>CM068979.1:35746086-36346086 GCA_035357415.1 Ophraella communa
TTTGACGGGATAGCAAAACCATTTGTTGCAATAGAATCATTTATAGAAAGAACTGAAGAACTAGCAGCAGCTAGAGGGGTTAGTAAAGAACAACTTTACCATCAGCTGTAGATCTTTTTATTGGAAAAAGGGTTAGATTGGTGGCGTTTTGTAAAAATCCTTTGTTAGTGATTGGGATTCATGGTAGTTAGATTAAAAAATGGTTTCCTTCCCTAAAGACTATGATGATGAAAGCCTTTTGAAAATAATTACCAAAGAACGAAAACAAGAACCGGGCGAATCAATAACAACATTTATAATAATAGTAATAATAATAATATCTTTATTGTGTCCAACAGTTACCCACACACGAGACAATTTTTTTCTTAAAAACATAATATATAATAACAAGAAACCATAATGCTAGAAAAAAAAATACAAATGAAATGAATAGAAAATAAGACAATAACTGACATACAAGTCTTAATCCAAATAACAAATTGCAATTACCTGATAAATTATATTACAGTTGAATATATGTCAGAATGTTCAAAATTTTGTTGTAATTACTACACATTACATATAATGGTGAATGCAACAAAAGGTTTGTTCTAACTTAGCAGCTAAGCCTGAATGTTGGTGCATTACGAAAAGGATAGTTTGGTACATTAAAGTTGATAAATTTAAGTATTTTGGGACAGTCAATTAAATTATGCAGTAACTTAAATAAAAATATTAGTGAGGCACAGCTGCGTCTCATTTCCAAAGACTGGGAGTGTAAAATAGTTAGTAACTCTTTATTGTCAATTCCTCGAGTAGGATATAAACCATTGATTTTAAAAAATAGATATTTTAAAAATTTACGTTGGACTCTCTCAATATTTTGTATATAAGTAATAGAAAAAGGCGACCGTTATACAGGCATATTCAAGCTTTGAACGTACAAATGCGAAATATAGTAATTTAATAACCTTGAGATCCGTCAAGTTTCGACTATTCCTTACAATGAAGCCATATGCTTTTTTGAATGCTTTAGAAACTTTCAAAGCAGTATGCTGAGTAAATCTCTTTAGCATCAAATATAACACCCAAGTCTCTGATCTCTTTTAAGTGCTCCAAACAACACCCATTAATTTCATAAGCATAATTTATAGCACTTTCTTTTTCTTGTGTAACTTACAACTTTACATTTTTGAATATTTAGAGTTAAGTTAATTATCAAAACACCATTGCTGAACAAAATTTAGTTGGACTTTGTAAAACTTGTGACGGTCATCAGCACAATCAAATAAAGAGAAAATCTTAAGTCGTACTGCATAGCATACAAACACTTAGTATTAACTTTTTTCACATAGATCATTAATGAAGAGCAAAAATAATAAAGGGCCCAAATTTGAACCTTGCGGAACACCAGAGAAATAAATATTCGCTGAATGTAAAACCATTGTATGAAACGAACTGATATCTATCGGTCAAATAGGAGTTTATGAATTTTAGGGGCATCATCCACAAATCCGAACTCCTTAAGTTTAGAAATTAAGATATTGTGATGGATTTTATCAAAGGCTTTTACTCCAAAAGTCCGTGTAAATAACATCAACCTGGCATTTATTGTCAATATCCTCGGCAATAAATTGTGTTAAACAAAATAAATTGGTCACTGTAAAGCAATTACTAATAATACCATGCTAGTGGAAGTGAAATATTACTACGAACTGAGAGTAAATATCCTGTTCTAAAATATTACTTCAAAGATCTTTGACATATTACAAATTATTGAAATAGGTCTGTAGTTTTTCAATAAAAGACTTATCGCCACTTTTACAACAGGATAGGACATACTTTAGAGTATTTCCAAAGAAAAGAATATTGATTGGAAGCCAAACATAGAACAAAAATCTTCACAAGTGGCTCTTAGCGCCCCAATGCAATCTTTGATGAGAAATGATAGTATACCATCCGAACCTGATGTCTGTTTATCCTTTTAACGCTTTTTACTAGCGTTAATTACCTCCCCCCTCATATTCCTCAGCAGAGTGCCGTTTAATGAGACTAAAACAATTAAGGTTATCTTTAGTTTCTTTATGAGTCCGACAATTGATAACTACTACTAAAAAAGAACTTACCAAATGCATTAACGATACTTTGTTGCTCAGTGATGGTAGATCCTTCATAACTCATCTGTCCAGGGGCATTCTTGATGTTTTGTTTTTGCATAAATATATGACCAGAATTGCTTAGAGTTTTCTGTCATTTAATGATGGATATAATGTATCTATATATTTATTTATTGTATGCATTTCTGGTTTCCAACTTTATTATTCGTCTTAATCGCTGAAATTCAAGTAAGTTGATATTGTTTTGGTATCGTCTATATTTATTTCTGTATTTTATTTTTTGTTTAATAGCTCTAATAATACTAGAATCAAACCACGGTGGATATTTATGACTAAAATTTTTTATAGACGAGGATAGATTTATCAAATAGTTTGTAAATATGACTATAAAAGGCATCCAATCTCCCTATAATATCAGTATCAAGTATCTTAAATAAAGGAATCAAGAAAATCCCAATTCCGTTAAAAAAATTTAAAGACAACACAAGTTTTAGCATCAGTTACATTACCTTCCACGAAATCTTGTTACATTAAAATCACCCAGTACGATGGAGTTTGAACTCCAAATAGTCCAGTTACTCCAAGCACTCGAAAAAGTCTTTAAAATCAGATAAACTTATTTTGTCAGGTATATAAACAACCAATACATAAACTGTTAACATATTTTATTTTACACTTCACAACTAATAAATCTATTGCTGGAAACTGTAATTCGAATGCTACTGTATCCATAACTTTTGAGATTGAATGTGATCTCTCCAAAGCCAATAAAACGCCTCCACCTCTTTTTTATAAATTTGTTTAAAGCGCTACAGATCCTTTCATATTGATACACGCACTGTATAATGACCCGGGAAAAGGATTCTGAACTAGATGCACATCTGTTCGCAACCGACGTCTCTGTTAATGCAACAATATCATATTCCTGGTCACTTACGGCTACATAAAAGAATTCAATTTGCTGTTTAAACCCCTCTTACATTTAGTGATAATAACAGCAGATCTGATGACTAGTAGCGATGATAACATGTATCAGACACTGTTGGAAGTGTTCAGTTTAAAGACTCAACAATCTTCGGAATACCATTAAAGAACTTTATTCTGTATTTCTGATAGTCTTTCTTCATTATTTTATCTCAAGCTCGACCTTAAGTTGATTGTAATGATTAATTTGCCTTGGGGTTCGATCCAAGAGCAATTGATATCTTATTAAATTGACTATTTTTTAAGTTTTTCGCTTTACGAATTATATTATTAACGCTTGTGCCCTCATCCTTTAAAAAATCAGTTTAATAGGTCGAGCTTTATTATTATTTGGTTTACCAATTCTAACAGGTTTTAGATTATCCGTATTTAAAGTTTCTCTGTCTACAACTCTTAGCAAGTACGTTTTGCACTACAGCTTTAACCTCGCTTTCCAACGCGTTATTATCCTCAGGGATGCCCAAAAAATAATTACATTCTTCTTCCGACGATTCCTTTTCGTTAATTTCTTCAATTAAATCTTTCTAAGTGTTTATCTATTGGCGCAATATCCGGACGACTTACATTACTTTTACGAGATTTTTATTTCATCCTGTAGGGACAAAAAGTATTAAGTTCTTTAAATCGTTTATTTGATTCCCAAGGAACCTGCCAGTTCTTACAGGACCACGAGTATCCCTTTGTTTTAGCAGCTTGAATCAATATTCAAAGTGATCAATTCCTCAACCGTTAGACCTACACATAGGTGGCGAAACAATTTTGAGCATACTGAACATTGAACCATAAGATTTGTTTTAAATGATTTATTACAACATGTACATATGGAATTGACAGGCATCTTGTTCCGCCACTTCGGTGTCAATTATCCGACTAATTACTTCTAGGTTATGGTATATTATTTCCAGTTTATTTGGTTGTCAGAATCCAACAATAAATCGATTAGAATGAAAAAAAAAAATGTTTCAATAATAAGATAGTCCACCTCCACCAGGTCTATCAAATCTTAACCTCAAATTAAAATACACTTTTCTATATTTTTCCACTACGAAAAATACACTTTAATAATTCAACAGAATTTAATTCAATCAATAATCTCTTTCTACCGTTAAAGGTGTAAAAGGTGATAAAAAAATTACACTCATAGATTGTAAACAAACTTTTGTCCATTCTTTTTTATTTTTTGCCTTCTCTTTGTGCTGCTGCTGCTGTCACATGCTTCAGTCCTCTGTTATGAAGTACCTGTCCCACTTGGTCATTCCAAGTCTTCCTTGGTCTTCCTCTGTTTTTTGTTCTTTGTTATCCTTGCTTGCCATACCTGTTTTTACTTGTCTTGCATTGTTCATGTTCTGTTTAGGTGTCCGAACCATTTTAGTTGTTGTCTTCTTTATTTGTTCTATCACTGGCTCCACCTTCAGCTCTCCGCTGTCTCCACAACTTCATTTCGTATCTTATCTCTTCTGGTGATCCCTTTGACTCTTCCTTAAATATTTTTACATATCGATTGCCTGCAATTTGCTTTTATATTGGTTAGATTTAATATCCAGCTTTCCAACTACCATATGTCAATATTGGTCTAAAAATTGTTCCTCTATGTATTGTCATTTTTGTTTTCCTGCTTATTTGTTTATTTTTTCTAGAAACGATTTGTTTAAGTTGTGATACGTTTTTGTTGCGTTTTTTATTCGCTCCTCCCATTTCTTGGTGCATATTTCCTTGTCTGTCAATTATCGCTCCTAAATATTTATAGTAGCTGTCTACTTGTTCTAACGACTTATTGTTTATTACTATATTAATTTACTGTTCTCCCTTGCCTATTACCATTACTTCTTTGTTTTATCCTCTATTAATTTTCTCAAGTCTCCTTTTCTTTAGCTCATCATTCCATTGATTTAAATTATTTTGCAGTATTTCTGTAGTTGAGGCACAAATCACCAAGTCATCCGCAAAAACGCATTCCCGGACAACTCAACAGGACGGAAACTAGTAATAACCAACATGTACAGACTGTTGGTTAGTTTTTGTTATTTTTAGTACATCATCGATTGCTAGTATAAAGAGTGTTGGGCTCAACACTCCACCTTTGTCTTAAACCCTCATTTATCACAAACTTTTCAGATTCCATGTTGTCTTTTCTGACGTAGCGTAACTTTCGTTGTTGTTTGGTACAAGCTTTTATGGATTCCTTTTATAAGTTTATCATCAACATTTTCTTCTCTTAAGGCTGTTATCCCAGACTGATCTTTGCGACATAGTATCAAAGGCTTTCTCTAGGTCCAGAAAAAGCTAGGTACACTTCTGTGTCTGCAAGTTCTTGATTTTTCTATTATCTGCTTTTTGTTGTTGTAAAAATATGGTCCTGCTGTACTCACGCCCTTTCCTGAAATCCGCTTCTTTTGGGGTTCTTCTTAGCGAGTTCTCTATTATGCTTCTTAAGCGTCTTTCTAATATCGTTTACCATAGGTTTTCCGACACTATACTCAGCAAATGTTATACCTCTATAGTTCTCGCTAAGGTTTTTGTGTCTCCTTTCTTAACTTGAATATTGGAAGAATTATTCCTACTTCTTCCAATCGCTCGGCACTTCTCCTGTGTTCCAGGCGTTGTTAAATATTTTATTTAACATTTTCCTTTCCTCTAGGTCCCAGAGGATTTCCAACATTTCAGCTGTAATCTGGTCCGTGTCCCGCTGCCTTGCCTTTTTTAAGATTTCCCCAATAATTGTTGCTTCTATTTCGTCCATACTTATGTCGGGTATTGCTTTATTTTTAGAGTGGATCAGTTTTTTTCTTCTTGGCAGGTGAAGCTGCGTCGACATTGTTGTTTGATGTTGGCAGTTCGCTGAAATGTCTCTTTCCATCTCTCCATGATTTTATGCCCTCTGATATCAGCGTTCCTTCTTTGTTTTTTATTTGCTTCATGCTTTGGTCCTTATTTGTCCTAATATTCTTCAATACCTTGTAGAACAGCTTCTGGTTAGCCTTGCTATCAGATTCCATTTTTTGTTCCGGAATTCCTCCCATGCCGTCTTTTTAGCACTCTGTACCATTTCCTTCACAATTTTTTCTTTGTTTGTTTATATTCTTTGTAAACAACATTCATGCGTCTTTTTTCTGTAGATATATCTTCCATAATTTCTTCTCTTAATTTTTTTAATGCTCTTTTTTATCTCTCTTCATTCCACCAATATGTTTTGTTTTTTATTTTTTTTATCATAATGGTTCCGCAAATTTCTTTTTTAGCTTTGCGCAGAAGTATTTCTTTAAATTTAAACCACATTGATTTTTCACAAGCTTTGCATTACTGAGTTTCTACCAGCAGTCTGTCCATTTCTATTTCTGTTTGATTTCTGAATCTTGTGGCCCACTTTTTCGTCGTTCCAGTTTATATGTCCTGATTGACTCGCTTTGATGCATTCTCCTTTTTTGTGGCTTGTCTTTGTGTTACATGCGTGTCGATTCTAAGGCGCAGTTTGGACAATACCATGTATAGTGATCGCTATATATTTCTGGTCCTCTTCTTTAACTCTGGACGTCTAAGATTTCTTTTTTTGTCTGTATTTTTTGTTAATTAGAACATAAATCTATTATGGACCTTTCTTTTCTACTCTTTACAACTCTTTTGTAAATTTCAGTGTATGTCTATTGTGCTTAAAAAAGTATTCATTATTAGCATGTTGTTTTTCTACGCAGAAGTCTATCAATCTTTTACCATTGTTATTTCTCTTTTCTTCTCCATGTGCTCCCAATACTACTTCTAAATTTTCATATCAGTCTTTTTTCCCCACTCTACTGTTCATATCTCCTAGGATTATTATTCTTCCATTTGTCCTTTCAATCATATCGTTTCCAGTTCCTCCCAGTATGCACTCCTTTTTTCCAATTGTTTCTGTCTTCATTAGGCCCGTACGTTATTATTAATATAGTTGTCCTCTCTTTTATCCGAGTTGAAGCTCGAATTTTTTAGATTACGCTGGTGATGTACACACTTCCAGTCCTTTATCTTGTCCACATTAATATTTTTTGCTTATTATGCATCCTACTCCTTCAATGGTTGCTCTGTGTTCTTTGTCTACCCCACTACTGTATATTACATTAGATCTCCTCCATCCATTTTTTCTTCTGTCCCCTGTCCTTTTTCTCTTAGTTTCGGTGATAGCTAGAATGTCTAGCTTTGCTTTTATCAAATTCCATCATTAGTTCCCCGTTCTTTTACCGTTTATACTTCAGAATGTTCCATGTAGCCATTTTAATAGTTTTATATGTGTCTCTTTTTTATGTATTTTGAATTCCATCTCATTGTCCCTATTTCGTAGCTGATTTCGTCAAAATGTGTATTTAGGCTGCTATTTATTCTATCTAGTTTTTATGGCTGGTAGAGATTTGGCTACTTCCGTTTATTGTTCCAATTGATTGGTGTCCTTACATTTATCTAGTTCCTCCCATCTATATATTTTGCCATGGCTAACGATTAATTTTTCTGTAACCCACCCTTACCATATTGCCTTTGTTCTTTTTCTTGCCTTTGCTATGTACCTCTTAGCTCTCTTTGTATATTTCTTTCCTGTAAAGTCATATTCTTCAATGTATTGCATGTCTCAGCCTCTCAATTTTTGTTTCTTTTTCATTACTATTTTCTTCTGGTCAATGTTTTGCAATTTCCGCTATTCATTATACCCTTTTTTTATCTCCTGTAAGCTTCCGTGAACCTTAGCTTCTGTGTTCAGTTTTCATAAATAAGTGCTTCGACTTTTTTCAAGGCACCTGCTTTTCCCAAGTTCCCATGTTGAATAAATCACCTTTTATTATTATATTGTTTCTTCTTTTTTCTTTATCAAGTTTCTCCAATCTATCCTCCATTTTATTGATTTTTCCTTCCAGTAGTTGTTGTTTCCGTGTGCCATTTCTTTTTTGTTCCTTTTGTGTACCTAGTTCTTCTTTAATTTTTCTGTAGTTTCTTGATTAGTTTTTCTCTAGCTCTATTTTTAGCATCTCACTTATTTTTGTTGTAGTGTTCTCGAAGCCATAGCTTTCATTTCTTTTTCCTAATTGTTGGATAGCTTTTTAATACTTCCCTCCATGTTATCGATATCTTTTTTTTAATCGGAGATCTCAAGGCGATTAATTTGTACTATGAAAGAGTTTCCTTCTTCTTCCAACTGTTCGTCTAAGCTTGTGTCGTGAATGCTTACGTTTAGATTCTTTTGTGTATTTCATTTATACTTATTATTACTTAGGGCACCGCGAAAGATTCAGAGCCCGTCAACCCGTCGGATCTCTTTCCTCTATCGGCGTCCCTATAAAATTGCTTATTTTACAAAAATCTCTAACAGGACAGTCAGCGTTCACAATCCGGCAACGTCATCGCAAGTATTTTTTAATCTGGTTTTTGGCTTATCTATGATATGATTATCTTATCAATTCAATTAACGCTTACAAATTGTTGTTTATTTTTCGTTACCCAGTTCTTAAGCAAATTGGTTTAAAATACGATTTTTACCCAAATTTTATATCACTGCACTTACACACACGGAATTAAGTTAGGTTTTAAACAAATATATGGTACCCTTGATTTATTTTTCCGTTGCAAACCGCGATTCTCACGTTATTTTGCAGGACGAAAGAATAAAACAATTATTCCTGTTTCACCAACGTTGCCACCCTCCAGCTGAAATTACAATGTTACAAAAATACGTTATGAAAAGGTTGCTTTAGGGAAGAAATTCCTACAGTATCAGGAATTAGGAAAAATTTGTAAACGGTGGGAAGAAACTTTTGAAAGTAGGGAACAATCCATAAATAATGTAAATGTTGTAAATTTTTTCAAAATCCGTTGACTTTCCAGGGAATGAATACACATTTAGATAATACAAACAATATAAATTTAAATAATAATTCAGGATGTCAGTATAACAATAGCATTACCTACTCGGGCCCCACGTTGGGCGCCAATTTGTAATATTATTTGTGCGTTGGGCGACAAATTTTGTTTAATAATGTAGTTGTGCGTTGGGCGACAATTTGTAATATGATTTACCTGTTGATAGTGAATTTTATAAAAATATTTAGTTAACTTTTTGAAAAAATAACAATATTACCAAAAAGAAAAAATGTAATTTTGCAATAAAACAAACATTAAGCTTAATTTCGTCTTTAATTAGTTGTAAAAGATACTTCCAATAATTAACAGAATTTATAAAATGTTTTATCACAAAAAAATTATGATAGTTAAATACCTCGGCTAGGGTGGAAGTAAGTTCATTTCATTAGCTCTGACGGTTGGTACAATATTTTGTTTCTTTAAGAAATTATATAGGGCGCCACTGAAATCTTTTTTATTTTTTATGATACTTACATACTGAAGAAAGTTGTGTTAAGCTGAGTTATTTAAAATAAGTATCATAAGATGACAGAAAGATGTCAGAAAAAACTGTCTATGAAGATAAAAAAAATGATTTGAAAATGCGTACAAACATATATAAAGATAATAAGATTTCCTTGGTGCTGGAAATGTACCATGAGGTTGAGAATACGTTACAACAAAATAATAATCCGCCAAACAGTTCTTTAAAAATACTTTATTCTAATACAGTTGACACCATATAGATAGATATACCACGGAAATAAAAGCAGAAAAAATATGGGAACAGTAAACTTGATAGATCACAATAAACTTATCTGTTACAAAGTGGACGATCCTTTCGCCGCACCTTGGGGTCGCTACGGCACTGTCTAGGTGGTTCCAAATGATTATAGAAGATCACTAGTGGAGGGATGATCTGTCCCAGTTGTAGAGATAATCCAGTTAAGAATGTACATACGAGAGCTTAAAGTTTTACAAGCTGTTCAAGTTTACGGAATCTCTCAAATTCAAGAGATGCTTCTGGTTTACAGAATCTTCAATTAAAGAAGTTGCCTCTAGTTTACTGGGTATTATATTCTCAACTTTCTGAAAATTACGAGTGTCAAACACGTGTATTTACATTTACTGATTTTTTCTGGCACAAAAAGTACGAAATCAGCATAGTTCGAAAATTCATACAGTTAGATGCTTTAACGTATTTTTAATAGATTACAAAAGATACATTTTTACATTTTTTACATTTTTACATAAACTTCCAAAAATTCCATCTGAAGCGGCGCAAAATAGAACCAATACTATAATGGAGCTGGCTAGTGGTATATAACCAGAACCTACGAAACTTGTTAAAATTGGTAAAATACTTGTAGTTACTGACAATTTACCGATGAATTTTAACCAAGACGTAACAAATTATAAAATATGGAAGCAGATCCAAACCAAAATGAACTGCAGCTTAACGACGTCCAAAATCAAACTGATACCGGTAATTAATAACCATGGTCCATAGAAGAGGATCGATAAACATTTCTTTACTTGGAAGCATATTCCTGCAAAAAGCAAAAAACAACTTAGAATCCAGCAACTATCGTGTAACGTATATATTAAGATATATAGTTGCGTTCTAAAATATGGATAGGTTTGTTTAGGAAAAATAGCGTGTTCCATTATTGTATACATTATTCTGTTTATGTCATCTTCACTCTCTGTTATGTTGGTTTGAAGGTCTATTAGTCCAGATTTATTTTCCGGTAATAAAGAAAAGGGTCGCATTTATCGTAATCATCAAAATATGTTATGTACAAGATGAATACCAAATAATGGCCGGGTTTAAGCTGGCAGATGTAATATCCTCCCAGGACGAATATAATGTGAAAACTTGTTTGTACGATTGTCCATATTGCAATAATAACTCCGTTAATGAAATGACTGTTATACTGACAACACATAACAAAACAAAACCACCAAAAATTATAAGTTACTTGTAACAGTACCTGTTAACATTTTAAGCACCTGGTATCCTAATTATTAAATTCATTTAGTACCGCTAGCTGCTCCATCTATCCTAAAACATTTTTAATAATAAAATAATGAATACAGTCTCTATAATTATAATTGGAAGTTCAAAGTAGAAGCTACACTACGAGGTGTACTAATGAGTTGGCATTATCGAGTTCAAGATGTTTTAATAATTATTTCCAGTCTCATTTCTTCTATTGATTTACTGTCATATACAGGTATCTTTTTTTTCCAATTTTATAATTCCTTTTTGTTAAGATATTTATAAAATATCGAAAGTTATATTATATTTTATTATATCAGATGAGAATTTCAACATATTTTTATTATTATTCAAAGAATCTTTTTTATGGTAATTAAAAGTATTAATGATAATTTTATAAAAGGCTGGTAAAAGTACATTTCTGGAATTTTGATTAGTGTGTAAGATTATTAAAAAGTAAATTTAATGTAAAAATGTATCTTTTGTAAATCTATTAAAATACGTTAGCATCTAACTGTAGATTTCGGACTATGCTGATTTGTACTTTTTGTGCCAGAAAAGTAAATGTAACACGTGTTTGACACTGGTAATTTTCAGAAAGTTGGAATATAATACAGTAAACTAGAGGCAACTCTTTAATTGAAGATTCTGTAAACCAGAAGCATCTCTTGAATTTGGAGATTCCGTAAACTTGAACAGCTTGTAAACTTTAAGCTCTCGTATGTACATTCTTAACTGGATTATCTCTACAACTGGGACAGATCATCCCTCCACTAGTGATCTTCTATAATCATTTGGAACCACCTAGAACAGTGCCGTAGCGACCCCAAGGTGCGGCGAAGGATCGTCCACTTTTGTAACAGATAAGTTTATTGTGATCTATCAAGTTTACTGTTCCCATATTTTTCTCTTTTATTTCCGTGTATATCTATCTATATCGTCAACTGTATTAGAATAAGTATTTTTAAAGAACTGTTTGCGGATTATTTGTTGTAACGTATTCTCTACCTCATTAATTTCAGCACCAAGGAAATCTTATTATCTTTTATATGTTTGTACATTTTCAAATCATTTTTTTTATCTTCATAGACAGTTTTTTCTGACATCTTTCTGTCATCTTATGATACTTATTTTAATAACTCAGCTTAAAACAACTTTCTTCAGTAGTATCATAAAAAATAAAAAAGATTTCAGTGGCGCCCTTATAATTTCTTAGAAGAAACAAATATTGTACAATAGTCAGAGCTAATGAACTTACTCACCCCTAGCCGAGGTATTTAACTATCATAATTTTTGTGTGATAAACATTTATAAATTCTGTTAATTATTGAAGTATCTTTTACAACTAATTAAAGACGAAATTAAGCTCAATGTTTGTTTTATTGTAAATTACATTTTTTCTTTTGGTATATTGTTATTTTTTCAAAAAAGTTAACTAAATATTTTCATAAATTCACTATCAACAGGTAACTCATATTACAAATTGTCGCCCAACGCACAACTAATATTACAAATTGTCGCCCAACGCACAAATAATATTACAAATTGGCGCCCAAACGCTGGTTTCATTTTTTCTCTGACTGTACAATAAATTTTTTCTTTGGGAAATAGTTTTTCTATTCGAGAAAAGTACTTGGTGAAAATATCTACAAATTATTTTTTCTTAAATCATTTTTTTTAATATTCTGAATATTAATCTTTCGTAATTAATTTTTTAACTATCTTAAATATTTTTATAAACAGTTCAATTTCCTTTAATTTTTCCTATTGTATTTTTAATACCTATATTATCCCTCATGTACAACACTGATAAATATATTTATTTGCTTAACTATATTGATTGTTCAAATTTGTAGCAAACAGTTTATTTCGACGATAATAACTTGTACTTTTTATTGCTTATTTAAATAGGTACCAGTTTTTTGTTTTTTTGGTTAATGACTTTAAAATAGAAATTTTAATATTAGCGTTGTTTTAAAAATAACCTTTGTAATTTATATTGAAGCAGTTTGATTTTATTCGTTTGGGACTGGTTTTTTTGTCTTTCTTTTTCTTCTTGACAATTAGGAAAGTTTTTGCATTTTTAAAATATTTAATATTTTTACAATTTTCTTTTGAATTAAAATGAAAGCAGAATATTTGAAAGCACATGAACTTGTTTATGAAGTTTCATTGTTTGATGTAGAGGTTCCTTCAAAGGTAGAGGAGTTACGTAAGCTTTTTAGAGGTTTAAGGGCACAACAATCCGCTGATAGGTCGTTTAAGGAGGGTGTAAATTCATATCCTTTCGAGGATGATTTAAACGAAATTAATACAACATTAAAGGAACTTAAATCGGAAATAGATTCTTTTTAGTGGTAATAAATTAGATTCAGCTTATAAGAGAATTTCAACGAGTGTTAATTCATGTAAAATGGTAGGATACATAGAATGAATGTGTCAGGATAATGAGCAAAAGAAAAAAGCAGGGTATTTTTAAAAAGTAAGGTTTTAATGTTAGAAGCAGATTTAGATATAAAAATTCCGGATCCGATTGTCACTAGCAATCCATCCACTTTGGGAAGTGATGCGCAAAGTAATGTTATCAAATACAATGACATACATAAATGGGACATTTCGTTTGATGGTACAGGTTCACTTCATGATTTTTTGTCGAAAATAGAGTTGCTGAAAAGGTAGGTATTTAGGTATTTCAAAAACTATCTCTCGGATATCTGAATTGTATTATTGGCCCAAACTTCGTAAAGATATTTATCGTTATGTTCAGAAATGTAAAATATGTTCTTCATGTAAAAGTACAAATTTGCCGAAAGCTGGTGTGATGGGTTCCTATAAGAATATAAATTTTTCCTTTTCAATGGTTAAGTGCAGATATAATTGGATGTTATCCTAGATCCAAACAAGGTAATCGATACGCACTAGTAGTTACAGATTGGTTCACAAAATTTTGTTTTGTTCACCCTATGCCTAAAGCAACCGCATCTAGTATAGTAAATTTTTTGGAAAATCATGTTTTCTTAATTTTTGGGGTTCCTCAGGTCATGTCTTGCGATAATGGTTCTCAGTTTGTAAGTAAAGAGTTCAAAAGTTAATGGAAAAATATAAAGTTCAAAAGATATTATATAATGCTAATTATCATCCACAAAGTAATCATACTGAAAGAACAAATAAAGTTATAGTAACCGCTCTTTCGTTGTTATATTCATGAAAATCATAAAATCTGGGATGTATATATTCATCAGGTAGCTCAAGCTATTCGAACTGCTACTCATGAAGTAACGGGATACTCCCCTGCGTTTCTGACTTTTGCTAGGAATGTACCACTTTCTGGTGATTATTACGGTAAAGTTGCAGACAATGCCAATAATATTGTATCTATAGAGGAGAAATCACAACGGTTACAGGATGTACAAACTTTGCCTAAATTATTTGTAGACGTTCGTAAAAAACTGAAGGATCCTTATCTTAGAAATGCAGAATATTATAATATGCGGAAACGTGATGTTGAGTTTCATGTAGGTGATAGGTTGTGGAAGAAAAATTTTGTACTATCTTCTAAAGTAAATAATTTTGCTGCAAAATTTGCGCCTAAGTATATTTCTTGTGTGGTTAATAAGGTGATTTCTAAGCTTGTGTATAACTTAAAAGATCTCGAAGGAAATAATTTGGGTAATTTTCACATTTCCGATCTTAAACAAAATTTTTCAGACTTTGATAAAAATTTACCGGGAGACAACGATAATGACGACAATTTAGAAGACAAATCAGACAATAATGAAGACACAAACTCAACCGACATTTTAGTAAACTTATACTTAAACATACAATTTTTTGGTTTTGGATGTAGTGAATGTGTGGAAGGTTTGGAGATGATGGATGTTGTCCTTAGGATATGTCATAGCTACTGTGGATGCTAACGGCCCCTTTCCAAGTTCAAAGGTTCTCATTACCTAGACTTCCTCGTCATTTTATTATGTTTAAATTATCAAAAATTTATTCATTTAATGTTATGTCTTCGATGGTTGTTGTTAGTTCGCTGTGTTCACCTAGTCATTATTTTCTTTTTCTACTTTATCAGTATATGATATACCTATTTACTTTAACAACAGTTAAGTTACTTTATGTTTCTTATTTATATTATCTTATACTATCTTTTTCTATCTTACCATATTATCTTATTGGGCGTTTTATTTTTTTTCTCTTATAAAATACATTTTGGACAAATTTATATTAACTCTGTCTTGCATATGTTTTAAAATTATCTTATCTTAGCTTATCTTATCTTATTTAGCTTGTTCTGGGAGCAAGTTAATGAACTTTTGGGTGGAATATTTTTAATGTATCAAGCCAATTTGGCATATCAAGATATATTAATTTTTTTTTCTTCCTTTAAAAGGTTTATATACCGTGTTTTGTATCTTATACGCTAATGTGTATTAGATTTATCGTACCTAGAGTCATTTTTATCGTGCATACTGTATGTATTCTGTCGCGTACGGGTTTAAGTACCTTTGGCAGTATACAGTGTGAATGTCTACTGGGTTATCTTATTGTATCTGTATGTGTATACAGATTGTCTTTAGCTAGGAAATGGTAAAACGTATGTGGTTTTGTTTTTATGGTTCATGTATTTAATATGAGAAAGTACAATTTATATAGCTCTAAAGTATAATTTTTGGTAACTTTTTTGGTAATTTTTAAATAGGTATATTTTTCACTGACTGTATTATTGGTCATTTGATGATGTAAAAACTATATAGAACTTTTCTTATCTATTGTGACTTTATCTAATACCGATTTTCACCTTATCAATATTTTTCCTGTTTTATTTTTTTATTTTTGTAATTCCTTATAATCCTTACTTGTTCTATGTAACTGTTTTGCTTAAACTTACGTTTGGAGATCTTATCTGATATTAAACAACAAAAAAAAAAAAATTTTGCCTTCTGCAAAATTTTTTTATATCGAGTAGAGGGGGTGTAACAGTACCTGTTAACATTTTAAGCACCTGGTATCCTAAATATTAAATTCAATTAGTACCGCTAGCTGCTCCATCTATCCTAAAACATTTTTAATAATAAAATAATGAATACAGTCTCTATAATTATAATTGGAAGTTCAAAGTAGCTACACTACGAGGCGTACTAATGAGTTGGCATTATCGAGTTCAAGATGTTTTAATAATTATTCGAGTCTCATTTCTTCTATTGATTTACTGTCATATACAGGTATGTTTTTTTCCAATTTTATAATTCCTTTTTGTTAAAATATTTATAAAATATCGAAAGTTATATTATATTTGATTATATCAGATGAGAATTTCAACATATTTCATTATTATTCAAAGAATCTTTTTATGGTAATTAAAAGTATTAATGATAATTTTTATAAAAGGCTGGTAAAAGTACATTTTCTGGAATTTTGATTAGTGTGTAAGATTATTAAAAAGTAAATTTAATGTAAAAATGTATCTTTTGTAATCTATTAAAATACGTTAGTATCTAACTGTAGATTTCGGACTATGCTGATTTGTACTTTTTGTGCCAGAAAAGTAAATGTAACACGTGTTTGACACTGGTAATTTTCAGAAAGTTGGAATATAATACAGTAAACTAGAGGCAACTCTTTAATTGAAGATTCTGTAAACCAGAAGCATCTCTTGAATTTGGAGATTCCGTAAACTTGAACAGCTTGTAAACTTTAAGCTCTCGTATGTACATTCTTAACTGGATTATCTCTACAACTGGGACAGATCATCCCTCCACTAGTGATCTTCTATAATCATTTGGAACCACCTAGACAGTGCCGTAGCGACCCCAAGGTGCGGCGAAGGATCGTCCACTTTTGTAACAGATAAGTTTATTGTGATCTATCAAGTTTACTGTTCCCATATTTTTTCTCTTTTATTTCCGTGTATATCTATCTATATCGTCAACTGTATTAGAATAAGTATTTTTAAAGAACTGTTTGCGGATTATTTTGTTGTAACGTATTCTCAACCTCATTAATTTCAGCACCAAGGAAATCTTATTATCTTTTATATGTTTGTACATTTTTCAAATCATTTTTTTATCTTCATAGACAGTTTTTTCTGACATCTTTCTGTCATCTTATGATACTTATTTAAATAACTCAGCTTAAAACAACTTTCTTCAGTAGTATCATAAAAAATAAAAAGATTTCAGTGGCGCCCTTATAATTTCTTAAAGAAACAAATATTGTACAACCGTCAGAGCTAATGAACTTACTCACCCCTAGCCGAGGTATTTAACTATCATAATTTTTGTGTGATAAACATTTATAAATTCTGTTAATTATTGAAGTATCTTTTACAACTAATTAAAGACGAAATTAAGCTTAATGTTTGTTTTATTGCAAATTACATTTTTTCTTTTGGTATATTGTTATTTTTTCAAAAAAGTTAACTAAATATTTTTATAAATTCACTATCAACAGGTAAATCATATTACAAATTGTCGCCCAACGCACAACTAATATTACAAATTGTCGCCCAACGCACAAATAATATTACAAACAGTAGAAATAGTTCAAATTTTAGATCAAGGCCACAAAATTTTAGAAATTCAAATTTTTATTCAAATAATAGAAATAACAATTCTTTTAGACAAAATTCAAATAATAATAATTCATCTAGGGATAATAGGTTTAACAGACAAACAAATAGTAATTCAAACATAAAGCAAACTTCTAGATCTGATGGAGCAAATAATATTCAATCAGTTTCCAGGTCAAATAACAGTCAATATTCATGTTGGAACTGTAACGAGCCAAAGCATTCGTTTAAATATTGCAAGCAAAAGCGTAAGAAACTTTGTTTTAAATGCGGGAAAGTAGGAGTTACTTCTTCACAGTGTAGTTGTCAGGGAAACTCATAACTGGACTGGATAAACATGGCAATCATCCAGATCCAAAAATTTTTGAAGGTCAATAAAGTACTTAAATACCCTACAGCAGAACAAAATCATATTTTAGAATTTACAGACATTTTTTGAAAAATTTCAGTCAAAACCAAATTTCACATAGAATAGCACCTATTTTTGAAACTAAATTAAATGATAACAGACCTTATGTACCGGTAAAAATTTTTGATAGAACTTTAGTATCTCTTTTTAGATAGTGGAACAAATAACTCCATCATAGGTGGGGAAGGAATTAAATATCTTGATCTAATTAAAATTAGAAAATATTATAAAGATAGTGTTTTGACAGCTGACGGTAGAGAACAAGAAATAACTGGTAGAGTTGATTTGCATATTTGTATAGATAATGTATGCAAAATAATTCAAGCATTAGTGGTCCCATCAATAAAAACAAACTGTAGATTATAACTTCAACTTTAAATATGGTTAATGAACTAACAAGAGAAAAATTTTGTAAAATCATGGGAACAATTCTCATCAAGGGAAAAAATGAAAAGTGAAACAAGTTTTAAAAAGAGTTTGAAAAAAATCAGTAGCACAGATAGATTAGGTCCGAACAAATAGTTTAGTTTATTTCATAGATACAAGAGATGCTAAAACTTTAAAACAACGACAATATCTAATGTCTCCATATATGTTAAACCATTTAAATACAGAGCTAGATAAAATGTTTGCGCTCGATATATGTTAGTTGAACCTTCTAATAGTGCTTGGTCCTCTCCCGTACTTTTAGTTAAAAAATCTAATAATGAATATTGTTTTTGTTTCGACGGACGAAAGTTAAACGCGATAACAAAAAAAGACGCCTATCCGTTACCTATGGTAGACCGTATTTTGAACACTCTAAATAATGCTCGTTCAGTAGATCTTAGAAGTGCATTTTGGCAGATTCCATTAGATGAGGCGTCGAAAGAAAAGACAGCTTTTACAATTCCAGGACGAGGTCTTTTCCATTTCAAAGTTCTTCCTTTCGGTTTAACTAATGCAGCCCAGTGTCAGCAGAGATTAATGGATGCAATATTCGGTCCAGAGTTAGAGCCTAATATTTTTGTTTATTTAGATGATATTATTATTGTGTCAGAAACTCTCGAAAAACATATAAGTTTGTTGAAGGAGGTCAGTTGGCGGTTGCAGCAGGCAAACCTCACCATCAATGTGGAAAAATGTGAATTCTTTCGTCCATCTTTGAAATATTTAAGGTTTATTGTTGACAGTGCAGGTTTGAGAACAAATCCGGAGAAGGTAGCAGCAATGGTAAACTTTCCAAGACCTACAAACACCACTGAGGTAAAACGTTTTGTAGGGTTATGCAGTTATGCAGAAGATTTGTCCATCACTTTTCAACTTTAATGTCTCCTTTGAATGATTTATTAAAAAATAAAAAGAAAGGTCACAAAATTCAGTGGAACATGCAAGCAGAAGAAGCATTTGTGGGGATGAAACAAGCGTTGGTTTCAGCTCCTATTTTAAGTAGTCCTAATTTCTCTTTACCTTTTTGTATTCAGTGCGATGCATCAGACGTAGGAATAGGGTGACTCCTCATTTAGGAGAAGAAAAGGTAATAGCATACGCCAGTAGATCATTATCCAGAGCAGAGAAAAACTATAGTGTGACAGAGAGAGAGAATGTCTAGCGGTATTGTTCGGTTGCGATAAATTTAGGGGTTTTGTCGAAGGATCACGCTTTACAGTGATAACTGATCATGCTGCTCTAAAATTCTTGTCTTCTGTGAAAGAACCATCAGGTAGATTAGCTAGGTGGAGTATTAAATTAAACCAGTTTGACTGTGATATTGTCCATAGAAAAGGCAAATTAAATGTCGTTCCCGATGCGCTTTCTAGGTGTCCCGTGGAAAACCCAGAATTAGAAGTTATAGCCGAAGTTAACGAGATAAATGATTGTATTACCTTAGATATTGAACTTAACGATATTGATACATTTTATAAAAAAATGCGTGAAAATATTAATAATAACCCAGATAGGTACCCACAGTGGTGTGTTAAACAAAACCACGTTTATAAATTAGTTCCTTCGAAATTTCCGTTAAATACAAATGTCTCCGATTGGAAACTGTTAATTCCAAAAAACCAGAGAAACAAAATTTTGCAAGTAAATTGTCATGATGTGACCCAAAGGCCGCTCATTTAGGATATGCAAAAACCTTTTCTAGAGTTTCACTAAATTATTACTGGCCAAAAATGCGTCAGGATATCTATAAGTATGTCAGGAGGTGTAAAACTTGTAATTCTCAAAAAGCCCCTAACGTAAAAAGATTTGGTTTAATGGGAGCTGAGAAAAAGGCAAGATTTCCATTTCAGAATATTTCAATAAACTTAATGGGACCGTTTTCGAGAAGTACAAACGAACATTCATATTTATTAGTTGTTACTGATTGGTACACCAAATATTCAATTTTGCATCCCTTGAGATCCGCAACTTCTAATAGTATAGTTAGATTTTTAGAGGTTCTGGTGTATGGGGTTCCTCAATGTGTTCTTTTAGATAATGGATTACAATTTACGAGTAAGCAATTTATGAATTTAGCTAAAGAGTATAAAGTTAAATTACGGTACACTCCTCTTTATCATGCTCAGTCCAACTTCGTTGAAAGAGCAAATCGAACAGTAGGTACAGCAATTCGGTGCTATATAGACGAAAATCAAAAAGTCTGGGACCAAAATATCGCGAAAATCGGTTTTGCAATCCGAACGGCAGTTCATGAAGTAACCGGTTTTAGTCCAGCTTTCTAAATTCCCAGCTTCAGGCGAGTATTATGGTAGTTTAACAGAAGACCCAAATCTAGAAATTCAAAATCATAGGAGCTATGCGGAATCTTTAGGTCAATTAAAAGAATTATGTGACTCCATACAAAGACGCCTTAACAAAGCCTACCATAAAAAACGCGCACTTACAATTTAAGAAAACGGGATATAGACTTTTTGTAGGAGATAAAGTCTGGAAAAGAAATAAAGTCCTATCAGATGCATATCTATATTTTGCTTAAAAGTTAGCTCCGCGCTATATTCCTTGTACTGTTCATAAAAAATTATCAAAACTAGTTTATAACTTAAAAATTGAAGATTGTTCAAATGCAGGTAACTGGCATGTAAAAGATTTAAAACCTTTTCATGGTTCACTTTCAGATTTGTCAAGTGATGAGGAATAAAAAGAATAGGCTACTGAAATAGTTGGAGAATTTATAATTTTTATGTGGATTTGGAATTTAAAAATAAAAAACTATTAATTTACAATACTCTGATACATTTTCTAGTAGTTTAAGTGTTAGAGCCGAGAGGAAGACAACGGCTGTTTAAATGTCAAAATGAGTTTTTTTGTCATTATTGCTGTCAGTTTGTATTTTTTAATTTTAGTCGAGTTGTTGTATGTCAGTCGAGCTGCGATCTGTCTGAATAAATAAGTTCTTATTAGTTATCGTTATATTTTTGCACCCCTACGTAACTGAGCGTCAAACATTAAGTATATAAATATAAGAAAGATATTTCTTAACTTAAGGCGCAAATATCTCATATAAGTATAATTAGGTGTATATATCTATCTTAACCTTAGGTGTATATATCTTTAACTTTAGATGCACATATTTCTTAGGTATATCCTTTTAGATTTAGGTGTAAGTAACTCTTAACTTTAGGTAGATTTAGGTGTACATCTATCTCAAATTTAAAACGGTATCATCTCGCATCTCTAATCTTTAATTTCTCATCTCTAATCTCTATTGTAGGTTAAAATTAAATTAATCTCAATTGTAATTTCTAGATAATTTTTAAATTAGGTTTAGAAAACATTTTGCTTCAATATTATTGTTACTAATAATTGTTCAATTAGCACACAGGTTCAGATAATTTTTTCAAAATAAAAGGTAATGACAATTGCTAAATAAATGCAGTGTTTATAACGAAAAATAAAAACTTCATTTTTATTTTTCTATTCCTCGAAGAGGGGTGTGTAACGTTATAAAAATAACTTAAGTGTTGTAAACAAATGATAATATTAAAACTAAAGAAAAACTTAAAAAAAAAGATATATGAGTAGTTAATCACTATGATTTAATTGCAAAACATAAATTCATAAGTATATATAGATATCTTGTTAATAATCTTCAGGCAACAGTACATTATTATTGTTTTTTTTTAACCTAAAAATTAAAACATACTTACATATGGTTACAAGAAGGATTTTAGTTAAAATAAACATACCTGTTCATTATAAACTCATAATTAAATGATATTTTATTTATAGCATCCAATAATAATTATATTTTCTGGTTTACCAAAAGTAAACAAACAATTTGAAATTAGAATCACATATCAGTCTTCACGACAGAGTTTCTTCTTCTTTTTCTTCTTAGTTTCCTTGCTATGGTTGTTTTTCAGGTAATCGCTAAAACGACAGATAATTCCACACAAGGCGACCTTTATCCGTTATTCTTCTCTTTATTTTTAAGTTCTTCTTCTTTTTATTTTCAAGTTCTTGAGTTATGTTATTCTTCTATTCCTTTCTAACTTATAGAGTTCAGATGAAACAGAAAATATACAATCAATCAAAGGTTCAATCTTCAATCGATTACCCCCTAAAAGCTAGTGTTGACATTCAGTTTTTTTTAGTTTAAAAGTTTAGTTTAGAAAGAAAAATACGTGGATTCGATGTTCAGCTTTCAAAGTGAACGGACGTATTTGAAGTGAATGTGTACAAATTCCGACGAACCAGGTAGGGCTTTTACTAATTTTTCCTCTGTAAAACAACCCGTCTATTCCCGGGTTGGGGTAATTTCACTCCTTAAAATTATTAAACATATTGTTTGGTTTTTATTTTTATACATTAATTAATATAGAACTTTTTAATTTTTTGTTTACTTTTTATTTCGTTACCGTTTTTTTCATTAGATTTAAACATTTGGAATTCGGTTTAAGTTTCATCATATTTTAATTAAAGATAATAATTTAGAAGGTTATAACGTTGGTTTTCTCTTTATTGTCAATTTCGAATAATATATATTTATGATAAGTGTTTACCTCTACGTCCAGTACGTTTCATGATCTAATTTTTTTTTGATGTTTTGTTTGTAGCAAATTTTACATCTATATGTGTTTTGCTGCTACCCCTTACGAATGTTGGATCACCGTTATTTATTACTTGCAAATCCAGTTCTGTAATCCATCCTTCAATGTAACACCCCCTTGTATCCGCCGTCGGCGAACCCCATAAAGGTGATTTTGAATTTATGTCTTCCGCAATTATTGCTTCTTTGGAATCTTTAACATCACTCATGAGAATATCGATATCATTTTCAAATTTACTAGAGCCTGTGCCTTTTGCCTTCCTCCCATTACTTCGACCATGATGTCACCCTTTGCCGTTTTTCTTACATTTTTTATTTTTACTCCAATTTTATTTAGGTCCACCGTTTCTTTCATAGCTTTTAACACACTAGCATAATTCCTTCCGTCTGTCTTCATTATAATTTTTTCCGTTTTTTCTCCAGCTTTATCATTTGTAGTATTTTTACTCCACATGGTTATGTTTATATTTGTCTTATGGAATATTGCCTCTGTGCATTTCATTAAATATCGGTCTTCCGGGTTGTTCATCATATACATATTTATATTTTTTTCTTCTTCGTTTTCTTTGATTACATCCCTGAGTTCTTTGATCGTTTTATACAGTATCTCGGGACCATAATTCTCAGCCATAGTGACGATCCATAGAAAGTTGGTTTTTTCTTTTCTTCCACCGGTTTCACTTATTATCTCAGTAGACTTTTTTATTTGTTCAATAGATTTCGCATCCTTATTAACGGTCTAATATCGGTAAATTGTGTGTTAACTTCTTTTAGAATGTTTGTATCATCTGTTTCGTTGCTTCGCTGTTTCGTTGTTTCGTGTCTCCTGGGGTGATTTTATTTCTGTCCTGTACAACTTTTGTGTTTGTATAGTGTCTACTGGCCCATTGGATATCCACCATGTTTTTAAATTTTTCCCATCCTTCCTTATTGTTTAAAGTTTCATCACATAATTTTTCCTCCTCTCTTTTAGATGCCTTCATTTCTTGTTCCAGCATATTTCTGTCTACTTGTGTAGATATTTTTTCATTTTATTTGTTTGTGGTTCTACCGTAACTTCTCTTCGACTTGTCTTCTTTTTTCGTTTTCACATTCTTCAAAGTCTGTCAATTTCATATACATCCTCTCTGTTTTTCTTTTCAATTCCTTTACTCCCTTCTTAATATCAACTTTTTATTTGTATTTCCAATAGCTAAATCATACAGAGTTTTTGAAATTTCCTCTATATCTGCCATTAATTTATTTGTTTCAATTTCGTTTGTTCTATTTCATCTGGGCTCCTTAACCTTTTTTTCCTTTTATTTTCCGCTTCCTTATAGTCATTTCCTATCAGTGCGAAAAATGCACTTTCAAATACATTGTCTTCAATGTAACTACCCGAACCTGTTACCCCTTGCATTGGAGTTGGAGTTTCGAACTGTCATGTAACTGTCCTGCCCATTTTTCTAGATATATTAGTCCTTCCTGCTTTTCCTTTTCTGGCGTCCTGCTTACAGAACCTCCCCTTGCTTTTGTCATCCCTCAATCCTTTCTTGTTACATTATCCATATCTCGTCGGTTTGCAGCATAAAGTCATTAAGTGACATTAACATTTTGCAATACATCGAGTTAAAGAAAGTAACTCAATGACTTAATGTTTTAAAATATTGTTTCACCTTATAGTTAGTGATTCAAATTTATTATTAACAGTGACTTTATTCACACTTAACTACTTTATGCATATATAGAACTATTAAAATTTAGTAGTTACCTCTCATAAAACACAATTCTAAAAAAATGTCAGTTAGTGACTTTATGCTGCAAATCGACTATCTATCCCACGAGTTGGGTAGCACTCCATGTCTGGCGGGGCAGTACTTCCTTACCCCGCTAAGGCTTCTTACTCCGGAGGTCACCGAGTATCCCAGAGGGATCGTTTGCGACGCTCTAACCCTTGCGCCTTCCGTACCATTGGCACGATGCCATTGACACCGTAGTAGTGGGGATTTTTTATCGGGGTTTACTCCTCTATTCCATTTAATTCGCGGGCAACTATTGGGGTTCTCGACCCCAGAACCTTATTCATTGCCTATCCCGAGAGTTTGTCGGTCATGGTGCTCTCACAACTCAAAGAGCCCGAGTCCCATGAAAGACCACGCCCCCTGAAGACACCCTCCGTGGCACGGAACCTAACTTAACTTTTTTTTTTGGTGGTTTAAAAAATCTGCCTTCGGCTGCATGTGATGGTAGCTAGCCTACTCCAGATTCACACATTCACATCGGGATATGTGGGGATGGTAGTCCGACCCTCTAAAAAACATTCCACCTACCTCCTCCTCCTCCTGAGCGGAAAGGACCCGGGACTGAGACTTCATCTCATAACATCAGGTCCCTTCTTCATATTACCTCCCATCTCATTCACTCATCACTCTCTTCCTCTCCCTCCTCTGTCCCTCTCCTCTGTCTCCCTTGCTCTATCCTGCTCCTCCTTCAACTTCATCACCCTGGTTATAGCTCGCCCCCCGTATTCCCCAAACTTCTTCACTCTCCAACATCTCAACTACAAGAAACTCCGGCCTTGGAAGCCTACCCATTACCGCCCGCTGACGTTCCCACCTCACGCACTCCCAAACCACATGTTCCGGGCTGTCCTTCGTAAACTTACCAAACGACCCATGTCCCGTCAAGAACTGTCCACTGCTTCCTTAATCATCAACTCGATGGGTGGAAAACCCGCCAACACCTTCGCAGCTTCTGCAGACACCGTTCTGTATGCAACAGTGTTTGCCGCTGTATCGCCCTCAACCTGTCCAAATACATTTTCTTCTTAACAACCCCTTTCCATACTTTTACCGCATACAGGACGGTGCTGTGCATCACCCCATCATCACCGTCCTCTTCCAATACGAAGGTCCTCCCACGTTCGGTAGCAACTTCCGTAACGCCTCCATCTTCTCTCTCGTCTTCTTTACGATTTTCTTAACATGGTCCCCAAAACTCCAACCCCTTTTTAAATAGATCCCAAGATATTTGGTTTCTATCCCTACAACTATGTCCGTCCCCAGCAAGAACATTAATCTGGGTGCCTACACCCTTTTGGGTGCCTTTAAGACCGTAACGCCTACCTTGTTCATGGCTAGCTTCAGCCCATGCCTGTCCATCCAGCCTTCTATCATACCCGCTGATCGATTTACCGTATCTGTCAGCTGCCCCCAATCGCGGCCCCCTACCACCAGCACAAGATCGTCAGCATATGCCAATGGCCTGGCCTCGTTTCCGTACCTCATCCTTAACACACCACCATAGATAATATTCCACAGGGTCGACCCTAGCACCGAACACTGCGGGACGTCCCTTGTCCGCTTTTTCTTATACCTCCCTATCTCAATTGTCCTTCCAACCAGAAATTCCTTTACCAACTCTATTAAGTACCCTGACACCCCAAACCTAACCGGCTCCCCGACTATATCCTGCCACCCACCGTATTAAATGCATTTTTTATGTCAACCGACACCAGAACATACAATGGAAACTTAGTCCCCATTTCCCGGACCATCTCCCCAAGTTCCAGCAATGCAGATGTGGTGGACTTCCCCTTTCTGAAACCATGTTGCGTTGGTGGCACCACCCCTTTCTCCTCCAGTTCTTCTTCCAGCGTAATGGGCCTCACATCACTTGCCTCTTTAACTATCCCGCTTTCTTTTGGAATTAAGACCACTCTGCCCTCCTTCCACATGTCAGGGAAAAATAGCCTCTCCGCATTTCCGTTAAAAAGCCTCAACACCTCCTCCGGGTACATCGCCGCCACTCTATTTAACGCCTCCTGAGTGACCCCATCTGGACCAGGTGCCTTTCCCACCTTACCTGAGCTCAATGCCTCCTTCATTTCGCCCATATCGAAATGCACGGCCTCCTCGCATCCGGAAAAAGATCGTCCATAATTTTCCTCGTTCGTTTCCCATCGATTGAAACAACTGGTTGTGGCCTTAGGAAGCGCGTTGCTATTCTATAGCCTTCCCCCCAAGGATTCTCCTCTAATTCACCCACTAGATACTCCCATCTTTTTCTCTTTTCTCCGACTATACTCCTCCTAAGTACCTTCCTGGCATCCCTAAATCGTCTCCCTAGCTCCTCATCTCCTCCTCCCTCCCTTCTATCCCTCAGAACCCTCCTAATTCTAATAGCCGACTTTCTTAACTCTCCTATCTGGTGTGTGAACACGTTCGAATATTCAACCCTTCATCCTTCGATCTTATTCGCCCTTGCTTCCGACACTAGAGTAACATCAATATGTGACTCTGATCTTCCCCTTCTAAAGGTTGGGGTTCCATCATTACACGCGATCCACCCAAGTTGTTCCAACCAGTCAGTCACCATGCTTCCCCTGTTATCTTCCCTTGGTGACCCCCATACCAGGGACTTAGCATTCGCGTCTCCCGTGATAATCTCCTGTTCCTAGCCTTCTCAAACACCTCATCTAAGGTTTCTTTTGCCGTCTGTATTCGTACATTCGGTGACACATACAAACCGTATACCCACCATCCCCTTCCCCTCTCTATCTCAGTTACCCTCACCTTTTTGTTTAGAATCCTTATCGCCACATCCCCACACTCGTCCAACAACCAACCATCCGCCGTACATATCCTCTTATTAGGTTCCGTAACCACCACCACATCTGCCTTACCGCGAATCACCGCCTCCATCAACAGGTCATGTGCCGCCTTGACCCTCCCGACATTCAACACAGCAATCTTTATATCACCTTGTCTAACCTCCCTCCAACAGCCCTTCACTCTCCCAAAGACAACACTATATAAATAACACCAAAAGTGATGAATACCAACACTTAAATAAATGGGACAAACAAAATAAATAAACTAAGAACAATAAATAACTCAACGGTTAAACTAAACTTCCACTATTTATTCGAAAAATTCGCTTTAAAATTCAATTACAGCTGTTTCGCTATAACTAGCATCGTCTGACGATGTGAGGCCATTTCGAATAAATAGTGGAAGTTTAGTTTAACCGTTGAGTTATTTATTGTTCTTAGTAAGATGAACTTCCACAAAGTAAAGGTTAACACAATCAAAATAAATAAAATAATAAATATATATATATATATATATACATCTTAAAACCCCACGTATAATCGACCTTCTCTTGCTCTTAAAACACTCCCTCCTTATCCTATATCCATGTAATCCTAGCTCCGTTGGAGCCTTTCCCTCTTATCCTCCGCCCTTGCCCTCACTAGAGCCTTCCTAAATACAGCACACCTAACCGTTCCCGCTCTATGGCCATACTCTTTACAGACTGGTCAGAATTCTCCCCCATCGCACTGTTTAGTGTCGTGCCCCCTCTTGCCGACCTATCCTCCCCTTCACAAGTCTCGGCTAACCCTTACAAGTCCCACCCTCATGAACTTTTCCCTACACATTCTCTTAATCACCTCCTCGATCGCCGTGATGGAGCAGGTTTGTGTGTCTGCCCACGCCGGACGCAGCGGCCCTACCTTGAACTATCCTTTCCTCATGTCTTTAAAGGTGCTCACCACCGCTTCGTCTACCTCCTCTCTCGTCGCCTCTGGGTCCAAGTCTTTGACATTCACGGTTGCCTCACCTTGGCCACCTAACCTATACACTTTCTTACCCCCTCACTTTTCACCCCCTTTAACGCCCTTCCTACCCTTTCACACAGCGCCTCGTCCCTGTCCACCGTCAACAGCAGTTTACCTTCCCTCGTGCTCTTCACTGTTTTCACCCCTTCTATAATTCCTCCATTCTCAACGCCTCTTTAAGCTTCCCTAACATCTTACCATACGAATTTTTCCCTCCCTCAACTATGAAAGCATATGAACTCGCCTCCTTCCTGTTCTTCACCCCTATCCTCTGTGTATAAATTAGCACTTTGACCTTTTCGTTATGGAATACCGACTCCACTATTTTCCTATATCTGTCCAAACCTATCCCCTTTGGTCTGTTTGTTGCAATCGTTTTACACTTCTTGGCTTCCTCTCTTACCTGCCCTAACCTTTCGAAAGCTGACTCCTCCTCCCCCGAAAAGGCTGCCTTAACAAACAGCTCCCTTACTTTCCTGCTAACACCGCCAGCCCTAATGCTACATTCATTCACTCTCTACTACTCCGAAGTCCTCCTCGATCTCTTCAAGCTCGGGAAACTCACTCAGCTTACTGCCCAAATCCTCTGCATATCCCTTCACTCCCAACCATACAAACATCGAGGTATCTTTCGCCCTGTTTGGATCACCTTCTCTAATTTCAGTGTTCGTAAAAACTTCCTCCTCCCATTTCTGGTCGAGAAGCTCGACAATCTCACCCCACTCCTCAGCCCTATCTATATCATGCAGAAATTCCGGGTCCCCAGTTTGTACCCCTATATCTTTACCACCTGTCCCTCCTGTCAATCCTTTCCTCTCCTGCATCGCCTTTATCTGTCCCTCTAATTACTCCACTCTCCTTCTCATAGTTTCAACCTCCATCTCCCTTTTAATGGCTCTTCCATCCTCTCCCATTCTCTTGCAGACCTCCCTAAGGACTCTCCCTAGGTTCACTGCCACCAACCTCGCTCCCATTTCTGCCACAGCACCTTTCAGCGCCTCTGAAGGCCTATAGTAGTCCCTGATTATGTTTTGTAAAACTGCACCATGCAATCTGCTACACGCAGCATCAAACTCCTCTGCTAGCTCCCCCACATTGCTCCCCTGCATTGCTAGTTTGCAGCCCACTGTGTTCTGCAGACCCTGAACTGTAGCTACCGATGCCTTCTACCTCCCTAAACTCCGCCCTTCCCACTGAAGATGTCCGCAGCCTCTTCGAAGTCGCCCTGTCCTTTGGCGTGCTCGTCCTGGCTCCAAACTCCCTTGACCTCAGTCTCCCTCCTTCTATTCATTTCCTCTTCACTGATAATTTCGTGAATCGAGAACACCGAGTCATCATCACTTCTTTCTCTTTCATCTTTACCCCCGTTATCTCCTTCCTCTAACGTATTATTTTTCCTCCTCTTTCTTTTCTTCTTCTTTCCCCCCGAGGTATCCCCCTCCGAGCACTTCTTCTCCCTAGTGTCCGCCAATTTTGCAGTCCCAGCGCTACCTGTCTCCTTTATTTCTCTCAAACTTTCTGCCATATCCTGGCGACTTCGCTCTATAACGGCATGCTTCTTCACAGCATCGTCCGACTTCCCTACCTTCCTTTTCTCTATGTCCTTATTCTCCTCACTCCTTTTTATAATGCCCTGCCTGTTATTCCCACTGTCTGTTTCAGCAGAAGCAGCCTCACTGGTCCTCCTTTCCTTAACCGGTATCACAACCCTTTTCCTGTCCCGTTCATCCTGCGTTTTCTGTCCCTTTGATTCCTTGCAATCTTTTTTAATCATAATATCATCCCACGAGTTGGGTCGAAATAAAGGTCCAACGAAGCAGTGCGCCCTTACTTCGCTAAGGCATAATACTCCGAGAGGTTGCCAGGTATCTCGGAGGGATCGTTTGCGACGCTCTTAACCTCGCGCCTTCCATACCATAAGCACTATACCTCACACCGTAGTATTGGGGATTTTTTTATCGAGGTTTACTCCTCTATTCCATTTAATCCGCGAGCAACTATTCGGGTTCTCATAACCAGAACCTTATTCATTGCTTATCCAGAGAGTTGGTCGGTCATGCGGCTCTTACAACTCTGAAAGAGCATGAGTCCCATGAAAGACCACGCCCCTGGAGACACCCTATGAGCCATTGGGACGCGCTGTGTCGGGTGGAAAGCCCCCTCCCCGGAAACTTGTATGAGAGATTAGGGGTGAACCTTTTCCAGCCTCTCTCATCCAACCCTCCGAGGCACGGAACCTAACCCAACCCAACCTAACCTAACCTACCTAACCTAACCTCACCTTTTTTTTTATGGAGGGGAAATACTGTTACGCACACTCAAAACCAGAATGGTATTGACTGAGTAGTGTGGACTCGGGTTTCCATACCTACTAGAAACCCCGTTGCAATACACCCGGAAAACCATTTTACGAAATTCGTCAGGTGTATGCGGTGTCCTCATCCAGCTCTTCTTTGCCTTTCTTCCTCCTCCTTAATTTTCATTACGCTTTTAATGTACTCACTGCCTATTTTCCAGTTGTTTTTTCTTTTTAACATCTATCACTGTATCGCAATTCTGGTAGAAAATCTCTCTATATCCCTCCTATCTTTCGCAGACAAGGATCGTATGTTTTGCATCATCTCGGAGACCGCAATAGACACAGGAATCGTTTGGCGTTTTACTTGTTCTAAATGTGTACGATCTGAAAGATCCATGTCCGCCCAGGAATTGCGTTATATGATAGCCCACATCTTTGTGTTCGCACTTGACCCATGCGTGAATATTTTAAATTAATCGCTTTGTCCATTTGGATGTATGACTTTTTTCCCTCCAACCTAACCTAACCTAACCTAATCTAATATTTTTTTTTGAGGAGAAAAATGCCTTGCGTACCAACCTTGCCCTGTTCTTCTATCGGGCAAGAGTGTGGGGCTTGCACCCACTAAAAAACATCCCTTATATATTTCCCGCTTCTTTCTCGCAGGGAATTCCCCTGGGATCACCTTTCAGTATTACTTCAGGGGGGAAAAACTCCTCTCTCTTTTCCTTTCCTTTCTTCTTTTTTTTCCCATTTTTTTCCTTTTTTTCCATTACTGTGCGTCTGTACGCTCTTTTTCTTTTTTCGAATCTTATATCATAATGATCGCTATAGTTTTCGTTATCCTCCTCTACTCTCTAGTTGCTGACTTTTTGTGCTAGTTGTTCTGCCACCATTGAGAAGTCTATAATTGATGTACCATTTGCATTTGAAAAGGTTGGTATTTTCCCTTTATTTAGTACCACTAGGTTGTTTAAAAAAATAAGCTCTTCTAGTGTTTTCCCGCTCTGGTTTTTCTGTCGAGATCCTATTGCTGGCGATTTCGTATTTAAGTCCCCGCAAGATCACATTTTTCTTACACTTCCTTATTTCGGCTTCAATATTTTGCATCAATTCTTTTTTCATATTATCATCTGTTTGTGTTTCGGCATCTTTTACTCTCTTCTCGGTTATCTATTTTTTCCAATCCATGTCTTTATTTTAGGCCCTTGCAAGCTATTTATGACTCTTCTGAGTCTAATGATGTTCTTTTCAATTTGGTTTTTGGTATTTTGTTCAACATTCTTTTCCAATTACAGTCCAACTTTTGCCAGAGCTTCAATTGTATCCTCCAGAATTCTCACTTCGTCACAAACTTTCCTTTTACTTACATTTTGCTCAGTCTGTTTTGCTGATGTATTTATTCTTCTTCTTTTCTTTTCCTTCTTTGAAACTTCCTCTTGCTCTGGGTCACTCTATTCTACTTCTGTTTCTATATTTATTTCCCTTACTGGTGATCGTGGGATCGAGTCCCGCCTCGCAAAAGGGTCGCGCTGTTCTTTGTTCCCATTTTTTTCCTTCCCCAAATTTTCCTTGCGGTAGCTGGCTGATGGTCGGGAGGGGGGGCCCGCTTGCACACCACCCGCACCGACCAGAACTGAGGTATCCCTCCTCTGCTCAGTAAACTTTTTTCTTCTCTTGGTTTACTCAAGTGTCCCTCTTTAGAAAGGCTGCCTTCACTACGGCTATGAGTCCCTTCTACCCTTTGGAGTACCGCCAATACCTTTAGAACCGTCGTGTCCATGCTGGTTTTGGTCCGCCCCGGCTATATAATTTCACCGGTACCCCCTATTTCTGGGAGGCTTTCCCCTATCCACCACCTGGGGAAGCCCGGTATGGGACCAGCAACCCACTCGGGAACCTAACCTAACCTAACCTAACCTAACCTAACCTAACCTAACCTAACCTAACCTAACCTAACCTAACCACCTAACCTAACCTACACAACCTAACTACAACCCAATCCCAACCTAACCTGGCACAAAGCACAACCTGGCACATTAACCTAACCTGGCCTAACCTGGCCTAAGCACAACCTGGCCTGGCCTGGCACAACACAGCACAACCTGGCCTGGCCTGGCCTGGCCTGGCACCTAACCTGGCCTAACAGCACAGCCTGGCCTCCTCTTCTCCTGGCACAGCAACAGCACAGCCTGGCCTAACCTGGCAACAACCTAACCTTCAACCTAACTGGCCTGGCACTGGCCTAACCTGGCCTGGCCCTGGCCTGGCCTAACCCAGCACAGCCTGGCCTGGCATCCTAAGCACAGCCAACCTAACCTAACCTAACCTAACCTAACCTAACCTAACCTAACCTAACCTAACCTAACCTAACCTAACATAACCTAACATAACTTTTTTTTCCTTAGAGGAGGTGGACAATGCTTTTACGCACACCAGCTGCTGATCGGTGGGTAGTGTGGGACTCTGATTTCAATACCCACTAAAAACCTCTTCTTGTAATGACCAAATCCTTGTCGGAACCGTCGCGTGACATTATTTCGACAAGAGTCCGTCGTCTTCTCATTTATTCCTTCTCGTCTCTTTCCATTACAGACATTACTATTTTCCAGTACCTACTAATCTCAATCCAGTTCTCTTCTTTTTCCAGCATTAGGTTTATCGCGTTATCCACTGTTACCTTACAATTGAGTTTTTCCTCCATTTCCCTTCGTCTTGTCTTCCATCTATTACAAAAGAAAACAGCATGTTCGGCATCATCCGGCGATGTCTGACAAGCATCGTTATCCACTTTTCCAATACCCCGGAGATAGCACTTGAAGCTTCCGTGGCCACTTAACACTTGCCTTGTAAAATAATCTATTTCGCGTGGTTTACTTATCCACCTTTCAATTGATGTTATCAGTCTACGTGTCCACACTCCTTTTGAGGATTAATAATGTAATAATAATAGTATACAAGAAATTACATGGATATAAGTATATGCAGATGTAGATATATACATATAAATCAATACAAATTATTAGCATATAAAAATAAACAAAACAAAACTAACAACAAACACAGACTGTCCCTCTAAAACTTAACGTTGTGCGAGTCTGTAAGACTATTCAATATGCTTAAGAATTGTTCTGGATGTGCTTTGTAATATTAACAAATAAATATTATAAAAGAGGAATAAAAAAAAGTATCCAGTTACATTGTAAGAAATTGCAAGAACTACAAAGATAAGAAGGCCTCGCAGCAGACGCAGAGCCAGCAAAAATCGTTTTCTTTCTTAGTTAAGCTCATATTATATTCATTCTACATGTTGTCTTTAAACTGTAAACTATAAATATTGTACGCTTTATTTAATTGTAATAAAATTGTTTTTAAAAACTAAAGTTTCACGATCGAATCTTTAATTGGCGCAGTCAGTAGGATACGCGTGATCAAGAGAAAGTACCGCATAGTGTCCGGAAAAGACTTTCTTTTTGTTTTGATGTTTTAACGTCTTAACGCGTATTAACAAAACAGTTTCCTTTAGTGAAGTTTAGTGAGAAAAGAACAATTGACATTACAAGAAGCAAGTGCCAAAACAGAGAGTGACAACAGAGACAACGTAGAGTCGAAAAGAAGCTCCTAAAAAGTATCGAACTTCCCAGCTCAGCTCCTTTTTGCCTATTCTGTCCTAAGTATAAGGTAGGAATAGATAAGAATAATAAAAAACTGTTCGTTTTAACAAAACTTCCAATATTTATTTAAAAACTGCTTTTTTAAAAGACTCAATGACAGCCGTTTCGCTAGACAACTAGCAAAAAGTAAGGGTTAGTACAATCAATTTAATTAGGAATAGATAGTTAATAATTTTATTCATTCTTATTTTTATTTAGCAAATTGTGCAAATACTTGAATATTTACTTGATTATTCTATGAACGACCTAGAAGAAGTCGTAGAAAAGTTAAAATCTTTAAATATTAACCCAAAAAATATTAAAATGACTGAAAACAAAACTGTTAACTGGGATTATTTAAGTCCAAAATAGATAATACCTTAAACAAATTTATTTCACGTTGTGAAAATTTAATTGCTACTTATCGTGCGCATAACGATAATACATTAAATGAACACATATTTGAATGTATACTAGAAAAATTAGTAGGCCAAGCCGAAATTATAGTAGGAAATCGCGCAGAGTTAAATAATTGGGAACTTTTAAAGAATACCTTAAAGCAATTCTTCTCAGACAGAAGAAATCTTGATTGTCTAATACAAGAATTCACTAGAACTAAGCCGTACAAAAACGAAAATATGATATGATTTTGGTACGCGTTTGCAATTAAAAAGTAGTATAGTACAAAGAATTAGTAATGATACAACTCTAACAACAAACGATAAAGTATGCGAGATAAGTCATTGTGATAAGACCGCATTGAATACATTTATCGCAGGTTGTTCAGGGGTGTTACGGAATAATATGCACCTAAAAACTCCGGACTCTTTGGAAAGTGCAATAGCTTATGTAAAGGAATTTTATAATTTTGAAAAGCTTTATGGTAATTTAAATGAACAAAAGTTGAATTTCCAAAAAAATAGTTATAGACAAAATAATAATTATACACAAGTACCGAATCAATTTTATAATCAAACAATACCTAATGATCAATATAATTATCCAAAACCACAATTTAATCGACAATTTCATACACAGAATAACCCAAATCACAACCAATTTCAAAATAATGGAAATAATGTATGAAAAGTCAACCAATTAACATACAACCGAGACCACAAACGAGAAATAAATATTTTACAAATGCATTTGGTACACTGCGTAATGTAAATGTTTTTAAACCTAATCAAATTTCACAGAACCAATTACCTAGGCCGAAACCAATGTCTACAACCTCAAAAAATATCGGATTTTAAAATAAACAATCTATTAGAGTTAATAATAATCGCTATAATCCTAATAATAATTTCCAAAATAATAATTATCAAAAACCTAACTTCATATCTAAGGAATTATTTTCCAATAATTTTATGTTAGATGACGATGAAATGGAAGATGAAAATTCTAGTAATCAACCAATAGAACAAGAAAATAGTAATTTTATAAATGCTAATCAATCAAATTTTCAAAAAGCAGCCTGAAGTCAGTCACAGATCTAGTAGAAATTAATTTAACTTCCCATAACCCTCTACCATACATCCAAATAGAAAATCCTCAATTAAAATTATTAGTAGATACAGGAAGTTCAAAATCAGTTTTAAACCCAACAATTAAATTTATTGTATTAACTCTTACTTTTTGGAAGTCCATCTTATTAAGACTAATAAAAAACTCTTCGTTTTTACGTAACTTCCAAGTTTAATTGAAAAAATATGTTTTAAATCACAATGACGGCCGTTTCGCTAAGAAACATCGTCAGATGCTTCTCTGCTCTGGTTTCTTTTGTCCGTGTTGTTCAGAACACTTTTTCTTCGTATCTAGACTATTTCTGGCGCTGGGATTCTTATATTTTTTGAATTTGTTTTTATTTGAAAGTTTATTTTGGTTTTGTATAAAGTAGTTTGGTGTAGTGAAACTTATGTCTTCATGTGGAGGGGCACAGCCCTTTGGCTGGCCTTCTGTAGGCCCTGGACTTTTAATTGAAGCTGTACTTGCGAATTTGCCGGTTCGCCTTTGCTTGAGAGACAATATTTTTTGTCTCTCTCTGGTGTAATGTTTTTGTTTTTAACTTTATTTAGTGTTTTTATTTTAAAAAATACTTTTCTTTTTAATTTTAGAAGTTTTAAATTCAAGAGAGGTATATGTGAGAGTGATTTTTCTATTATTTTTGTTAGTTTTAATAGGTTTCTTTACCTTATTTTTGTTTGTCGTTCTCTTCCTGTATTTTTTTAGGGATTTGATGACTTCTTCCGGCTTGTAAGACTAAGGTCTGGATTGGGAAACTTCCCTGGTTCCAGCCTTATTATTGACTGGATTTTGTTCCTGAGTTTTCTAGTGTATGAAGTTTCACAGGGTGAGTTGGATCCCGAAGATCCCGGTGAAATATTGGGGTTGTTTGACCCAAAAATTGTATTTTAAACGGTAGCAACTACTCAAATCATAATAAACACACTAATTACCCTATTAAAAGCGATTAGCAAGTCGATCTGGAGCATAGGTATGCTCTTTATTTTACATAATTTTAATAATTCTTTTTGTAGTACTTCCAAATTATGTAAGTGAGTTGATGAAATATTACCCCATCCAAGGATAGCATATCGTATTCTAGATTACACCAATGAGTGATACAGTATTTTTAATTGTGAAGTGTTTAAAATTATTTTAAAATATTTAAAATTATATAACACATATCTTAAAACATTCGAAATTCCCGCGACGTGAGTATCCTATCTTAAATGGGGGTCTATGGTTAAGCCTAAATATTTCATTGTGTTTGTTCTATTAACTTTTTTAATTTGATCTTTACTTAATGAAATGTCTAATATGTCAAAATTAGGTAAGGAACTGCTGTAACATGAAAAAGGGATAAAAATGTTTTGTCAAGATTAATAGTTAACAATTTATGACTAAATGCGTTAAAAATGGATTTTAAGTCTGTTTCTATTTCTTTCTTAAGATCAAGCCACTTTGTTTTACATTTATAAAATATTGCTATGTCGTCAGCATAGCTTATTATTTTTCCCTTAGACTCCATGGTTAGTATTTCATTAACATACAGGGAGAAAAGCAGCGGTCCCAGGACTGTACCTTGAGGTACTCCATAGGTAAGAGTTTGTATTTCGCTGACGTTTGATTTTATTTTGACTTTTTGCTGTCGTTCATGTAAGTAACTAGAGAACAATTTATACACATTTTTTCCTAATTCCTGCATACTCAAGGGCCTCCAACAGTATGAGAGACCGTATCAAAGGTACACAGTCCTTCCCTAAAACCAAATTGTTTACTAGATATTAATTTATATTTTTCTAAATATTTCGTAATCCGTGTTTTTAATGCTTTTTCAAAAATTTTTGAAAAGTTTGTTATAACAGATATTGGTAGTTTTCAACTTTGCGTTTATCACCTTTTTTAAATATAGGGGACACGACGGCCAATTTAAATTCTCTAGGACAAACACCATCAGTAAAGATATTATTAATTAATACTGTTAATGGGGTTACGATTTCGTTTATTGAATCTACTCCTGGAGATTTATTTGATTTTAGGGAACGAATTATATCAAGAATTTTTGTTTCTGTTACATTTTCTAAGAAAAATGAGTTTCTAGATAAAAGGCCTTTTTATTTCTCCGTTGTGGGTATAGTAATTTTTTTGGCATGTGATACACCTACATTTGAAAAGTATTTATTAAAATGATTTGCAATTGATTTAGGATTACTTATTGATTCATTATTTGATATTATTTCGCTTATATCGTTATCTTTTGGATTTTTATTTATTTTCTTTATTATATCCCACAATTTTTTCGATTTGTTTTTGTTTGTATTTATCAAATTCTGATAATAATTCTTTTTGGATTGTGAGATTAATTTAGTTGTTAGATTTCTATAGCGAATAAATCTTTCTTTAAGTTCAATGTTGTCTGGATTAGATATAAAGTTTTTTTTATGATTAATAGATTTAATCAAACCTGATGTTATCCATGGTTTTCTACCTTGTTCTTTTTTGTTACAAACCATAAAAGAATTCCCAGCTAAATGCTTTAATCGTTTAAATTAAATTTTCATATTCTGTAAATGTATAAAAGGGTTGATTACCATAAAAATGTGCATTTGTATTTATGACAATTTGTGAGGGTAGGTGATCACTTATATAAGAGTCTATTACTGCAGCAAAAGAAATCGAGTTTTCGACATTATATTGTTTACTTTGAACAAATATATGGTCCAGGCATGTTTTTGCATTTTTCTGGACTCGGGTGGGTTTATTTATTAACGACGTAAAATTATATTCACTTAGTATGTTTTTATATCCAGAGAGTGTTTTGTCTTCATTGTTCAATGTATTTATGTTTATGTCTCCAAGAAATACATGGTACTCACATATTTCATTCTTTGTGGATTCTAAGTACCTCCTCAAATCGTTGACAAATTCTGCTTCATCTAAAGAGGGTGAACGATATAGAGACGTGATAATTAGACTACATTTATTTTCGACTAAGATTTTAACTTGAATAGCGTTAATATTACCAATAAATACGATTTCATAATTAAAGTTGATGTACTTTTTTAGATAGGGTATAATTCCGTCATTTTTATTGAAAACTCCAAAGTTATATATTAAATTATAGTTATCTAGACTGAAAAGGTTACTATTTAGGATATTAAATGTTTCTGTTAACAAAATGCAATCTGGCTTTATTTCTAATTGATCTAGAAAAATAACAAGTTCATCGAAATTTTTTTTGACACTTCCAATATTTTGTTGGAAAATGTAAAAAGGTTGTTTACATTTAAAATTTTTTAACTTATTATTTAATTCGGCTATATTGTGTAATTCAAAGGTATTGTATGGGATGTAAGGTATATCTCTAATATATTGGTCCATATTTATGATTAAGGAATTCGAAGATGCTTTTTAAAAATTTTATTTATTTACTATTTGACAATATATTATATTTTTAACAATACTCTTCAAAATTTTATATTAAATATCAAATTCCAAACTGAAAGATTACATATTAAAGGCTCAAAATCAAAAGATCTAAAGATGAAAGATTAAAGATTAAAGATTAAAGATTAAAGATTAAAGATTAAAGATTAAAGATTAAAGATTAAAGATTAAAGATTAAAGATTAAAGATTAAAGATTAAAGATTAAAGATTAAAGATTAAAGATTAAAGATTAAAGATTAAAGATTAAAGATTAAAGATTAAAGATTAAAGATTAAAGATTAAAGATTAAAGATTAAAGATTAAAGATTAAAGATTAAAGATTAAAGATTAAAGATTAAAGATTAAAGATTAAAGATTAAAGATTAAAGATTAAAGATTAAAGATTAAAGATTAAAGATTAAAGATTAAAGATTAAAGATTAAAGATTAAAGATTAAAGATTAAAGATTAAAGATTAAAGATTAAAGATTAAAGATTAAAGATTAAAGATTAAAGATTAAAGATTAAAGATTAAAGATTAAAGATTAAAGATTAAAGATTAAAGATTAAAGATTAAAGATTAAAGATTAAAGATTAAAGATTAAAGATTAAAGATTAAAGATTAAAGATTAAAGATTAAAGATTAAAGATTAAAGATTAAAGATTAAAGATTAAAGATTAAAGATTAAAGATTAAAGATTAAAGATTAAAGATTAAAGATTAAAGATTAAAGATTAAAGATTAAAGATTAAAGATTAAAGATTAAAGATTAAAGATTAAAGATTAAAGATTAAAGATTAAAGATTAAAGATTAAAGATTAAAGATTGAAGATTAAAGATTAAAGATTAAAGATTAAAGATTAAAGATTAAAGATTAAAGATTAAAGATTAAAGATTAAAGATTAAAGATTAAAGATTAAAGATTAAAGATTAAAGATTAAAGATTAAAGATTAAAGATTAAAGATTAAAGATTAAAGATTAAAGATTAAAGATTAAAGATTAAAGATTAAAGATTAAAGATTAAAGATTAAAGATTAAAGATTAAAGATTAAAGATTAAAGATTAAAGATTAAAGATTAAAGATTAAAGATTAAAGATTAAAGATTAAAGATTAAAGATTAAAGATTAAAGATTAAAGATTAAAGATTAAAGATTAAAGATTAAAGATTAAAGATTAAAGATTAAAGATTAAAGATTAAAGATTAAAGATTAAAGATTAAAGATTAAAGATTAAAGATTAAAGATTAAAGATTAAAGATTAAAGATTAAAGATTAAAGATTAAAGATTAAAGATTAAAGATTAAAGATTAAAGATTAAAGATTAAAGATTAAAGATTAAAGATTAAAGATTAAAGATTAAAGATTAAAGATTAAAGATTAAAGATTAAAGATTAAAGATTAAAGATTAAAGATTAAAGATTAAAGATTAAAGATTAAAGATTAAAGATTAAAGATTAAAGATTAAAGATTAAAGATTAAAGATTAAAGATTAAAGATTAAAGATTAAAGATTAAAGATTAAAGATTAAAGATTAAAGATTAAAGATTAAAGATTAAAGATTAAAGATTAAAGATTAAAGATTAAAGATTAAAGATTAAAGATTAAAGATTAAAGATTAAAGATTAAAGATTAAAGATTAAAGATTAAAGATTAAAGATTAAAGATTAAAGATTAAAGATTAAAGATTAAAGATTAAAGATTAAAGATTAAAGATTAAAGATTAAAGATTAAAGATTAAAGATTAAAGATTAAAGATTAAAGATTAAAGATTAAAGATTAAAGATTAAAGATTAAAGATTAAAGATTAAAGATTAAAGATTAAAGATTAAAGATTAAAGATTAAAGATTAAAGATTAAAGATTAAAGATTAAAGATTAAAGATTAAAGATTAAAGATTAAAGATTAAAGATTAAAGATTAAAGATTAAAGATTAAAGATTAAAGATTAAAGATTAAAGATTAAAGATTAAAGATTAAAGATTAAAGATTAAAGATTAAAGATTAAAGATTAAAGATTAAAGATTAAAGATTAAAGATTAAAGATTAAAGATTAAAGATTAAAGATTAAAGATTAAAGATTAAAGATTAAAGATTAAAGATTAAAGATTAAAGATTAAAGATTAAAGATTAAAGATTAAAGATTAAAGATTAAAGATTAAAGATTAAAGATTAAAGATTAAAGATTAAAGATTAAAGATTAAAGATTAAAGATTAAAGATTAAAGATTAAAGATTAAAGATTAAAGATTAAAGATTAAAGATTAAAGATTAAAGATTAAAGATTAAAGATTAAAGATTAAAGATTAAAGATTAAAGATTAAAGATTAAAGATTAAAGATTAAAGATTAAAGATTAAAGATTAAAGATTAAAGATTAAAGATTAAAGATTAAAGATTAAAGATTAAAGATTAAAGATTAAAGATTAAAGATTAAAGATTAAAGATTAAAGATTAAAGATTAAAGATTAAAGATTAAAGATTAAAGATTAAAGATTAGAGATTAAAGATTAAAGATTAAAGATTAAAGATTAAAGATTAAAGATTAAAGATTAAAGATTAAAGATTAAAGATTAAAGATTAAAGATTAAAGATTAAAGATTAAAGATTAAAGATTAAAGATTAAAGATTAAAGATTAAAGATTAAAGATTAAAGATTAAAGATTAAAGATTAAAGATTAAAGATTAAAGATTAAAGATTAAAGATTAAAGATTAAAGATTAAAGATTAAAGATTAAAGATTAAAGATTAAAGATTAAAGATTAAAGATTAGAGATTAAAGATTAAAGATTAAAGATTAAAGATTAAAGATTAAAGATTAAAGATTAAAGATTAAAGATTAAAGATTAAAGATTAAAGATTAAAGATTAAAGATTAAAGATTAAAGATTAAAGATTAAAGATTAAAGATTAAAGATTAAAGATTAAAGATTAGAGATTAGAGATTAGAGATTAGAGATTAGAGATTAGAGATTAGAGATTAAAGATTAAAGATTAAAGATTAAAGATTAAAGATTAAAGATTAAAGATTAAAGATTAAAGATTAAAGATTAAAGATTAAGATGATTAAAGATTAAAGAGTATAGATTAAAGATTAAAGATTAAAGATTAAAGATTAAAGATTAAAGATTAAAGATTAAAGATTAAAGATTAAAGATTAAAGATTAAAGATTAAAGATTTGAGATTAAAGATTAAAGATTAAAGATTAAAGATTAAACATTAAAGATTAAAGATTAAAGATTAAAGATTAAAGATTAAAGATTAAAGATTAAAGATTAAAGATTAAAGATTAAAGATTAAAGATTAAAGATTAAAGATTAAAGATTAAAGATTAAAGATTAAAGATTAAAGATTAAAGATTAAAGATTAAAGATTAAAGATTAAAGATTAAAGATTAAAGATTAAAGATTAAAGATTAAAGATTAAAGATTAAAGATTAGAGATTAAAGATTAAAGATTAAAGATTAAAGATTAAAGATTAAAGATTAAAGATTAAAGATTAAAGATTAAAGATTAAAGATTAAAGATTAAAGATTAAAGATTAGAGATTAAGATTAGAGATTAAAGATTAAAGATTAAAGATTAAAGATTAAAGATTAAAGATTAAAGATTAAAGATTAAAGATTAAAGATTAAAGATTAAAGATTAAAGATTAAAGATTAAAGATTAAAGATTAAAGATTAAAGATTAAAGATTAAAGATTAAAGATTAAAGATTAAAGATTAAAGATTAAAGATTAAAGATTAAAGATTAAAGATTAAAGATTAAAGATTAAAGATTAAAGATTAAAGATTAAAGATTAAAGATTAAAGATTAAAGATTAAAGATTAAAGATTAAAGATTAAAGATTAAAGATTAAAGATTAAAGATTAAAGATTAAAGATTAAAGATTAAAGATTAAAGATTAAAGATTAAAGATGATTAAAGATTAAAGATTAAAGATTAAAGATTAAAGATTAAAGATTAAAGATTAAAGATTAAAGATTAAGATGATTAAAGATTAAAGAAAGATTTGAGATTTGAGATTTGAGATTAAAGATTAAAGATTAAAGATTAAAGATTAAATATTAAATATTGAGATATTGAGATTTGAGATTAAAGATTTGAGATTAGAATTAGAAGATTAGAGATTAGAGATTAAAGATTAAAGATTAAAGATTAAAGATTAAAGATTAAAGATTAAAGATTAAAGATTAAAGATTAAAGATTAAAGATTAAAGATTAAAGATTAGAGATTAGAGATTACAGATTACAGATTACAGATTACAGATTACAGATTACAGATTACAGATTACAGATTAGAGATTAGAGATTAGAGATTAGAGATTAGAGATTAGAGATTAGAGATTAGAGATTAGAGATTAGAGATTAGAGATTAGAGATTAAAGATTAAAGATTAAAGATTAAAGATTAAAGATTAAAGATTAAAGATTAAAGATTAAAGATTAAAGATTAAAGATTAAAGATTAAAGATTAAAGATTAAAGATTAAAGATTAAAGATTAAAGATTAAAGATTAAAGATTAAAGATTAAAGATTAAAGATTAAAGATTAAAGATTAAAGATTAAAGATTAAAGATTAAAGATTAAAGATTAAAGATTAAAGATTAAAGATTAAAGATTAAAGATTAAAGATTAAAGATTAAAGATTAAAGATTAAAGATTAAAGATTAAAGATTAAAGATTAAAGATTAAAGATTAAAGATTAAAGATTAAAGATTAAAGATTAAAGATTAAAGATTAAAGATTAAAGATTAAAGATTAAAGATTAAAGATTAAAGATTAAAGATTAAAGATTAAAGATTAAAGATTAAAGATTAAAGATTAAAGATTAAAGATTAAAGATTAAAGATTAAAGATTAAAGATTAAAGATTAAAGATTAAAGATTAAAGATTAAAGATTAAAGATTAAAGATTAAAGATTAAAGATTAAAGATTAAAGATTAAAGATTAAAGATTAAAGATTAAAGATTAAAGATTAAAGATTAAAGATTAAAGATTAAAGATTAAAGATTAAAGATTAAAGATTAAAGATTAAAGATTAAAGATTAAAGATTAAAGATTAAAGATTAAAGATTAAAGATTAAAGATTAAAGATTAAAGATTAAAGATTAAAGATTAAAGATTAAAGATTAAAGATTAAAGATTAAAGATTAAAGATTAAAGATTAAAGATTAAAGATTAAAGATTAAAGATTAAAGATTAAAGATTAAAGATTAAAGATTAAAGATTAAAGATTAAAGATTAAAGATTAAAGATTAAAGATTAAAGATTAAAGATTAAAGATTAAAGATTAAAGATTAAAGATTAAAGATTAAAGATTAAAGATTAAAGATTAAAGATTAAAGATTAAAGATTAAAGATTAAAGATTAAAGATTAAAGATTAAAGATTAAAGATTAAAGATTAAAGATTAAAGATTAAAGATTAAAGATTAAAGATTAAAGATTAAAGATTAAAGATTAAAGATTAAAGATTAAAGATTAAAGATTAAAGATTAAAGATTAAAGATTAAAGATTAAAGATTAAAGATTAAAGATTAAAGATTAAAGATTAAAGATTAAAGATTAAAGATTATAGATTAAAGATTAAAGATTAAAGATTAAAGATTAAAGATTAAAGATTAAAGATTAAAGATTAAAGATTAAAGATTAAAGATTAAAGATTAAAGATGATTAAAGATTAAAGAAAGATTTGAGATTTGAGATTTGAGATTTGAGATTTGAGATTTGAGATTTGAGATTTGAGATTTGAGATTTGAGATTTGAGATTTGAGATTTGAGATTTGAGATTTGAGATTTGAGATTTGAGATTAGAGATTAGAGATTAGAGATTAGAGATTAGAGATTAGAGATTAAAGATTAAAGATTAAAGATTAAAGATTAAAGATTAAAGATGATTAAAGATTAAAGATTAAAGATTAAAGATTAAAGATTAAAGATTAAAGATTAAAGATTAAAGATTAAAGATTAAAGATTAAAGATTAAAGATTAAAGATTAAAGATTAAAGATTAAAGATTAAAGATTAAAGATTAAAGATTAAAGATTAAAGATTAAAGATTAAAGATTAAAGATTAAAGATTAAAGATTAAAGATTAAAGATTAAAGATTAAAGATTAAAGATTAAAGATTAAAGATTAAAGATTAAAGATTAAAGATTAAAGATTAAAGATTAAGAGATTAAAGATTAAAGATTAAAGATTAAAGATTAAAGATTAAAGATTAAAGATTAAAGATTAAAGATTAAAGATTAAAGATTAAAGATTAAAGATTAAAGATTAAAGATTAAAGATTAAAGATTAAAGATTAAAGATTAAAGATTAAAGATTAAAGATTAAAGATTAAAGATTAAAGATTAAAGATTAAAGATTTGAGATTAAAGATTAAAGATTAGAGATTAAAGATTAAAGATTAAAGATTAAAGATTAAAGATTAAAGATTAAAGATTAAAGATTAAAGATTAAAGATTAAAGATTAAAGATTAAAGATTAAAGATTAAAGATTAAAGATTAAAGATTAAAGATTAAAGATTAAAGATTAAAGATTAAAGATTAAAGATTAAAGATTAAAGATTAAAGATTAAAGATTAAAGATTAAAGATTAAAGATTAAAGATTAAAGATTAAAGATTAAAGATTAAAGATTAAAGATTAAAGATTAAAGATTAAAGATTAAAGATTAAAGATTAAAGATTAAAGATTAAAGATTAAAGATTAAAGATTAAAGATTAAAGATTAAAGATTAAAGATTAAAGATTAAAGATTAAAGATTAAAGATTAAAGATTAAAGATTAAAGATTAAAGATTAAAGATTAAAGATTAAAGATTAAAGATTAAAGATTAAAGATTAAAGATTAAAGATTAAAGATTAAAGATTAAAGATTAAAGATTAAAGATTAAAGATTAAAGATTAAAGATTAAAGATTAAAGATTAAAGATTAAAGATTAAAGATTAAAGATTAAAGATTAAAGATTAAAGATTAAAGATTAAAGATTAAAGATTAAAGATTAAAGATTAAAGATTAAAGATTAAAGATTAAAGATTAAAGATTAAAGATTAAAGATTAAAGATTAAAGATTAAAGATTAAAGATTAAAGATTAAAGATTAAAGATTAAAGATTAAAGATTAAAGATTAAAGATTAAAGATTAAAGATTAAAGATTAAAGATTAAAGATTAAAGATTAAAGATTAAAGATTAAAGATTAAAGATTAAAGATTAAAGATTAAAGATTAAAGATTAAAGATTAAAGATTAAAGATTAAAGATTAAAGATTAAAGATTAAAGATTAAAGATTAAAGATTAAAGATTAAAGATTAAAGATTAAAGATTAAAGATTAAAGATTAAAGATTAAAGATTAAAGATTAAAGATTAAAGATTAAAGATTAAAGATTAAAGATTAAAGATTAAAGATTAAAGATTAAAGATTAAAGATTAAAGATTAAAGATTAAAGATTAAAGATTAAAGATTAAAGATTAAAGATTAAAGATTAAAGATTAAAGATTAAAGATTAAAGATTAAAGATTAAAGATTAAAGATTAAAGATTAAAGATTAAAGATTAAAGATTAAAGATTAAAGATTAAAGATTAAAGATTAAAGATTAAAGATTAAAGATTAAAGATTAAAGATTAAAGATTAAAGATTAAAGATTAAAGATTAAAGATTAAAGATTAAAGATTAAAGATTAAAGATTAAAGATTAAAGATTAAAGATTAAAGATTACATTTGACATTAAAGATTAAAGATTAAAGATTAAAGATTAAAGATTAAAGATTAAAGATTAAAGATTAAAGATTAAAGATTAAAGATTAAAGATTAAAGATTAAAGATTAAAGATTAAAGATTAAAGATTAAAGATTAAAGATTAAAGATTAAAGATTAAAGATTAAAGATTAAAGATTAAAGATTAAAGATTAAAGATTAAAGATTAAAGATTAAAGATTAAAGATTAAAGATTAAAGATTAAAGATTAAAGATTAAAGATTAAAGATTTGAGATTAAAGATTAAAGATTAAAGATTAAAGATTAAAGATTAAAGATTAAAGATTAAAGATTAAAGATTAAAGATTAAAGATTAAAGATTAAAGATTAAAGATTAAAGATTAAAGATTAAAGATTAAAGATTAAAGATTAAAGATTAAAGATTAAAGATTAAAGATTAAAGATTAAAGATTAAAGATTAAAGATTAAAGATTAAAGATTAAAGATTAAAGATTAAAGATTAAAGATTAAAGATTAAAGATTAAAGATTAAAGATTAAAGATTAAAGATTTGAGATTAAAGATTAAAGATTAAAGATTAAAGATTAAAGATTAAAGATTAAAGATTAAAGATTAAAGATTAAAGATTAAAGATATGAGATATGAGATATGAGATTAAAGATTAAAGATTAAAGATTAAAGATTAAAGATTAAAGATTAAAGATTAAAGATTAAAGATTAAAGATTAAAGATTTGAGATTAAAGATTAAAGATTAAAGATTAAAGATTAAAGATTAAAGATTAAAGATTAAAGATTAAAGATTAAAGATTAAAGATTAAAGATTAAAGATTAAAGATTAAAGATTAAAGATTAAAGATTAAAGATTAAAGATTAAGATGATTAAAGATTAAGATGATTAAAGATTAAAGAAAGATTTGAGATTTGAGATTTGAGATTAGAGATTAAAGATTAAAGATTAAAGATTAAAGATTAAAGATTAAAGATTAAAGATTAAAGATTAAAGATAAAGATTAAAGAGATTAAAGGTTAAAGATTAAAGATTAAATATATTTTACAATGCAAAATCTGACTATTTATAATAATTCCTAATCTTGTTTACTACAACGAAATTAATAAAAACAATGAAAAAGCAGTGAGAAATATTGTAAACAGAATCATTAATTCTTTCTATTAACTGAAATAAAAAAGGTTTTTTAACTACACAAAACAAACAAAAACGTTATTGCGTTTTAACTTAAACATATCTTATTCTTCTAAGACTGTAACTCCTCCCTCCTTAGAAAGAAGCGAATTGTTGAGCTTCCTCAATCTTCATATCTTCTTAAATTATCCATCTTCCTTCTTCCATGTTACTTTTTTAAAGTTCTTAATTATCACTTACAAAAGTTAATAAATTTACTAAAATTAAATGTTCAACCTAAATTGTCTTTACTTAGAAAATGTCTTTAACAATAGGTATTGAAAATGTTTTGAAATTTATTAAAAATTACATAGTCCGACAATCATGTTCTGTGAGTAAAGGAAGGGTTAAATGATTGGATTGGATTAAAGGAATAAAGGAATTATACATTTTTTTAAATATTGGCATTTTTAAATTAAATATTATTTCATAATGAATTCTTTTTCTAACTCAAATTTTCTTGAAGATAAAATAAACTGTTTAATATAATAATTGTTTATAAATTTAAAAATATAAATATGTTTGAAATTAATTAAATATATTTATTCATATAAAGATTGAGCTTTCAAATTTATTATAATGTAATTGAATTTATTTAATTAAATAATTTATTCTATGTTTGATTCGTTAGATTCCGAATCAACCAAACAAGTATCTGTAATTAGAGGAATTACTTTAGTTTCATTCAAATGCGTGATATATTTATTTTTTGTTTGAGGATTTTCATTTTCAATTTTATCGTTTTCTAATATTTTCGTTAAAATGGACCATCAAATTTATTTTTTTGTTTTCCTTTTCTATTTTCGAATTTTCTGTATACTGTTGAACCAATTGGAGGGTTTCTATTTATTCTATTCTGATTAATGTTATCAATTACTTTTTGTTTTTGTTTTAATGATTTTTCTTTAACTGCTAAATACAGTGCTTGGGTATTTTCTTTATGAGAATTAACAAATTGTGTGTAAGCCGCTGATGGCAATACTGACAAGGGATCTTTACTAACAGTATGTCCTGACACTAACTCAAAAGGGGTAAATCCGGTTGTCGAATGAATTGTACTGTTATAAGCAATAATTGCATATAGCATTAAAGAATTTATATCACTATTATTATCTTTTTCTTTTAAAATTCTAATATGTTCCGTAATTGTTGAATGAAATCTTTCTACAGGGAATTTGACTCATGATGATACGACGTGGTAAAATGTATTTTAATATTATGAGCATTTAATAATTCTTTTAATATGTCATTTTTAAACTCTCCGCCGTTATCTGCTACTATTTGTTCTGGTATACCGAAATATGTAAAAAATTGTACCAATTGTTGGCAAGCTGACACAGCAGTGCCAAAATAAGGTAATGCTTGACCGTACTTTGAAAATTTATCTGATATAGTTAAAAATTTATGATTTCCATTTTTATAAGTGTCAATATGTATTATTTCAAACGGTTTAGAGGGTGTATTAGTTAAAATTAATGGTTCAGCAATTGGTTTTCTATTATATTTAGTTTTTTGACAAATTTAACAATCATTAATATATTTAGTTACATCTTTTTTCATTGATTTCCAATAATTATTTTTTAAAAATTGAAGAGTTTCATTAACTCCTCTATGATTTGTTTTACCTTCATGTTTATATTTTATTAATTCAATTCTTTCATCTGGCATAACATTATTAATTAACTTAGTACGTTCTATTAATTTTAATTTAGTAGAATATTTCTTTCATACTTCTTGAAATGTATTTCTTAATTCGGGAGATAAAAAATAAATATATAATGTATTTTTACAAGCATTTTCTTTTAAAAATTTAATTGTTATTTTCGGATCGTCTTGTAAAGTTACTCTAATAATTTTATTTCCATCAAAGGTTTCTAAATTTCTCTTACGGAGATTTTTTTGCTATAATTTGATGAGGTTTGTTATTTATAATTTCATCTAAAATATTAAAGCATTGGTCTGGTGATGACTCGTTACTATGTGCTGTTTCAGAATTTTCTAAAGGTATATCATTTATCTCAATATTTTCATTATTATTATTATTATTATTATTATTATTATTATTATTATTATTATTATTATTATTATTATTATTATTATTATTATTATTATTATTATTATTATTATTATTATTATTATTATTATTATTATTATTATTATTATTATTATTATTATTATTATTATTATTATTATTATTATTATTATTATTATTATTATTATTATCAAAAGACTTATGCACTTACTCAGCTATTGCTGGTAATATTTACCTATCCCGAGCGTAAACGCAAATGGGATTAGGCTCAAAATTTACATATTTAAAAATTTTCTAACAGTATGACATGTGTTTAAAATTGCCGCTTTTTGCAAGTCAATAAAAGTGTTTTTATGAAGATCGAGTTTTTTAAGACTGTCTTCAAGACTTTTGGGAATGAGTCCAGTTGATGATACGATGATCGGTACTACTTCCACTTTTTCTGCATGCCACATCTGTCCCACTTCTATGGCAAGATCGGTGTACTTTGCCATCTTTTCATTATACTTATCCAAAACGTTGTTATTGTTTGGAACTGCAACATCGACTAACAGCACCGATTTAGCTTTCTTATCCACTACTACAATGTCGGGTCGATTATTCGTCACCTGTCTATCGGTGATAATGGACCTATCGTAGTAGAGTCTAAAATCTGCATTCTCGAGCACTGCCTGTGGATTATACTTGTAATACGGTGTATAGGTATTAAGCAGTCCATATTTGTTGGCCAGTTTCTGGTGGATAATATTACACAGCTGGTTATGCCTACGTAAATAATCCGTGTTGGCTATGGTTGAACACCCTGATGTGATGTGTTGTATGGTTTCCGAAGTTTGTTGGCACCTTCTACACTTGTCCGATATAATAGTTGGGTCCCTGATAACAAATTTTTTGTAATTGTTAGTACTAATTACTTGATCCTGAATGGCCATCATGAATCCTTCAGTCTCTGGAAACAAGGTACCGTCAGCAAGCCACCTATTTGATGCAATTTTATCAATGTGTGATTGGTTTAGTTCGTGATGATGTCGACCATGTAGACATTATTATTATTATTATTATTATTATTATTATTATTATTATTATTATTATTATTATTATTATTATTATTATTATTATTATTATTATTATTATTATTATTATTATTATTATTATTATTATTATTATTATTATTATTATTATTATTATTATTATTATTATTATTATTATTATTATTATTATTATTATTATTATTATTATTATTATTATTATTATTATTATTATTATTATTATTATTATTATTATTATTATTATTATTATTATTATTATTATTATTATTATTATTATTATTATTATTATTATTATTATAATATGCACGGACTGCAGCTTAATTTACAAAAAGCTGCAGTCCGTGCATTGGATGGTGCAGACCCTACCACATCCTGTAAGCCGCTATTCAAAAAGTATGGGATTCTCCCACTCAAGTGTATATATATTCTAGAAAACTTAGTTGAAATTCATAAAAATCGAAATTCATTTGTAACACATTTAGACATTCATGAACATAACACACGTAACGCAGAGAATCTTGTACCCTTCTTATCACGAATTAATATAACTAAAGATAATAAACTTGATTTAAATTTGTATAACAAATTTATAAAATTTAATCTACCAGAAAATCTGCTAAATAAAACTGTTGCTAGCTTTAGAAGGTTTACTTAAGATTTTCTCTTGAATTATTGTCTTTATACCATATGTGAATTTAATGATTGTTGTACGAGTACATTATAGTTTTTTTTACTTTGTTGTAGCTGACCTGTATTTTATTAATTAAATACCTTTATAATATATGTCGTCATTTTTGTGTGCGTTTACTTTTAAAGTTTACTTATTATCATTTATTTTATTTTTTATTTTTTCTTGTTGTTTTTATGAATATTTGTAATATTTACAGTATTTTGTATTTTTAATTGTATTTTTCGTATTAAGGCTTCTTTTATTTTTTATACAAACATGTAAAATGTACAAATATCTGTTATAATATGGGCACCAATTAGTTGTGATTAGTCTGTAATTCATTTTTCACTTATCTACAATGCAACACTTGCAACACTTATGTCGTAATGTACTTTACCTGTATAAGAGGACAATAAACTACTACTACTACTACTACTACTACTATTATTATTATTATTATTATTATTATTATTATTATTATTATTATTATTATTATTATTATTATTATTATTATTATTATTATTATTATTATTATTATTATTATTATTATTATTATTATTATTATTATTATTATTATTATTATTATTATTATTATTATTATTATTATTATTATTATTATTATTATTATTATTATTATTATTATTATTATTATTATTATTATTATTATTATTATTATTATTATTATTATTATTATTATTATTATTATTATTATTATTATTATTATTATTATTATTATTATTATTATTATTATTATTATTATTATTATTATTATTATTATTATTATTATTATTATTATTATTATTATTATTATTATTATTATTATTATTATTATTATTATTATTATTATTATTATTATTATTATTATTATTATTATTATTATTATTATTATTATTATTATTATTATTATTATTATTATTATTATTATTATTATTATTATTATTATTATTATTATTATTATTATTATTATTATTATTATTATTATTATTATTATTATTATTATTATTATTATTATTATTATATTATTATTATTATTATTATTATTATTATTATTATTATCAAAAGACTTATGCACTTACTCAGCTATTGCTGGTAATATTTACCTATCCCGAGCGTAAACGCAAATGGGATTAGGCTCAAAATTTACATATTTAAAAATTTTCTAACAGTATGACATGTGTTTAACATTGCCGCTTTTTTCAAGTCAATAAAAGTGTTTTTATGCAGATCGAGTTTTTTAAGACTGTCTCCAAGACTTTTGGGAATGAGTCCAGTTGATGATACGATGATCGGTACCACTTCCACTTTTTCTGCATGCCACATCTGTCCCACTTCTATGGCAAGATCGGTGTACTTTGCCATCTTTTCATTATACTTATCCAAAACGTTGTTATTGTTTGGAACTGCAACATCGACTAACAGCACCGATTTAGCTTTCTTATCCACTACTACAATGTCGGGTCGATTATTCGTCACCTGTCTATCGGTGATAATGGACCTATCGTAGTAGAGTCTAAAATCTGCATTCTCGAGCACTGCCTGTGGATTATACTTGTAATACGGTGTATAGGTATTAAGCAGTCCATATTTGTTGGCCAGTTTCTGGTGGATAATATTACACAGCTGGTTATGCCTACGTAAATAATCCGTGTTGGCTATGGTTGAACATCCTGATGTGATGTGTTGTATGGTTTCCGATGTTTGTTGGCACCGTCTACACTTGTCCGTTGTAATAGTTGGGTCCCTGATAACACATTTTTTGTAGTTGTTCGTATTGATTACTGAATGGCCATCATAAATCCTTCAGTATCTGGGAACAAGGTACCGTCAGCAAGCCACCTATTTGATGCTATTTTGTCAATGAGCGGTTGGTTAAGGTCGTGATGATGTCGACCTTGTAGAGCTTTTTGGGCCCATTTTACGTGTTTCTCAGCATCAGTTGTTATTTCTAAATCCATATTAGGGTCTGCTAAATTTAGAGGGGAGTATTTCTTATCTGCTCCTATGACAGATTTATGTAAATTCGATGACAGTGATTTGGTAACAAAGAAGTCTCGCAATTTATTTATCTGTTTGTTATGCAGATTTATTATGTCGCATAAAGCTCTTCCTCCCTCCTTTCTCGGTAGTGTTGTTCTAAGCACTGACGATGTTGGATGGTGACATCTGTACTTTGTCATCATAGTCCGGGTTGTTCTCTGAATATCTTCCAATTCGGTCTTTGTCCATTGTAAAATGCCGAACGAGTAGGTCAACACCGGTACGGCATATGTATTAATAGCTCGGTTTAGGTTGCCTGCGTTCAATTCAGATTTTAGTATGGAACTTACCCTTTGTGAAAACTCATTCCTGATTTTGGACTTGGACTGTTTTTGGTCCAACAACCTGGCCTGTTGAAAACCCAGGTATTTGTATGTTTCCCCATTTAGCAAAGCAGCGATTATTTCTCCATTAGGGAGCGCCAAATCTCCATTAATAATTTTTCCCTTCTCGATGTTTAAGGTTCTGCACTTATCTAATCCAAATTGCATACGTACATCCCTGGAAAACCTTTCGGTTACATCCAGAAGATGTTGGATTTGTTGCTGATTGGAAGCAAAAATTTTGATGTCATCCATATAAAGGAGGTGGGAGACGGTGCAGTTAGTATTTTTATTGATCTTAAGATTGAAGCCAAGTTTAGTGTTGTTGAGCATGGTAGAAAGTGGATTCATTGCCAAACAGAACCACAATAGACTAAGTGAGTCCCCTTGGAATATTCCCCTTCGAATAGAAATGTCGTTAGTCTTAATATACTGACCATTAATATTTACCTGAAGGCTTGTTCGCCATTGCTTCATCGAAGCTTCAAGAAAAGAATCTATGGTGGGGTTTATTTTGTAGATGGATCTGCAATGTTATTTTTACCGGGTTTATAACTAATTGTATAATCAAATTCCTCTAATTTAAGTCTCCATCTTAATAATTTCGAATTTGGTTCTTTTTGATTGAATAACCAGACTAAAGGTCTGTGATCTATTTGAATTGTAAATTTTCTACCGTACAAATAAGGTCTAAAAGTTTTACATGCCCATACTATGCCTAAAAGTTCTTTTTCAATAGTAGAATATTTTTGTTCGGTGTTATTTAAAGTTCTAGATGCATAAGCTACAGGGTGATCATTAGGTGGAGTTCCTTGAGATAATACTGCACCTAACGCAACATTAGAAGCATCAGTAGTTAATATAAATGGTTTCGAAAAATCAGGATATTTTAATATTGGAGCATTAATTAAAACTTCTTTTAAATTATTGAATGATTTTACAAATTCTGGTGTATGGATGACTCTAGCATTCTTTTTTAATGAATTAGTTAAAGATTTAGCAATCTTTGCAAAATTATTAATAAATTTTCTATAATAACCGGCTAATCCTAAAAATGATTTAATTTGTTTTAATTTGTTTTTGATTTTGTGGAATAGGAAAATTTTGAATTGCCTTAATTTTATCTGGGTTTGGTTTTACTCCATCTTTAGTTATAACATGACCTAAATATGCAACTTTATTATGTAAAAATTCTGATTTATCTAACTGTATTTTTAAATTTGATTGTCTGAGTCTTTCAAAAATTTTTCTTTAACCTATCAATATGTTCTCGTAATGAAGTGGAAAAAACAATGATATCATCTAAATATACATAACAAATTTCATTTTGAAAACCGCGTAAAACATTATTCATTACTCTCTGAAAAGTTGCCGGAGCAGCATTTTTTAATCCAAAACTCATTCTTAAAAATTTATAATGACCCGTTTCTGTTGAAAATGCTGTTTTAGGAACATCATTTGGATCCATTTCAATTTTATGATAGACATTGGCTAAATCTAATGTAGTGAAATAACATGCTCGACCTAATCTATCCAAAATTTGATCTATTAAAGGTAATGGAAATTTATCATCAACTGTTTTTTCGTTTAACTTTCTATAATCAATAACAATCCTATATTTTTTCTTTTTACTAGCATCTTATTTTTTTTCTATAACCCAAATTGGTGAATTAAAAGGTGAATTTGATTCTCTAATTATACCGTTATTTAACATATTTTCTATTTGATTTTTTACTTCATCTCTATAAATTTCTGGATATCTATAATTTCTTGTATAAATAGGAGATTAATCAATTAAATTAATTTTATGTTTAACTTGATTAGTAAACGTTAAGGGTGTTCCTTCAACATAAAAAATATCTCTATATTCATAACATAACTTATAAATTGCTTCATACTCTTCATCATTACAATGATTTAATCTTAACTTTTTTAAATTTTCTATTTGTAATTCATCTAAACCTAAACTATCAATTTCCATATTTTCAATATTATTACATTTTATATTATTACTTAACATTTCTTCATCAACTAACTCTACATTTATTGGCTCATTAAAAATTATTTTTACTGGTTTCTTATCTGTATTAGTAATTACTGTTAATGCATTAAAATTTTCTATTTTCACTAAACATTCAGGGATTTTTGCTTTACCAAAATGTATATAGTTCAAGATACCGGTGCCCTTAGGTTTATCTACTGGGACTTTAATTTTTTTTGACATTCTGGGGGGAATAATTATTTCGACTTTTTCAAAAACTTTTTTTGACTTAGGTTCATCAGAAGCAGCGTAAAGAGGCAAAATAGTATTAGGAGTTTTAATTACAAAATCTTTGAAATCAATTGTTGCACTAGTATGTTTTAAGAAATCATATCCAAGTAATCCATCAAAATTAGGGGAAAAATTAAAAATATAAAATTTGTGGAAATCTTTTTCTTTAAATATTGGGAATATCGGAATTTTTAAAGTCTCATTATGTTGAGAAATAGCATGTGGGGTTTCTACAGTGAACTTGTTTAAAATTAGAGGGAGAATTATTTTGACGTCTAAAATAATTATTGGGTTGACGATTACTACTGGTCCTTGGGGAGTTACTAGAAGAAATGTCCATTGGTTCTGGACTTGGAATATTATCTGATTGGATATGATTGGAATTGGGCATTTGGGAAATTAGGTCTGAAATTTTGCCTGAAATTAGGACTATTAGACTGAGTTTTAAAAGGTGATGGGGAATTAAAATTTGAGAAATCAGTGGGACTTGAATTAAAATTTGTTTAACCGTTACTGGTATAACTACTATAATTATTATTATTTCTATTAAAATTGTTATTTCTATTATAATAATTATTATTGTTAAAATTATTTCTATTGAAATTGTTATTTTAATTATTATTATTTCTATTTAAATTATTATTTTGATTGCGAGAATTATTTCTGTTATTGTGATTATTTGAATTATTTTTAAAATATAAAAAGTTTTCTTCCTCTTTAATAAAAGCCATTGCCTGTTCTATTAAATCAGGATTTTTAAGTCTTACAACTAACTGCATATGATAGTTCAATCCATTTATGAATGTTTTCAGACACAAGTCATCGTATTGTTGAATTTTCAATAATTTTAACTCTCTACTATCATCACTTAAATTAATTTTTGAAAATAACAGACTACGCGAATCTTGAATTCGTAATCCAAAATCTAGTGGACTTTCATTACGATTCGGTTTTAATGAAATTATGTCTTGTACTAAACAATCTATGGATCTTTGATCAGAAAATGTTACTAATAATGCAGCTTTAACTTTTAACCAAGTATCTAATTCTGTGCGAGAAGCAATCAAATCTGCAGCCCTATCAGTTAATTTACTTAATATTGTATCAAATAAACATATATTTATTGGTGCATTAACATTGTTTCTATCTTTATGGTTATTTAAAAAATTTTCACATCTAATAAATCTATTAATTTGTTTGGGGTTACCATCAAATGGAGAAATATTATCTGCTTGGTATCTTATTAATTGATAATTTGGTTGAGCCATTTCGTTATTTATATCTAAATTACTAATTTGTTCAATTAAATTATTAACAATTTCTGTCATTAAATAAAATGTATCAAGGTAAAATATAAGGTAAAAATACTGTACTCACATAAACTTAATCTCCTTCGGAACTTCTTCGAATTCTAGTTGCCAATAAGAGCGGACAAGGTTGATCCTCTCTCTAGCGGGGTAGTTTCTACTTATTTCTTCCTACTTCTTTCTTCTTACTTTTTTTTTCTTTCTTCTTTCTTCTTTCCTCTTTCTTCTTTCTTCTTTCTTCTTTCTTCTTTCTTCTTTCTTCTTTCTTCTTTCTTCTTTCTTCTTTCTTCTTTCTTCTTTCTTCTTTCTTCTTTCTTCTTTCTTCTTTCTTCTTTCTTCTTTCTTCTTTCTTCTTTCTTCTTTCTTCTTTCTTCTTAATTCGTATTATTTATTGCTAATAAGAGTGGACAAGGCTGATCCCTCTCTAGCTATTAATACTTTACTTAAAAATTTTTATATCTTCTTATTTTAATAACATTTATTTCTTCTTTCAACGTAGGTCCTCCAACAAACCATTAAAATGGACGTAAACGAAATTTTGTTCATCTACTTTGGAAAATAATTTTAGTTTCTTCTTTATTTGACTGTCTCTTCTTTTACCATCCTACTAATCTTCTTTTCAATCTTACTGACTGCGCCATTTATGATTAAGGAATTCAAAGATGCTTTTTAAAAAATTTATTTATTTACTATTTGACAATATATTATACTTTTAACAATACTCTTCAAAATTTTATATTAAATATCAAATTCAAATCTGAAAGATTACATATTAAAGGCTCAAAATCAAAAGATTTAAAGATGAAAGATTATAGATTAAAGATAAAAGATATTTTACCATGCAAAATCTGACTATTTATAATAATTCCTAATCTTGTTTACTACAACGAAATTAATAAAAACAATGAAAAAACAATGAGAAATATTGTAAACAGAATCATTTAGTCTTTTTATTAACTGAAATAAAAAAGGTTTTTTAACTAAACAAAACAAACAAAAACGTTATTGCGTTTTAACTTAAACATATCTTATTCTTCTAAGACTATAACTCCATTACTATGCAATAAAAACAATTTCCTTTCAATATCTATAGCAATAATTTCATTCCTTAAAGTAGAAGCACATTAAAAGCAATTCTCATTAGCTATGTTATTTAATTAAAAATATCTCGAAAACAGTAAAAAATATACTAAAAACATTGAAAATTAGAAATTACAGTTTAATATTTAAAAATTTGTAAACAAGAGCCAATTTTGAGTTATTTTTATTTGCATCCTCTGCTTGAGGATGAGTTGTTTCGTAGTTTAGCTGTATTTTCTTTATTTTCCACTAACTGTTGCTGACTAAAAGCTGAAGAGTTTTGCTCAGAGTCAATTATGGTAGTGGGAGATGTTATTTTTGTTATTTGTTTTTTAATATGCTTTGTCAGTATTCGATTTTCCTCTTGCTGCTTTAACGTCAACTCATGTGCTATTGAGATCCCAGAATTTTTTAGTTTTTTGACGTTTCGTAATACTTCTTTTTTTGTGAAATGGGATAAGAATTCAAACTTTTATTGGACAGTTTTTATGTTTGCCTAATGGAAAAATAGTATGATCTTTTATTGTAAGGTTTACTTCTAAGTTTGCATTTAATGATTCTATAACAAAAGTAGGTGATATGTCTCTAGGTTCTTTATCAATTCCAAATATCACTACATACATTTTAGAACTACAACTGTTCGACAGTGCCATCGACCTGTTTTCAGACAAAGCCCTGCATTGGTACCGAGCCAACTCTCATAGGTTCGTCGATTGGACCAGCCTATCAGATCTGCTTCGATGCCATTTCGAGCCACCAGATTATCGGACTCGGTTATTTCGAGAGATGCTTGATAGAACGCAGGATACTTCGGAAAGTATAATCGATTATCTAACCTGCATGCAGATGTTGTTCCGACGTCATGGAGGACTGACAGAAGAAGTCCAGCTGGATATTATTTAACGAAACCTGTCACCGTTCTATACTACCCAACTTCCTGTAGTGACCACTCTAGAGGAGTGGTCCGAATGCTTAAAGCTGGAGACCAAGAAACATCGAGTCGACTCGTATGTTCCAGCAATTCGACAGTACCATATACACCAGAAAAAGGCACGATCTGGGGTGGTTTTAGTGGGTAGCCAGGACTTGCACGCACTATCCTGGAGTCCCTCACTACCGGGGAGGAGACAAACCTGTACCCGCTGTGTATAAAGCATTTCCATCCGTTAAAAAAAAAGGTTAGGTTAAGTTAGGTTAGGTTAGGCTAGGTTAGGTTAGATTAGGTTATTTTAGGTTAGGTTAGGTTAGATTAGGCTAAGTTAGCTTAAATTAGGTTATTTTAGGTTAGGTTAGGTAAGGTAAGGTAAGGTTAGGTTAGGTTAGGTTAGGTTAGGTTAGGTTAGGTTAGGTTAGGTTAGGTTAGGTTAGGTTAGGTTAGGTTAGGTTAGGTTAGGTTAGGTTAGGTTAGGTTAGGTTAGGTTAGGTTAGGTTAGGTTAGGTTAGGTTAGGTTAGGTTAGGTTAGGTTAGGTTAGGTTAGGTTAGGTTAGGTTAGGTTAGGTTAGGTTAGGTTAGGTTAGGTTAGGTTAGGTTAAGTAGGGTTAGGTTATGCTAGGTTAGGTTAGGTTAGGTTAGGTTAGGTTAGGTTAGGTTAGGTTAGGTTAGGTTAGGTTAAGTAGGGTTAGGTTATGCTAGGTTAGGTTAGGTTAGGTTAGGTTAGGTTAGGTTTGCGTTAGCTAGGGTAACGTCTATATAAGATGTCGATTTTCCTCTGACAAAAGTCGATGTTATACCTTCATTTACAGCTACCAAGTAATTTTCGGCCATCCATTCCATTAGGTAGAGACCTCTACGAGAGACCTCTACGAGATCCGCTGGACTCACTCTCGACACGTTTGTGGTTAGAGCTGACTTCTGGGCGAGGACAGCGGAAAAACGCATGTTCTGGATCATCCAGCTCATTGCAGTAGACGCATGTGGTATTGGTTTTACCTATTCTATTCGTGTAGGACCTAAAACAGCCATGGCCACTAAAAAATTGCGTGGTGAAATAGTCAATATTCCTGAAAGTCCATTTTAACCATGGTCTTAGGTCAGGAATCAGCTTATTTGTCCACTGTGCCTTACTTTTTATGCCGATCCATCTAATCCACCATTTTTCCACTATCAGTTCTTTTTCATTTATTATATCTGCCCGGTCCATACTACCTCCTCTGAAGGTTCTACCCCGTTCCTCTATTAAAATATCTAGTGGAGGAATTCCTGTTATAACTGCTAGTGCATCACTTGACACTGTTCTATATGCCCGCGCAACTCTCAATAGTATCTTTCTTTGTGTACTGATTACTAAATTCTTATATTTCTGCATTTTGAGCGATCTTTCCCAGATCGGGGAAGCATATGAAATGACAGATGTCACTACACCTGACAGTACCTTCCTCCGGAAAAATTGGGTCCCCTTATATTTGGCATGATTTTTGAAAGTGCCAGCGTTTGTCTGTTAGCTTTCTCGCAGGCTTTCCTTGTATGCTTATTAAATAGCAACTCCAGTTCTAGGACTCCATTGTAAACGACGTTCCAAAGCAAGGGCCCCAAAACAGAGCCCTGTGGTATACCCTGCTGCATATTCACTTGCTCACCTCCAATGTAGAGAGATCTGTCCCTAAAATAGTCACCTACTATATTTTTTAAATATTTACTGATTCCTTTTTTCTCAAGCGCGTCCATAATAGAACTCCATTTAGCCGTGTTAAAGGCATTTCTAATATCTATTAGAATTAACGCTCCCCAAATATGATTTCCAGAAGTTGTCTCTTTTATGACATAATCTATAGCCTGTACCGATGATTTACCTTCTCGAAAACCAAATTGCCTTTCTGATATACCTTGATTGGCTTCTAATTCCACTAATATTCTCTTTTTTATAAGATGTTCATAAAGTTTTCCTAAGGCGTCAATCAAGCAAATGGGTCGTTATTTTCTCTCTTCCTTGTTCGTGTCACCTTTGGGGATTAGGACAATCTTCACTCTCTTCCAAATGGTGGGAAATCTTTGATCTTTTAGTAACTGATTTGTCAGATTCAGGAGTAGATCCGGAAATTCGTCAGTGACTATTTTCACAGTTTCCGCTAAGATACCGTCTAGTCCGGGTGCCTTTTTTGTTTTTTTGTTTTTAATTTAATGACTGCACTCTCTAACTCATTTAAGGTGAATGGTCATGTTATTTTACCGAGGATCGGTCTATCTCCCGTGGCTGGAAAAAGCTCTCTTGCCTTTGCAATCAGAATATCTTTTGGTAAAACATACGGTTCCATTAAGTGTTTAAATTTTTCTGTTACCAAACGATATCCCTTACCCCATGTGTCATTATCCAGGTCATCACAGAGGGTCTCTAGCTCCTGCTAGAGTAGTGCAAACCCTGCCTACCGCACCAAACCTCACCCCTCCCCAGAAAGCACTTGGGATCGTCTTGCGTCATGCGTCAAGTGCATTCGGACGTAAAAAAAAATAGCTTCTTTCCTCCTCTTCCTTTTTCCTAATGACAGCACGGATGAACTCATGGCCTGTCTTCCACTGGTCCTCGTCCTCGAGCATCCACGAGATTATACTGACTGCAATATTTGCCATATCGGCTTGCGCATTGAATTCTGCCCTATACTCAGCCCACCTTTCGCAGACAAAAACCGTGTGCTCTGCATCGTCAACCATACCACAATATCGACATGTACCGTCTGCAGTTTTTCCTATTCTGTATGTGTAATACCTAGTGGTGAGCGATATCGTGATTTTTAAATCACAATGTTAATTGCTACCGTGATTTTTTGATATCAGTGATTTTAAAGCGTGACGTGATCACGACTTTCGCAGTTTTATTATAGTATGGCATATGGTATACCTAACCTACACTACAAACTGTAAATCACACAAAAATTGCTACTTGCTACTAAATGATTCCCAATACTCCGATTTCACGGACCTGATATACATACTTATTAAAATATTGTGAATTCAATTAGTTTTCAAAGTCCGTAAGGCACGATCTCGCATATTGCACGTGTTAATCTTATGGTGTGAAGCGAAATTCAACTTTACTTCTCTACAAATGTCAACAAGGCACGATGTCGCTTGCAGTCTATGTCAAGTCTTATGGTGATATGCAATAATCGACCATATTGAAATATAAAAACGTGATTTTTTAACAGACAGAAGACGATAGGAAACTCGGCAATATTGTGCCGTGGCTGTGATCACGTCACGCTTTTCTACGAGATCAGGTAACAGTCGTGATTCGTGAATTCTAGATATCAGTTACTAAATAACAGTTCGTGATATCTTGCTCATTACTAGTAATACCTAAAAAACCCATGTCCGGTAAAAAATTGTGTAAGGTAATAAGCCACTTGTCTAAAAGCACACTCCGTCCACCGCTTTACACTTGGTATAAGGCGCTTGGTCCATTGTGCCGTCTCGCTAACCTCGTTCCATCTGACCTGCCACCTGTCCATCGTCTCTTCCCTCAAGCTTGTTCTCACGGCTCTATCTTTCTCGGCTCTTGCGCACAATTTCGTCCTCTCCTCGATCATCAGGTCAATGGGAGGAATACCTGCAATCACTAGAACCGCTTCCAGTGATGCTGTTCTGTAAGCGCTAACGACCCCTAGCAGGAACGTTCTCTGGGTTGACAGCAGCATGTTTCGGTATCTCTCAATATGTGTTACTTTCCCCCATATAGGAGCTGCGTATAGCAGCACAGACGATACCACACCATATAAAATTTTCCTCATCCAGTACCCGGGTCCTTTTATATTCGGCAGTATTCTACTCAGTGATGCGACTTGTCATTTGGCTTTTTCACATGTTTTCCTTACATGTTCGTTAAAGATCCTCTTGTCGTCCAGCCAAAAGATCCTCTTGTCGTCCAGCCAAACCCCTAGATATTTAAGTATTCGCTAGGCCTTATCTCCGTCCCTTCTATCACAAAACTTATGCCTTCCCGTTTCCGGGGTCCCTTCAGAAATATCGCCTCAGTTTTTTCGGGCGCTACTTTCAGACCATGCAGTCCAATCCAACCCACTATTTCCACGATGGCCTCATTTATCCTGTGTATGAGCTCTTCCTTGCTTTCTGGAGTTGTAACGAGAGCCAGGTCATCGGCATATGCTGTTGTGGTGCATCCCTCATGGAGTTTCAGCTCTAGTACGCCATTGTACAAAAGATTCCACAGTAGAGGACCTAGGACAGAGCCTTGTGGTACCCCCTGAGTCATTCTTATACATTGCCTACTGTCTATCTTCAGACACCTTTCTCTGAAGTTGTCCCACACTAGGCTTATCAGACTTGTATCGATCCCACCTTCCGCCAGTATTCCCAGGATTTCGCTCCACTTTGCCGTATTGAAGGCGTTCCTTATATCTATCAGGATAACTGCTCCCCATGCCTTTCGATGTTCTGTGGCCTGTGCTATTAGCTGCGCTACCGCGTCGATCGATGACTTGCCTTCCGTGAAACCAAATTGATTTATCGATAGGGGACGCTTGTCTCTAAGTTCCATGCTTAAGCTTTGTTTCACCAGGTGTTCCAGGAGCTTTCCCAGGAGCTGTATAAATAAAAAACTATATGTGTGTCTAAGACTTATTCTTTCATATCCACTGCCTCATCCTTCTTCTTTGCAGAATCCAATGTATCTTCTAGGAGTTCGTCCACCCTTTTTTTAAATGACCTGGTGGGTTCTTCCTTCTCCTTGGCACTCTTGTTGGTTTCACTTTCATGGAAGACATCATTGTCATATTCCATGTTGCCCGTGTTCTTCACGCTTTCAAGTGTTTGCATTGCTTGAATAGTTTCATTATAGCGAGGACTTTCCTCTTAGCACTCCGAGGTCCTCCTATGTTTGGGAGAATAACTTGTAGAGCCTCAAAGACTCTATTCGCTTTTGTTACTACACTTTTGACGTGGTCAGAGAAAATTAGATTGTAATCTAACGTGATGCCCAAGTATTTCAAGGATTTTGATGGTTTGACTGTGTGTGTACCTATCTTGAAGAAAATTTCTCGACGTATTACGTAGCTCCGTTTGAACACAACGGCGGATGTTTTTTCAGGGGCGAGTTTAAGTTCATTAATCCCCATCCATGTTTGAACAGCATGAAGAGCCGTATTTCCCTGCAGCATCACTTCCAGCGTCGATTTAGCCCAAACTAGAATTATAAGATCATCTGCGTAGCAGATCAGTTCAATGCCACATAATTCCATACAAACGTCCATAACATCATCATATAGCAAATTCCAAAGCGTGGGCCCAAGGACCGAGCCCTGTGGCACCCCCGCTGTAACCCCATACACCGTTTTTCTATCTAATTGAACCGTTCTTTGCTCAAGGTATGATCTAATGATTTTGACTAGGTTTGGGCGTATTCCCCTATGAATGAGTTTAGATACAATGATCGGCGAGCTGGCGGTATTGAAAGCGTTCGCCACATCGACGCATATAACGGCTATTACATCATCCTTGTGGGCCCTTATGGTATCCACAATACGTTTGGCTGCATCCACTGTAGACCGGCCTTGGAGAAAACCGTACTGATTTTCGTTTAATTCCTTAGATATTTTGATATTATCTATAAGTTTTGCATTGATGATTCTTTCCAAGAGCTTTCCAAGAACGTCCAGAAGGCAGATGAGTCTGTAGGTTTTTTCGTTAATATCAGCCTTTTTGGGTTTTTCTACCAAAATTAATTTTGCCTGTTTCCATTGGGATGGAAAATTTCCCCTTCGAAGACACTCCGAGAACAACTTCTGGAAGAAATCAATATGGTTTAGGACGATCTGTTTAGCATGCTCCGGTAACATGCCATCTGGGCCTGGGGATTTCCTTGGTTTAATTTTTTCTACTGCCTCAATCAGTTCTTCTTTCGTTAGGCCGAGTTCTGGGTGTAGGGTTTGCGTTTCTGGGATTGGGGGGTGCGGTCTGGTGACGAAGAGTTTTTTGAAGACTTCCACTTTCTCGGCTGGGCGCAGAGCCACTGTCGGTCCTGTGTGCTTAAATTGGGCTTTCACTATTTTGTACGCGTCCCCGTAGATGTCTAGTTCCAGATTATCGTATAAGTCTCGCCAGCTTTTCCTCTTGGAAGCCCGAATCATTTTACAGACTTTTTTACGAGCCTCTTTGTAAATATCTTGCAGTTCCTGTCGGCGTTCATCGTTTTTTGTCTCTCTAAGTAGAATTCGACGTTTGGTTTTCATTATTTTAATTTCGTTTTGTATTTCGTCACTCCACCAGTAAGGTAAATTATAGTTTTCATCAACCCTTATTTTTTGGCAGGATTTTTTATGTGCTTCATTTATGTCTTTTAAGCACTTCTCTATGTCGGCTGTGCCAGAAATTGTGGATATTAATTTCGTGAGATTTTCTTGGAATAATTTAAAATTCAGTCGGTGTATGTATCTATGAGGTTGGGTAGCTTTCGTTGAAACCTGAATTTGTATATATCTATGGTCACTGAGGCTTTCTTCCTCAGTTAGGACAGTCCACTTAACATCCAGGTTTAAAAGTGCCTCCGAGACAATGGAGAGATCTATATATGAAGTCCCGTTATGCCGAACGAGAGTTGGGTGAACTCCATCATTTAGGATTACGAGGTCCAAAGATGTAGCGGCAGTATGCACCATTTCTCCCCGTCGGTCGCTAGTATTGCCCCCCCAGCTCTTATTTTTACAGTTGAAATCTCCAGTGATAATAACCAGTAGTTTTCGTGAGTCGATAGCATGCTTGACATGGACAAAAAGTTCATTTATGCTTTGTTCGTATTCTACTATGGAGCAATTTGGCGACACGTAGAATGAATAGATAGCTAGGTTTTTAGTTTCGATATAGACAAAGTTCCTAGTCGTCTCGTAGGCGTATATTGTTAGTGAGTTTTGGCCGGCACTGTTGTGGTATATAGCCGAATTTCTTTGAGGGTCTTCCGATACGTACATTTTTTTGTTGGGTATACTACTGGTCTTAAGATTAGGTTCTTGAAAGCAGATTATGTCACACTTGTTTTTGACTGCGATGTACTGCGCTAAGTTTTGAGCTTCTGCTTTCCTCTGGACGTTAATTTGAAGAATAAAGCAGTGTATGTTACCGAGCTCATTCTTCTAACACGCCTTTCTTTTGTGATTGCTTCTCTGAAGAGTTTGCACTTCATTGTCCCTGATTGGTGTCCTTCAGTTTGGCAGCTGGGGCAGAACGTAGTCTGGCTTTGGCACTCTGATTTACGGTGACCGACCTGTCCGCATCTGAAGCATTTGTCCATCATGTTTATTTCCTGATTTATACATGTGCGAGATGAGTGACCAAATTGCCAGCATTTAAAACATCTATCTACGTTTACTCTCTCCCGGACTCGGCAGTCGTTAAAGCCTATCCTTATCTTTTGTTGTACGATGAGGTGTTCGGCCGTGTCTTTTTCCAATACTAGCACTGCAGTTTGGCCACCGAAGTGATTTTCGTGCAGGTCTATCTTAGCGTTTTCGGTTTTTTGTAAAAGTCCCTGTTCTATAAGTTGATCCTCTACTTCTTTTTTAGTTATCATTTCGTCGATGTCCCGAATAAAGATTGTTTTTCTATTTCTTTTTCCAGAGGTTCTTATTTTATTTTCCATATCAGAGTATTTATTTGAGAGTACAGATTTAATTTGGTTTTTAAGGGTTTCCGGTACACAGTTTTCTTTAGTTTGAACAAGAAGATTACCATTTGCAGTCTTTTTTACTTGTTTAATTTGTGCAGCAGTATTTTTATCTACATTTTCCTTGAGTATACGTAGCATCTCCCCGTATGTTCTACTTTCGTTGCTCTCTATTATTATTGCTCCTCCCTTGTATTTTGCAGCTTTTGCATAGGACATTGTCCTACCACGATCGGCCAGAATATTGACATTTACGTCTGTGGAGCTCATTGCGCACTCCGTAATTTTTCTGAAAACACTTACATCCAAATATGTTGGTGCGATTACCGTAACTTGTTGCATACTATGCTCCTTGGATAGAGATCCCATCTCCCTTAGCATCAAAAGGACATTTTTTTCTATTTCTGTTGTGTTTGCTTTCCTAAACATTATTGTCAGGCTTCTGGTTTTTACGATCTCATTTTCATTGCGTCTGGAACGCAGCCGATATGTCTCTTCTAGACCGATGACGTGCCCGAAATCATGTTCTATTGTTTGTGCTTCCATAATTTCGGGAAAGCGATCAATGAGGCTTTCCTCTAAGCGTCCTCTTCTATTTAATAAGAAGTTTCCTTCAGGAGATACTTCATCAGTGGCGAAGACGACGGTATGGTCGGGACGTGCAGTTAACTTATCGCTCTCTTCTAGCTTAGTTTTCTGATAAGCACTATCGCTCCAGGGTTTATGTATTAGTTGTTTAATGTCCTCAAACTGTTCGTGGTCTATATCTTTGAGGGAAACTACTGTAGAATCAATTTCTTTTTTACATCTTGCGCACAGACTTCCATATTTGGACTCTGACTTTTCTTTAAATTGTTTATTTGTTAGCTCCTTTTTTTCCGATTCTAGACTCTGTATTCTCTTTTCAAGTTTAGAAGTTTTATTTCTTTCTTCTTCCCTTATTTTTTGATGAGCTATCTCTTGCCCCCTGTAGTCGATGAGAACCTGTTTAGCTGTTGCGTCTGCTATTTTCACCATTTCTTTGATCTTCCTATGGGTATTTTGGTTTACAGTACAGAAACGAACTAATTCAGTAAGTTGCTTACTTAGCTCCTTCATATTCTGGGTGATACAGACTTCTTCCAGGAATATGGGTGCAGCACTATGTTCACCTTTTATTTTATCACATGTGTTGATTGATTTCTTGGTATTAGGATTATTATCTTCACTAAACGATGTGTCTACGGCCTTTCTTTTTTTCGGGTCACTGCTTGACTCTGAGTCAGTTCTTCCTCGAGACCGTTCTTTTACTTCAGCATATACCGTCCCTAGTGGAGGGGTTCTTGGGAGCGAGTTTCTTCTAATAGAGATGTCCTGGTCCTCCCATTGGGCTCCATCATATCCCTCGTTCTTAGTTTGTGCCGCTGAAGGCATTTCACTAACAGCAGTCTCATTACTTCGCGGAATTTTGCCCCCCCAGAATCCGTGGGGCAGCCTACCGTAGTAGGAAGGGATTCCCGGCTATTTGCCGTACCCTCCTGGGGTAATAAGTTTTTAGATTCCGACATTTCATGAAAGTTTGGTTTTAAAGAGTATCCGTCTCATAGTGTTTGCGTTTTCGCGCTTTCACCGCTCTCGTTAGCCTGCGGGGTCGGCTCCACCGGGGTTGGTTACCCGATCTTGCCTAACCCACAGTTACCAGGGCCCACCACGTGGAGGTGAGAGTCGGACTTTGAGCCCCAACCTAACCTAACCTAACCTAACCTAACCTAACCTAACCTAACCTAACCTAACCTAACCTAACCTAACCTAACCTAACCTAACCTAACCTAACCTAACCTAACCTAACCTAACCTAACCTAACCTAACCTAACCTAACCTAACCTAACCTAACTAACCTAACCTAACCTAACCTAACCTAACCTAACCTAACCTAACCTAACCTAACCTAACCTAACCTAACCTAACCTAACCTAACCTAACCTAACCTAACCTAACCTAACCTAACCTAACCTAAACTAACCTAACTTAACCTAACCTAACCTAACCTAACCTAACCTAACCTAACCTAACCTAACCTAACCTAACCTAACCTAACCTAACCTAACCTAACTTAACCTAACCTAACCTAACCTAACCTAACCTAACCTAACCTAAGCTAACCTAACCTAACCTAACCTAACCTTTTTTTTCCTGTCGCCTGCCCACTGACATCCACAAATGAAAGGGGGTTTTCTATTCAAGATGGCAGCAGGCAGTCGCCAGTACGGATACGGAGGTGGTTGAAACGCATTTACGCACATTTGCCGAAGGCACTCGCCCGCAACCGAATACCTTTACGACATAATCCAGGACTCAATTCCTAAGGGTCACTACCTGCTAAACAGTCCACCTGCTCTTCCGTACCTCGCACCTGGAACCGCCTATGGGCATAACATCGGGTGCAGGCCGGGTACTATCTTAAGTAAACCGCTGCTCTGCTCATCGCATGTTCCTGTCGTTCTTCCCTCTCCTTTATTCTCATCACTTTCGTAATATAGTCCGTGATCTTCCCTCCATTAAACGATGACTGCGTAAATTTCTCTTCGAAATTTACTGCCGATAGTTGATCTCCAAATTCCCTCTCGAGCAGATTTCTTTCCGATCCAAATCTCTCACAGTCCAAAGTCGTGTGCTCAGCGTCGTCTTTCCTTTTACAATACAGACATTGGTCGTTTTCCTCCTTACCTATGCTATGAGTGTAGTGCCTGAAGGAACCGTGACCAGTCAAAAACTGCGTCATATAATAGTTCAGTTTTTTTGTGTTTGCAGTTTGCCCTTTCTATACTTGGTGTCAGTTTTCTGGTCCAAATCCCCTTTGGTTTTCCATACCTCCAGTGTTTTCTTCCTTTCTTCTCCCTTTTTTCCATCTGGGCCCTCTGCTTCGTGTAACCTTACCCTCTCCTGCACTAGTAAGCAGATTGGCACCTCTCCGCATATAACCTGTAGTGCCTGCGTGGAAACCGTTCTATAGGCGCAGTATCCTCTGTGTTTTTTCAGTCTGTCCCTCTCGCAAGCAAACTTAAGTGCATTGTGCCATACTGAAGTACCATACAGCAGGATGGAGTTTACCACACCCACGGGCACCCGCCTCTTCAGATAGCCGGGTCCGCCGATGTTTGTCATTATCCTGCTAAGCGCTGCTGCTCTTGCGTCTGCCTTAGCACACGCCAACTTGACGTGCGTAGTAAATCTCATTCGATCATCTATTTGAATCCCCAGGTACCTAAGGTTTCGAGTATGTTGGATACTTACTCCCCCCACTGTGAATCGCAGGTGTGCCCGGTCTCTAGGTCTCTTGAGGATCACACACTCCGTTTTATGATCGGCTAACTGTAAACTGTTTTCGTCCACCCATCTCCTCACCTTGTCTACTGTCCTATTTGCTGTCATGACAAGGTCACTTGAGTTCGAGCTCTCTACATAAATGGCAAGGTTATCAGCAAATGCGATTTCGTTTTTATTTTAATTAGATCGTCGTACAGAATGTTCCACAGGGTTGGTCCGAGAACCAAGCCCTACCGTAAATTCCATCTCCTTTCCCTTACTTACAACTACTTCTCTTTCAGTCAGGACACCAAACGTTCCTTGGTGATCCATGTAGAGGCCCAGGTATTTTACTGACGTTACAGGGCTTATCGTTCGACTTCCTATAGAGAACTTTATTTGCTCCCGTACTCTTCGCTATTTGGTACCTTTTAGCAGCACTATCTCCGTTTTATGCTCGGCAGTTCTAACTTGTGTGCGCATAGCCAGTCTTTTATTCGAGATATAGCGTATCGGCTCTTATTAAAAGTGCCAAATCGTCCTCGAAAGCAACACTGTTTCAGTTGTCCCCAAGATGTACATTCAGTATTTCGTTGTATAAGATGTTCCAAAGGGTCGGCCCAAGGACCGACACCTGTCGTAATTTCCATGTTATATTTTTTATGGACAATTATGTTTCTCTGGGAGGAGGTAGTCTTCTATAGTCCGTACCAAATAAATAGGTACATTTTTTCTTTTTAGACATCATACTATCAGGCCCCATGACGCCGAATTAAAAGCGTTTTTTATGTCCAGAAGGAACAAAGCAAACCATTCTCAGCTTGGTTTTGAACCCATTCGCAGGCTAATACCGTGGATCTCTTTTTTCGGAACCCGAACTGTCGATCCGACAACCAGTCTTGGTCCAGAGCTTCTTCTAGCCTGTTTTTGAGTAGTAGCCTCGTAGCAGGGTCTCTAGCTCTCGCTAGAGTGTGCAAAATCCCTGCCTACCGCACCAAACCTCACCTCTGCCTCGGGAGCAGACCTGGAATCTACCCGAAAGTATACCGTTGAGCCTACTCCCATTTTCCTTACATCTTCATTATCACTGCCTACCCTGTCTCGTTCTTTCTTCCTCTTATTTCTTCCTCTTCTTTCTTAGACAGTATCTCTTTCACCATGCTATGCACCCTCTTCCACCAGTTTCCTGACTAATCATAACTGCGATCATGATTTCTGCTTGTATATTTAGTCCTTGTAAAAATTTATATCTACTATATTTTCATCTTGGGCAGTAAAACAGCATGTGCTCTGATGTATCTTCCTCTGCTACGCAATATACGCATCCTGGGTCTGCCTTTTTCTTTATTTTGTAGGTGTAGCTACCAAAGCAGCTATGACCCGACAAAACTTGACACAGGAAGTAATCCAGAGTCCTGTGTTTGCACTTTACCCATTCTTCCACATTGGGAATAAGCCTCTTCGTCCATGCGGCCACATCCCTTCCCGTGTTCCATTTGTGCTGCCATTTCAGAAGCATGTTAGTCTTGGCCCTCTTCCTCCTTTCTTCCATAATCCCTTCTTCATCTCTATGGCATGTGCTTCTTTCTTCTGCTATCAGATCTAGCGGCGCCACTCCTCCTATGACCTGGACGGCTTTTGTCGAAATCGTCTTATACGCACTTATCACTCTGTGTATAAGTCTTCTTTATGCGCTTATTATGATGTTCTTGTATCTTTCTACTCTCTTACGAAAGTTGGTCTCCCATCGTTCACAACTGACAAATTCATTCAGCTTACCCACTCAGCAATGCATTCTCCTCTTTTATCTGTCACAGGAGAGCCATAGAGAGCCATAGAGGCGACTTTCCGTTAAAATCTCCGCCTATCAGGGCCTTCCATTTGCCATAATTTCCACCATGATTTTTTCCAGACGTCTATTATATTTCGTTATGTTTATGTTATATGTTTATGTTATAGCATGAGTATATATCATACTCCTTGAAGCGTATACGTACCGCTTCTTCTAATACTAAGTGGACACAGAGGTTTTTATTCCTAAAGAATATTGCTGCGTCCTGGCGCTTATCCGATATCCACCCTTGTTTCTTAAATATTTTTTTATTAGGCTCACTTACAAGTATTAAGTCTACCTCAAGTTTCGCTGCTAGCGCTAGAACTATATCATGAGAGGTTCTAGACCTGCCCACATTGATCTGTAGTATCAACATAATTATTTTTCAGTTACTATAATCTACCTTTACTCCCTTGGCACTCTTTCGCTTGGTGGCCCTCTGCACCACACTTTTGGCATTCCCCGCACCTGCCCTGGCCTTGGCATTTTTCCAGTGTGTGGCCAAATTCTTGGCATTTGTAACACCTTGGAATGTCCAGTCGAGGTCTGACTATGTAGCTCAGCCAGTCCATTTTTCCTTTAGCTTTACGATGGCGTTTGGTTTCCTCTTGCTGTTGGCCTGGCGGATCTTATGACCACTTCTCCTTCTCCCACTGATGGGATACCCGCTTGCACTTTTACTGCGGTTTTTAGCTCTTCCACTGTGGTAATAGCGACTATTCCGTATATGTATACGGTTTTATGTCTGTCGCCGCCTGTTGCTACTACATTTGAGCCTATGTTCTTACTATTCATCAACCCCTTTAATTTGTCAGATGCAGCTTTACCTCCTTTTACTTCCAATTAGACATCTCCCCCTCTTATCTTTCTTACTCCTTTTATTTTAATATCTTTTGTACTTCTCACTTCCGTTTTTATTTCTTTTAGTAGTTCTGCGTAGCTTTTCTCCTTTGCCTGTATTACTACAAATCCTTTGTCATTCTCTCTGGCAGTTTTTCTACTCTCTTTTGCTTCTGCTCCCCTGTTGCTGTGTAATTCAGTTCTTATCTTCGTATTTATTGTAGCCATCTCTAATATTTTTCTTACCTCTGCAGTACACATTCCATCCGGAACCGCAATCGCGATTTCTTCCCTTTCATTTTTGCAATGCCCACCTTTTTTTTGCAGTCATCAGTAGGCTGACAGCCTTGCTCTGGTTCTCTATTGCTTTGTCTGGTACATACTAATTTAAACACATATCTTTCTTTTATCTTTATGAGGTTACCTTCTTTAAACTTCGTTATTTGTGTGAGCAGGCCCACCTTACCATTTTCTTCCTCCTACATCTCAAGGTGTTTTATTTTCGGGAACCTTTCTGCGAATTATTTTGCTATGCCCCTCTCCATTTCGGCATCTTCTACATAGACTTCTACGTCCTTAATTGTGTTTATCGGATTACCTATAACAATAAGTGTGTTGTGGATGGATTTCTCGGGCCAATCCTCCATAATAAGTTGTGTGAGCTATTCTTCTTTCCCAACAGTTTCGATTTTCAATCTTATTTCCTCTACTCTCTTCTCCTCCCTGGTTGCTCGTTCCTCTTCCGATATATTCTCCTCCGTTACTTGTACCCTATTTTAGATTAGCTACTGCACGCACATTCTCCTTAGTCGGTAGTTCTGATCCCTCTTTTGTGCAGAACCTGATTCTTCTGGCTACATTGTGTAGATACTTGATTTTGTTTTTGATTTCGACCTTCGTATTTACATTGGTCTTGATAAAGCCTGAGATCGTCCGCTATGGCTCCCATTGTTTTCAAATCACTCAGAAGCCTTTCTCTGGCTCTTTCTGCCTTTTCTTCCTTCATTTTCTCCCGCTTTTCCTAAAGTTCCTTTCCTATACCTCTTTTGGCCATTTGTCCTATTTTTATCCTTTAAGTCCTCCTCATCGCTATCTATCACATCAATGTAATCCTCTTCTTTCCCACTGTTTTCTACGCCACTCTCCTGCATTCTCGATTCCTTTCCTTTCATGCCTTTTTCTTTGGTGGGCGTTCTGCAAATGGTGTCTTTTCTTTAAAATACCGCTTCCACTGTTGTTTGTGCTACAAAATTCACTATAACCTTGCGGGTCCATGCTCCCTTTGTACTTCCTTCCCTCCACCTACACAACCACTTTTCCTGTATTTCTTCCTGAATTGACGATTTATTCTCCCTACCCTTCTTCCACATTTGGACCCTCTCTTCAACCAGGAGATCCATTGGTGGTATACCTGTAATCATCTGTATTGCGTCGTTGGATATTGTCCTATACCCTGACGCAATCCTCAGCAGCATGATCCTCTGCACCTTCATCATATCTACCCTATATTTCTTAATTTTCATAGCCCCTTCCCATATTGGTGCACCATACAACAAGATAGACTTAACCACAGCCCACAACATTTTTCTTCTCGCATCCTCTGGACCCCCTATATTTGGGAGCAGCCTAGTTAACGCTGCCGCCCTATCTCCCGCCTTCTTAACCACCTCCCTGACGTGCGGCCCAAAATATATAACTCTATCCAGCCAGATACCCAGATATTTACATTTCCTTCCCTGTTCTATTCGATACCCCCCCATTTCGAAAGTGACATGTTTCCCTCTGGGCCCATACAGCACCAGCGCCTCTGTTTTTTCTGGGGCCAACTCCATCCCCTTTACCCTCATCCATCTCCCCACCTCCCATAATGCCTCGTTTCCAGATCTGGGCCATCTTTGGCCGTCGTCACAAAAGCGACGTCGTCCGCAAAACCCACCAACTCTACTCCTTCCAGGAGTTTTATCCTCATAAGAGGATCATAGAAGATATTCCACATGGTCGGTCCTAAAACCGATCCCTGTGAAATACCCGCCGTGACTTCTAAAAATTTCCCCCCACCCATCCTGAGGGATATGCCTTCTCTCCAGTTCCCCCAGTATATGCCTAATCGAAACTGAATTGAAGGCATTTTTGACGTCTAGCAACACCACGGCGCACCATCTATCCTTTCCCCTGCCCATCCTCACGCTATTTGCCCTCGCAATAATTCTTTCCACCGCCATCACTGTCGACTTACCTTCCCTGAACCCGTATTGATTTCCCGCTAAATCCCCACTAAAAATTTGGATATTCCATTTGTAAGGCATAGCTGTCTATAAGATGAGGTATCTCCCTCCGGTATAAAACCCTCGTATCTCCCACCGCCCTAAGTATCCCTAAGTATCCCACGGGATACAACCCCACTCTGCTCGCCCGCTCGCGAACCAACATCGAGGGGTTGCCCCCCGCCAGAGCCGACCGCACTAACACCACCCCGCTTCCCATCCCGTCCGGATATGTGACCCTGGTACCATCTTGTCAGATATTCGTCAGAGCCACCTCCCTTTACACCTCCGAACTCCCCAACGCTTCCTGGTAGATTCTCTCTTCCTTCTCCTTCTGTTTAAATATCTCCCTAAGCATTGTCCCTATATCCTCCCACTTACCCTGCCCTTCCGTCATCAACCTAACCATACTTTCCTTATTGATTACCTCTCCCACTCTTTCTTCCATCTCTCTCCTTTCCTTTACCCATCTGGGGCATCTAAAGACTGTGTGCCCTGCATCGTCCCTCTCCCTACAGTAGATGCACTCGTCATCCCCAGTCTTGTCTATCCTGTACGTGTAGTCTCTGATGCACCCATATCCCGTTAACACCTGTGTTATGTAATAATCAACCCTCCTACGTTTGCATCCCACCCACCTTGCTAAATCCCCAACTAGATCCCTTGTCCATTTTTCCTTCTCTCCATTTCCCATTCATTCTTCCAATCATTCAAAGTTTCCATTTCTATTTCTTCCCTGAACTGCACCCCTCTCTTATTGATTTTAATCCTTTCCCTTACCAACATTTCAACCGGAGGAACCCCTGCCACCACCCGCACTGCGGTACTTGATACCGTCCGATAACCCGACACTAACCTTAACAAAATCCTTCTCTGTACCCTCCTCATCATATCCCTATACCTTACCCTATCCAAGATATCCTCCCACGTCGGAGCCCCATACAACAGAACTGACTTTGCCACCCCCAGTATAGCGTTATATCAATGTGGGAGTAGCTTAGGCATATTAAATCATACTGCGCAATCCTTTCGCTCCAGATTTCTCCTCTATTGTCGCTTACCGGGGACCCCCATAGCGGCGATTTCGCGTTTATATCACCTAGGACGATTGTCCTTTTCCCAACTTGAGGCTACAACATTAGATATTCAGTAGGAAACCCATAAGAGGATACTAACATGGAAAAGGCGGACAAATGCGAAATTAAAACAATATATCAATCATTTGTGACAACTTCTGAAATAAGACGAATCTCTAGAGGATAGATTACCTACGGGAATACAAAATGTTTATTTTATTAGAGAAGGCTAAAAATATATCGTCCACTATCTCCAGGTAGCTGGTTATATTAACGCTTGGTGGGATGTAGCATGTTACAATACAGAAATTCTCCAGTTGAATCACTACAAAGCCTTTGCCTTTCCTAACTGTTTCAACCCCTAACCTGCTGTCGTTAAGGTATACTGCCACATCTGTGTTAGAGTCTGTTATCCATCTTCCTCTGCTCACTATTTTCTTATTAATAAAGTTTAATAAAGTTTAATAAAGTTTATTTGCAACTAATACAATTTTAGCAGAATACAATATAAATAAAAAAAAATAGAACGATGTAATAAATAATAGTAGGAGTTGCAAAGAGGACTGATGAACAGTAAAACTGATCAAAGCACCAGTCCTTGTCCACTATCGCCACATACAGCAAAATAAATAAAATGCATACAAAAGATGAAATAATAGGAAATCGTAGTATAAAAAAAACGAACAATATTTATATATTCTTAAGTCGCTGTGTCAAGAAGAAACATTTTGTATGATTTCTTGAAATTGTTATAAGAAAGCTCTTAATATTGCTCAGGAATCCCATTATACATAGCATAAACGTTGTAACTGAATGACCGTCTGAAGATAGCCGTTCGATGTATCGGAGGAGAGATACGACCGCGAAAGCGTAAATTTACATTATGTACATCCGATCTAAACTGAATCTTTTCGAAAAGGTACGGAGGAGATTTGTACAGCAATATGTGATGGAAGAGATTAGCCGAATGTAAATCACGCCTTAATTTCATATCTAGCCAGTTCGAGTCCTTGAGTTTGTGAGAAACTATCAAATTTCCGAATTCCATAAGTGTATCTGAGGCAGGATTTTTCTACCCTCTGAATTCTATTTATATCTATACTGTCTAAACAAGGTCGTAAACCGTATCGCAGTAATTAAAATGACTGAGAACTAAGGATTCCGTCAGCAAAAGTTTCGTAGAAACTGAAAGAATTTGTCTATGTGGATAGAGCATTTTAAGATTGGCGTAAGCTTTCTGCAAAGGTTTAGAGACATGAAGCTTAAATCTTAAGTCATTATCAATTTCCAATTACTGTCGAGATCTTGATTAATCATGTTACACGCTTCAACTTGAAATGAAAATTTAATCTGAGTATCATCAGCATAAAAGAATGGTAAACCATGCTTTAAGCCATTTTCAAAGGTTTGTGTATATAATGAAAATAATAACGGCCCCAGTATTGATCCTTGTGGCACCCCACAGGAAATCTCTTTTATGTTTGAAACCCCTGCATCAGTAACAACGAACTGCTTTCGGTTACTAAGATAGCTTTTAAAGAGTCTAATAGCATCTTTGGAGCAGCCAATGAAGTGTAAAATTGCTAGTAAAGTTTTGTGATTAGTGGTGTCAAATGCTTTGGAGTAATCAAGCAACCCCAGAGCAGCAGTTTTCCCATTGTCAATATCTCTGAACAGATTAGGTTCGCAGACCACCAACAAGTCAGCAGCTTTCTCCGATGCCAAGGCAAACAGGAGGTCGTGGGCGGCTCGCTCCCTGCCTACATTTATCTGAATAGTTATGAATAGTTCCTCGCATCTTCGGCCATTTGCTGACCGGCGTCCTGCTCTTTGTTGCTATCCTCGTTGCGTGGCGCTGGAAAAACATCGTCTTCCGTACATGTGCTTAACATACTGGCGCGTGCATGCCTCACGGTGTAGGTGCTACCCTGCCTTTTACTCGCTCTGGCTTTCCTCAGCGCTTCCCTAAACTTGGGACATCCCATGCTACCCATCCTATGTGGTTCACTGCATAGAACACATGTCTCTCCGTCGCCGCATATCTTGGATTCGTGGCCTGACTTGCCACATCGGAAGCAATTGCCTTTACGGTCCTGACCGCTACATTGTGCGGTCACGTGATCATATCCCCAGCATCTGGTGCATCTCACCACGTTAATCCTTTCCAGCTGGCATCTTACTATTCCCACCCTAACGTGTTTGTTAGCTAAGAGTTGGTCCGCGATTTTTGATGGTAGCACGACAGTGGTAGCTTGCATGCTACTCCGCATTGGTCTAATCGCTGTTATCTTGTAATTATCCTTCCACTCTATTACTTCCCTTTCAGTCACGTCCGCTGTCATGCCCCGTATATTTATTGCGGTACTTTTTTCAATACCTAGCTGGACTGCCTTTAATCCTCCATCCGTGATTCCCATCGCCGCTTTTATATTTTTTAATACCTCATTGGTTTTATATATAGTGATAAGTAGCTTTCCCTCCTTGGTGCTCCGGAGGGACCATACTGCCCCCGATGTTCCGGTACTCTCTATGGCTCTTTTGACCAAATTCAGGATGTCTTTGTATTCCGCGTCCTTTTTGGACACTATCATGCCATACTTGGTCCTTTCTTCTTTCCTGCTGTTAGTGTATATTTCAACCCCCGCATCTGTTTCCTTGAAGATCACCTCGCACATTTTCCTCAGAATGCCAACTGTCTTGCAGTTTACATGGTGGATGGCTACCTTACCTCCTTGTACAACCTCTTCCTTTAATAGCAATAGTTTTTCCCATAAGTCTTCTATGGTTCCAGCATGTTTTATTTTTATGACTTTTTTGGTCTGTCCCGCCCCAGCCTAGATTTTATTGTTGTCCTTTGTTCCAACACCTCAAAGGGTTCTTCAATTCTCGCCAGTTCTGGATATTTGTCCCTATACATTTTTGTATGCTGCCTGTCATTTTGGGGTCCGTGGACTCAACCAGGACAACCTTTGTAACGTCGTTATATGTGTTGAGTGGATTTCCAATGATGACCTTGGTTCTTTTGTATACCGTACTGTCTCACTTTGAGTTTGCTATGTCATCAATCTGGGTAATAACAGTTGGTTCGTCTTTATGGATTAGTTCATGCCAGGATCCGTCTGTGTGCCCGCGTCTATGTGTGCCTTATCGTGTCCCTGTCTACCTCTAAGCTCCTCATTTGCCGCTGGCCCTTAACCATGTTCATTAAGCTCGTATCTACCTCCCTAACAGCCTCTTTGAGGACCTCCTACGCCCTGTAGCTCTGATTCACAGTTTTCTTGAGGGCATCCACAGCAGCCCCCCCCGTCCTCACGGCGCGAGAGAGGAGGAAGTTACTGAGCCACTCCACTACCGACAACCTAACCTAACCTAACCTAACCTAACCTAACCTAACCTAACCTAACCTAACCTAACCTAACCTAACCTAACCTAACCTAACCTAACCTAACCTAACCTAACCTAACCTAACCTAACCTAACCTAACCTAACCTAACCTAACCTAACCACCGACAAGGTGTAATGGGACAACCGGTATAAAGCCTTTTCTATTATTACAAATACTCTAAGAAAATTAAGAATGCTTATTATGCACGTTCTTACCTTGTATTAACACGACCTGACAATCAAACATCACATATAAGGTCATGAGCGGGCGCGCATTGACTGGTATGAGGTCAGTGTAACGAGAGTATCATTTATTGTTTAATGTTATGAATACATAGATAGGAATATAAATACTGTACAATGTAAACAAAGCATTCACTTTTGATTCTATATAGTAAAACTGATGACTCGTTATTAGTGTAATTTTATGTATCATCTAAATAAGTAATTAAAAGTAACTTAAATTAAATGTGGTGTTTAACATAAAACTGCTCCTGATCAACCCTCAACACATGGCGATCCTGCAGACGAACAAATGGGCATAGGACTAAGAAATGGAAGAAGTAATAATGGTTATGAATAATAATAATAATAATAATAATAATAATAATAATAATAATAATAATAATAATAATAATAATAATAATAATAATAATAATAATAATAATAATAATAATAATAATAATAATAATAATAATAATAATAATAATAATAATAATAATAATAATAATAATAATAATAATAATAATAATAATAATAATAATAATAATAATAATAATAATAATAATAATAATAATAATAATAATAATTGGATGGAATCCGAAGCGGACAAATCAAACATTGCTCCAATGATGTTTGATAACATCACAACAGCTGATGTAAACCAAGCTATAGGACAGATTAATAGTTGGAAAGCTCCAGGAATTGATAACATCCAAAATTTCTGGTACAAAAAATTTAGCAGCTTACACGAAGTATTGGCATCGAAATTTACACATATTCTTCAACATCCAGAAGACATTCCTGCCTTTCTTACTCATGGTTTAACCCATATGCTTCCCAAAACAGCTAACACACAGGATCCTTCCCAGTATAGACCAATCACATGTCTTCCAACGCTTTACAAGATATTAACATCATGCATTACTAACAGAATTTACAGGCATGTGGACCAAAATAACATCTTGGCAGAGGAGCAAAAGGGATGTAAACGTGGTCACCAGGGTTGCAAAGAACAGCTTATTATCGACTCTGTAATCCTAAGGCAAGCGCAAAAGCAATGTCGCAACATCTCGACTGCTTTTGTAGACTACCGTAAGGCATTTAACAGCGTGCCTCATTCCTGGCTTATAAGCGTTTTAAACATCTATAAAATAAACCCCACCATAGTTTCTTTTCTTGAAGCTTCGATGAAGCAATGGCGAACAAGCCTTCAGGTAAATATTAATGGTCAGTATATTAAGACTAACGACATTTCTATTCGAAGGGGAATATTCCAAGGGGACTCACTTAGTCCATTGTGGTTCTGTTTGGCAATGAATCCACTTTCTACCATGCTCAACAACACTAAACTTGGCTTCAATCTTAAGATCAATAAAAATACTAACTGCACCATCTCCCACCTCCTTTATATGGATGACATCAAAATTTTTGCTTCCAATCAGCAACAAATCCAACACCTTCTGGATATAACTGAAAGGTTCTCCAGTGATATACACATGGAATTTGGTTTAGATAAGTGCAGAACCTTAAACATCGAAAAGGGAAAAATTGTCAATGGAGATGTGGCGCTACCTAGTGGAAATATAATCGCTGCCATGCAGAATGGGGAAACCTATAAATACTTGGGATTTCAACAAGCCAGATTGTTAGACCAAAAACAGTCCAAGGCTAAAATCAGGGATGAGTTTTCACAAAGGGTAAGTTCCCTACTAAAATCTGAGTTGAACGCAGGAAATCTAAACCGAGCCATTAATACATATGCCGTACCTGTGTTGACCTATTCTTTCGGTATTTTACAATGGACAAAAACCGAATTGGAAGATATTCAGAGAACAACCCGAACTATGATGACAAAGTACAGATGTCACCATCCAACATCGTCAGTGCTTAGAACAACACTACCGAGAAAGGAGGGAGGAAGAGCTTTATGCGACATAATAAATCTACACAACAAACAGATAAATAAATTGCGAGACTTCTTTGTTACCAAATCACTGTCATCGAATTTACATAAATCTGTCATAGGAGCAGATAAGAAATACTCGCCTCTAAATTTAGCAGACCCTAATATGGATTTAGACATAACAACTGATGCTGAAAAACAAGTAAAATGGGCCCAAAAAGCTCTACATGGTCGACACCATCACGACCTAAACCAACCACACATTGATAAAATTGCATCAAATAGGTGGCTTGCTGACGGTACCCTGTTCCCAGAGACTGAAGGATTTATGATGGCCATTCAGGATCAAGTAATTAATACCAACAACTACAAAAAATTTGTTATCAGGGACCCAACTATTACAACGGACAAGTGTAGACGGTGCCAACAAACTTCGGAAACCATACAACACATCACATCAGGATGTTCCACCATAGCCAACACGGATTATTTACGCAGGCACAACCAGCTGTGTAATATTATCCACCAGAAACTGGCCAACAAATATGGACTGCTAAATACCTATACACCGTACTACAAGTATAATCCACAGACAGTGCTCGAGAATGCAGATTTTACACTCTACTACGATAGGTCCATTATCACCGATAGACAGGTGACGAATAATCGACCCGACATTGTAGTAGTGGATAAGAAAGCTAAATCAGTGCTGTTAGTCGATGTTGCAGTTCCAAACAATAACAACGTTTTGGATAAGTATAATGAAAAGATGGCAAAGTACACCGATCTTGCCATAGAAGTGGGACAGATGTGGCATGCAGAAAAAGTGGAGGTGGTACCGATCATCGTATCATCAACTGGACTCATTCCTAAAAGTCTTGAAGACAGTCTTAAAAAACTCGATCTTCATAAAAACACTTTTATTGACTTGCAAAAAGCGGCAATTTTAAACACATGTCACACTGTTCGGAAATTTTTAAATATGTAAATTTTGAGCCTAATTCCATTTGCGTTTACGCTCGGGATAGGTAAATATTACCAGCGAAAGCTGAGTAAGTGCATAAGTCTTTTGATAATAATAATAATAATAATAATAATAATAATAATAATAATAATAATAATAATAATAATAATAATAATAATAATAATAATAATAATAATAATAATAATAATAATAATAATAATAATAATAATAATAATAATAATAATAATAATAATAATAATAATAATAATAATAATAATAATAATAATAATAATAATAATAATAATAATAATAATAATAGACCAAAAACAGTCCAAGTCCAAAATCAAGGATCAGTATACACAGAGGGTTAGTTCATTACTAAAATCGGAACTGAACGCAGGAAACCTTAATAGAGCAATTAATACATATGCCGTACCTGTGTTAACTTATTCGTTTGGGATTCTAAGATGGACAAAAACTGAATTGGAAGATATTCAGAGAACAACAAGGACTATGATGACCAAGTACAGATATCACCATCCAATATCGTCGGTATTTAGAACAACATTGCCGAGAAAGGAGGGAGGAAGAGCTCTATGTGACATAATCAATCTACACAATAAGCAGATAAATAAATTACGAGACTTCTTTATTACTAAATCAACATCATCTAATTTACACAAATTTATTGTAGGAGCAGATAAAAATTATTCCCCTCTAAATTTAGCAGGTCCTAATGTGGATTTAGAAGTAACAACAGATGCTGAGAAACACGTAAAATGGGCCCAAAAAGCTCTACATGGTCGACATCATCACGACCTTAACCAACCACACATTGACAAAATAGCATCAAATAGGTGGCTTGCTGACGGTACCTTGTTCCCAGAGACTGAAGGATTTATGATGGCCATTCAGGATCAAGTAATTAATACGAACAACTACAAAAAATTTGTTATCAGGGACCAAACTATTACATCGGACAAGTGTAGACGGTGCCAACAAACGTCGGAAACCATACAACACATCACATCAGGATGTTCAACCATAGCCAACACGGATTATTTACGCAGGCACAACCAGCTGTGTAATATTATCCACCAGAAATTGGCCAACAAATATGGACTGCTGAATACATATACACCGTATTACAAGTACAATCCACAGGCAGTGCTCGAGAATGCAGATTTTAGACTCTACTACGATAGGTCCATTATCACCGATAGACAGGTGACGAATAATCGACCCGACATTGTAGTAGTGGATAAAAAAGCTAATTCAGTGCTGTTAGTCGATGTTGCAGTTCCAAACAACAACAATATTTTGGACAAATATAATGAAAAGATAGCAAAGTACACCGATCTTGCTATAGAAGTAGGGCAGATGTGGCATGCAGAAAAAGTGGAGGTGGTACCGATCATCGTATCATCAACTGGTCTCATTCCCAAAAGTCTTGAAGACAGTCTTAAAAAACTCGATCTTCATAAAAACACTTTTATTGACTTGCAAAAAGCGGCAATTTTAAACACATGTCATACTGTTAGAAAATTTTTAAATATGTAAATTTTGAGCCTAATCCCATTTGCGTTTACGCTCGGTCTAGCCTTATAACTACCTAATAAACATCAGGTACCTAGCTACAAACAAACTAAATGTAACTTCAATATGTCAATCTGATGATGCTAATTCTAGCGAAACGGCTGTCATTAAAGTTAATAAAGCAATTTTTTAAATAAATATTGGAAGTTTTGGTAAAACGAAGAGTTTTTCATTATTCTTAATAGGATGGACTTCCGAAAAGTAAGGGTTAGTACAATCAATTTAATCAAACACTTATCATGGATACACTCCTTTTGAATTAATTTACGGTAGAAATCCTAATTTACCAGAAAACCTTAGAACTATGTCAATCTGACGATGCTAAGTCTAGCGAAACGGCTGTCATTAAAGTTAATAAAGCAATTTTTTAAATAAATATTGGAAGTTTTGGTAAAACGAAGAGTTTTTCATTATTCTTAATAGGATGGACTTCCAAAAAGTAAGGGTTAGTACAATCAATTTAACCAAACACTTATCATGGATACACTCCTTTTGAATTAATTTACGGTAGAAATCCTAATTTACCAGAAAACCTTAGAACTGAGATACAACCTTGTTATAATATAGATGATTATTGTCAAAGCTTGAAATTTAAATTACAAGTCGCACATGAGAGAGCTAGAAACTTTCTACTAAAGCATAAAGTAATGAGACAAAATAATAATAGTCAGACGGCTTCGGCACAAACCTTTAAAATAGGTGATCTAGTCTTAGTTGAAAATGAGGAAAGAACGAAATTTGATCCATTATACACTGGTCCATTTCGCATCATCGAAGTGAGAAAGGTAAATTGTAAAGTATTAGTAAAAAACAAACATAAAGAAATTCATAAGTACCGATTACATGCATTTACAGACAGTCAAAATGGTTAGTGAATAGTGTTAAAGTGCGGACAAAGAGACACTGGAAATGGGCAGTGAGAATAAGAACAATGTAACAATTTTAAAAATAAAGACTCCAGTGAGAAAGATAAAGACGTTATCTTGTAAAAACGACTTTCATTATCGTCAATAATCTTATGTAAAATAGCGTTAAGTATGTTTTAAAATATTTTCAAAATGTTTTCAGAATGTTTCCAAAACAACAGCAACCAGTTTATATTCTAACAGCTGTTTTGTAAACAGAGAGATAAAAACAAACAATGTTAATTTACAACATTTCAATCAATATTTATGTATAAATAATGTTACAATTAAACAGGAGCACGCGTTTATATATCAACAATTAAAGATATTGACGAAAAATTTTATATTAAAATTTTTTGAGAAGCGGAAGGTGTAAGTTATTTTTATTTTTCAGTAAATCATATTAATGTAGATTAAGTTTGATCTAAGATTTTTTTGTAAATGTATTCATAAATATCGCACGTTTAAAAAAGTAAGATTTTAATACCAGTAATTTTGAAATCCCTACCTTAATCCCCTTTCCAAAGGGGAAAGGTGTAATGGGACAACCGGTATAACGCCTTTTCTATTATTAAAAATACTCTAAGAAAATTAAGAATGCTTATTATGCACGTTCTTACCTTGTATTAACACGACCTGACCTCGACAATTAAACATCACATATAAGGTCATGAGCGGGCGTGCATTGAGTGGTATGAGGTCAGTGTAACGAGAGTACCATTTATTGTTTAATGTTATGAATACATAGATAGGAATATAAAAACTGTACAATGTAAACAAAGCATTCACTTTTGATTCTATACAGTAAAACTGATGACTCGTTATTAGTGTAATTTTATGTATCATCTAAATAAGTAATTAAAATAACTTAAATTAAATGTGGTGTTTAACATAAAACTGGTCCTGATCAACCCTCAACACAAAGGTCCTACAGCTCATAGGAGTGGAACCTAACCTAACCTAACCTTTTTTTTGGTGGTTTAAAAATCTGCCTTCAGGAGCATTAGTTGTTTGTTGCCTACTTCAGATTCCTGCTAGACGGGATATGCGGGGTTGGTGTGCGTCCGACCCGTGAAAAACAATCCACCGCTATTTGTCCTACCGCTATAAGTATCCGAAACCAAGCTAGATGCTTATTCCGTCAGATCCCTAAGCACCATATGACTGTCTATACATGTTGTTCTCTATTTTCTTGTCTTATTGTGTCCTCCACCTCCTTCTTTTTAATTATAGGTTCGTTCTAACAGAAAATCAGGGATGCGTTTCGGATTGTTTTCAAATTTGTTTCTACGCATGCGCGCATTTGATGAAATTTGAAACTAGTTCACAACTGTTCTGTTGGAACACTGTAGTACTAGTTTGCCATTTAACACATGATAGTGCAACAAGTGGAAAATATTTTCTTATTCCGAATTTTTCGGGCGAACACCAATTTCCTCAATTAGTTCCTCGAGATAATCACTGGATTCGTCTTCACTGTGGAATGCACCAATACTTTCGTCTGATAAATCGCTGTTGTCAATATTTTCATCTGAGCCACTGTAACTCATATTTATATTAAATAAATCTCCTCAGGATATAAATATGTAATACGCGAAAAAGGTTTAGTTGAATTAAATGGACAAACACGTTGTTTCAAATGATCAAATCTCCTTTGCGCTTGCGTCTGATTTATAGTTCCTGACAAATTCACAAACTCTAATGACAGTTTCCAAACCGTTTGTGTGTAACGTTGGAACAGCTTACTATCAGTCACCAAACTGTCACAAATTGTTGTTGGAACGCTAAAATGCACATACGCATGCTCATAACAATTTCTGATAGTTTCGGACTGTTGTTGGAACGAACCTTATACCACATATCAGGGTAAAGAATATGTCCCATCGTTATCTCAGTGACAGCATACCCATACAATATGCTCCGGATCCTCCGGTACCCCGCACCTTTCACACAAATCGGTGTCTGTCTTGCCAATCTTTTTCGTAAATGTCCCGAAAGATCCGTGGCCCGTCAAAAACTAAGTAAAATAATAGTTGTTGCGCTTATGTTTATACCTTACCCAGGCTTCGATGTTCGGTATAACTAGCCTAGTCCATCCTGCAGTGTTACCTCCCCTTGACCATCGTTTCTGCCACATCCTCAGGTTTCTATTTACCGCCATTCTCCTTATAGCAGGAGTACCCCCAACAGTGTAGCGGAAGGATGCCTTGCTATCCCAGCAACAACCTGTACGGCATTTGCAGAGACTCTCCTGTAGGCTGACACAATCCTAAGGAGAGCCTGCCTTTGTAGGGATACCAATTGTTTTAGTTAAATGTTTTTCTTAATGACCTGTTTCCGAGCCGGGGCAGCATAGAGAATAGAGCTGTGGACTACCCCACAAAGCATTCGCCTTTTTCAATATGTAGGTCCTCCTATATTGGGCATTAATTTGTGGAGAGCTTCTATTTTCTTTTTTGTTTTTAGCACTAGTGCCTTGATATGTGGACCGTGGCTTATTCCACGGCTCATTACTACCCCTAGGAATTTAAATTCCTTAGACACCTGCAAATCTTCAAATATTTTTATTTTGGCCGGTAACAGCATATTTCTAGGTGCCTTTAGCGGCGTCACCTCTAATTTGTTTGTTGCCACAATTATATCGTGTTTTTGATACATTTCGCTGCTTTTACGCGGTTCTCTGTAATCTGAGGTCTGTTTCTGTTCAGTCATTACCTTCTATCAGGAGAACTAGGTCGTCCGCATATGCAATGGGGGTGACCCCACCGCCGTAGTTTATTTGTAATATGCCGTTATAATAATAATAATAATAATAATAATAATAATAATAATAATAATAATAATAATAATAATAATAATAATAATAATAATAATAATAATAATAATAATAATAATAATAATAATAATAATAATAATAATAATAATAATAATAATAATAATAATAATAATAATAATAATAATAATAATAATAATAATAATAATAATAATAATAATAATAATAATAATAATAATAATAATAATAATAATAATAATAATAATAATAATAATAATAATAATAATAATAATAATAATAAACCCCCTGCAGGTACGGGGGAAGAATAGTCCTGAAGTAGTTCCTGCTTGTCGTAAGAGGCGACTAAAAGGAAACCTTAAATCCTAGAGCGTCTGTCCCTGATAGGGCGGTGATAGGTCGGCGTCTGTTCTCCATGTTAGGAGCGGCCGTGTTTAGGTTGTCGGAGACCTGTCCGCAGGAACTTATCCTGCAAAAACCCCCATATTTAAAATGGTGAATAGGCAAAATAATAATAAAGCCTCGGACGAGCGACGTGATGGTCGAGCGCGTCGCGGGAATGGTGTTCTCGATCAGGATATGACCCAGGCAACAGTTAATGGTAGACGCACAAGAAACAGACGTAGAATACAAGAAGATACTGTTCCTCATGAAGTCTTAAATGAGGCCAGCACTTCAGGTAACACCCAAAGTAAGAAACGGACTAAATGGACTATTGAAATGAATGAATTCCTATACCGATCTTACTTATCAATCACACATCTAGAACAATTAAATACACCCTTCAGCACAGAACTTCATGCAAGGATGATAGGAAGATTCGAAGAACTAAAAATAAGACAGTGCAGAATATAATAGACCAAAGAAATCAGATTGAGAAGAGACAGGTAATAACTAATGAAAGAAGAAAAGAAATTCAAGATGAAGTTAGAAGAGAGTTAGACATGGAAGTTGACGAGCAAAGACAAGACGGAAACTACCTAGAAGCGATAGAAGAAGAAAGATTTGAAGAACTAAGAGATAGCTCAATGCAGATTATAATAGACCATGATGATATCAGAAGAGAAGTAGGCATGGAAGTGGAAGAGCAAAACCAAGACAGAAACAACCTAGAAGTGATAGAAAGAGAAAACACCACAACACCACATGAGATTAAAACACTGGAATGCTATGAAAAGTATGAACTCATGTACTCAGGTATGAATCCAGCAGCAAGGCCTAAACTACAGAGACTCAAAACAAACAAAAACACATCAGAAATCCTTTATACAGTAAACAAGATAATAGAACGAAAAGTCAAGGAAGTAAACACACCACAAGAACTACATGATATTGTTTATAATGCTGCAACAACCACACTTTACATGCATGGACAAGAAATAGAGGAAACAGAGAAAGGAAAGAAGAAGAAAGACAATAGGCCAAAATGGCAAAGAAGACTGGAAAGTAAAATTGCAAATCTCCGAAAAGAAATAGGGAAAGTTACTCAAGGTATAAAACAAACGCAACCGAAACCCAAACTAAGAGAAGAAGTGAACAAGATCGTAGAAAAACACACGAACGAAGAGAACCGAAGTAAAATTGAAATCCTAGATCTTCTCAAACAAAAATTGATGGTTATGAGCAGTCGTCTAAAAAGATACAAAATATCGAACCAGAGGAAGAAAGACAATCTCACATTCACACAAAACCAAAAACAGTTCTACAGAAACCTTGGAAAATCAAACACACAAGAAGATGCACACATACAACACCCAACAAATGAAGAAACCCCAACATCTGAAGACATCAAAACATTCTGGGGAGGCATATGGGAAGAGAAAGCAATACATAGAGAAAATGCAAAATGGATAATAGAGGAAAGAAGAAAACAACTCAACACAGCATACATGAGAGACAATATAATTAACAAGCAAGATCTACAAAACGCTATAAGGAAAACCCACAACTGGAAATCACCAGGATGTGATGGTATACAAAACTACTGGTATAAAAAATTCACCGCCATCCACGGAAAACTCCTCAACATTTTCAATGACATTATTGCTAAGCCCGACACAATGCCAACCTTCTTCACTCAAGGTATAACATATTTGCTCCCGAAGACCGAAAACCCTACAAACGACCCAGGCAAATACCGTCCAATAACATGCCTGCCAACGATATACAAGCTTCTAACATCTATGATTGCAACCAAAATATATCGTCACTTAGAAAAAAACCAAATCCTGACAGAGGAGCAAAAAGGATGTAGGAAAGGATCGCAAGGATGTAAGGAGCAGATACTGATAGACAGTTGTATAACGATGGGGTGCAAAAAACAAAAAAAAGAATTACACATCGCTTACATAGACTACCAGAAGGCTTTTGACAGTGTACCCCATACTTGGTTACAGGAAGTATTAGACATATATAAAATTGATGAACACATAACAGCGCTCCTAAAATATTCGATGTCACAATGGAAAACAGAACTGAGACTAGCTACTCGAAACAAGAACGAGAAATGCGGAAATATAAACATTCAGAGGGGTATATTTCAAGGGGATGCACTGTCAGCCCTCTGGTTTTGCTTGGCGATTAACCCATTGTCCACACAACTACGTAATACTCCCGGTTACAACATACCACCCAGCAACGAAAAGATCACACACCTAATTTACATGGATGATCTGAAACTTTATGCGAAGAAGAAAGAACACCTTGACCAAGCACTAAATATCACATGCAAATTCACAGAAGACATAAAGATGAAATTAGGCGTGGATAAATGTAAAATAAATTCCATGAAACGTGGGAAATGGACAGCAGAAGAGAACTTTTGGACCGGAACAGACAACATAGAACACATGCAGGAAGAGGAAACATATAAATATTTAGGAGTCATGCAAACAACAACCATGCAAACAAAAAAGATAAAACAACAAACAAAAGACAAAATGCTCAAAAGAGTAAAACAGATAATGAAATCAAAACTAAATGGCCCCAACACCACTAAAGCGATTAACACCTACGCTATCCCTGTATGTACATACACCTTTGGAACTGTTAAATGGACAAATACAGAACTAGAGGAACTGAACACTGCTGTACGAACAACCTTCACCAAGTTCCGAAACAAACACCCCAAGTCATCTGTTATAAGGTTCCACATTGCACGGAAAAGTGGAGGAAGAGGAGTGATAGACATCAAGAACCAACATCATAAACAAATTAAAAGTTTACAAACGTACATGCACGAGAAAGCTACATCAAGCAACCTACATGCAGCCATCGTCCAAGCAGACGTTAATATCACACCTCTCAACCTAGCCAACAACGCTTTAAACGACGAACAACACGTAACAACAGAAACAGAAAAGGTAGAAAAGTGGATGAGTATGGCGATGCACGGAAAATACATAAACACGATCCGACAACCAGGAATTAACGAAGAAGCGACACATATGTGGTTGAAATCTAACATCTTCCCAGAGACAGAGGGGTTCATGATGGCGATCCAAGATAAAGTGATTGCTACAAGAAACTACCTCAAACACATAATTAGAGACCCAAGTGTCGTAGATGACAGATGCAGACTGTGCCAAAAAGTAACGGAAAGTATTGAGCACATCATATCTGGATGCAGTGTACTCGCTCCAACTGAGTACATGCGCAGACACAATAACATCGCCAACATCATTCACCAAAACATCAAGAAACAAATAGACCCGGAACATCAGGCTCAACCCTACTACATTTACAAACCTAATGCTGTGGAAGAAACAGAAAAACATAAATTATATTGGGACAGGACAATACAAACCGATCACACGGTACCACACAACCGACCGGACATCACGATTATCGACAAAGAGACCAATGTAACCACCCTCATAGATGTTACTGTACCGTTAGCTGACAACATTGAGAAGAAATATGATGATAAAGTAACAAAGTACCTACCTCTGGCTCAGGAGATTAAGAAGATGTGGAAGCAAGAAAAGGTCACTATAATTCCCTTAGTCATAGGCGCCACTGGAGAGATCCCCAAATCCCTTCTCACCAACCTCAATCAACTTAACATGCCCGAATCCACCCTTAAACTAATTCAAAAGTCGGTCATCCTTGACACCTGCTCAATAGTTAGGAAAATCATCACCCAAAATTAGCATTCAGAAGAGCAATAGCCACCCTACAAACAGATTGAACCGGAAACAGGCTAGCCAGAAAAGCTCCCTGTTTACCGAAGAAACACCACCTAGCAGAGTAAAGGCTGTAAAAGTGAGCATAACCGGAAATAATAATAATAATAATAATAATAATAATAATAATAATAATAATAATAATAATAATAATAATAATAATAATAATAATAATAATAATAATAATAATAATAATAATAATAATAATAATAATAATAATAATAATAATAATAATAATAATAATAAACGACTTTATTCAAAATATTTTGACAAGTATTTTGTTTTCAAAAAATAATATAGAGTAATCATGCTCAACGTGGCGAAGTCTAGCTAAGCTACTCCTACTTAACCACACTAAGCATGTTAGGTAGCAAAAAATATACATTTACGAAATAAAGAAAAGCTAATTCGGCAAACAGAAGAACAGAAAGAACAAAAAATATATATTGAAATAAAAGACATATAAACTCATTTAATTAAAACTGATTAAAATTGATTCCTCCAAATTCACAAGGATGCATTCAAACAAGCATCATTTTTGGTCTTTAATCAGATAACATTTATATTTGTATTTAAACTTATTAATGTTAAATAATTTAAACTGCGCAGGAATAGAGTTGTATATTTTGACAGCATTGTAGGTAAAACATCTTTGAAACATAGCAGTCCGATACTTTGGTAATGACAATTTATGTTTGTTGCGAGTATTTCTATTGTGAATAAGAGAGTGTGGGATTAATTTATTAATTAGTACTAGAGGTTTAGAGTTACTGACTATTTTATGTACAAAAGTACCCAAATGTAGTTTAAAACGATTATTCATATTCAACCATTTACAATCATTAAGTTTATGAGAGATATGTTGGCCTTTTCTAATCGAGAAAATTAGGCGGCAACAGGAGTTTTGTAAGTCACTTTATAACCAAATTATTTCGAATGGTTGTGTTCCGGGTTCCTGGGGAGACATTGTTCTTACTATGCTACACAAAAAAGGGCCTTTAAACGATCCAAGTAACTATAGGGGAATAGCTCTCGTTAACTGTTGCACTAAACTTTTTACCTCGATCTTACTTCATCGCTTAACATCTTGGTCAGACATTACGAACGCATTACCTGAATCCCAGACAGGTTTCAGAAAATCACGTGGTTGCATAGACAATGTTTTTACTTTAACCTCACTTATTCAGCTGCAACTTCGGCTTAAGAGAAGAGAAGTTTTTGTCGCTTATATTGATTTCAAAAGAGCTTTCGACAGCATCAGTCACAGATTGTTATGGCAAAAACTTTACTCCTTGGGCGTAAGTTCCAACTTCATAAGCATCATCCGCAGTTTGTATAATAATGCAACCATTATGATTAAGTCGGCCAACACACTTTCGAAAACATTTGAAGTATCTTCTGGCGTTCTACAAGGTGAATCTCTCAGTCCTATATTATTCTCACTATTTATGTCTGATATAGAAGATTATTTCTACACTAGAGATTCACGTGGTTTTTCCATTGATCAACAAACGGAAATCTGTATTTTATTGTACGCAGATGATCTTGTAATATTGGGCGAATCAGAAATCGATATTTCTCGTAAACTCTCCATATTAGAACGGTATGCTGATGATAACGGTATTGTGGTAAACACTCAAAAGTCCAAAATAATGCGTTTCTCGCGTGGTGGCTATAAAAGAAAATTTAACTATAGATTTTTAATCAATAACTCTGAGATAGATATAGTTAATACCTTCCCCTATTTAGGGGTCGAATTTACTTCGTTTGGACTATTCCGCCAAATGAGTGAAACGGCTATTTCTAAGTCAAAACAGGCTATTGGTGTGGTTTTAAATCTGCTTTCTAAGTCTAAGTGCACCTCGTGGGATGCTCGAATTAAATTATATGATTCCATCGTTATCAATACGCTTTCAGCCTGTATGCCCATCTGGAGCTTTGAATACCCAAATATAGTGGAAAGAGTACAAGTTGCTTTTTTCAAGCGAATCCTTCTTCTTCCGCAAAACACACCGGATTATTTAGTAAGGTTGGAAACAGGATCAACCCATCTATCCTATCTAATTTTTAAATACGCTTTAAACTGGTTGATCAAAATATTAAGTATGGAAAACTGTCGTTATCCAAAGAAATGTTTTATTAAACTCAGAGAGTGTGGAGCTTCTGATAAAAGATACAACTGGATTTTGCAACTAGAATCTTATTTTTCCGCTATAGACAGTCTCCATATATTTCATCAGTTTGATGCACGCGTTTTTATCAATAGCAAAGTGTTGCTTCTTGAAAAATTTAAAATGTTGTGTCACCGAAATGACTTAATGAAACTTGCCAACTCCAAATATCCTCTATTCCCATTAAACTTTCAAATGTCTCCATACACTAAAACTTACTTGACATTAAAGATCAACATACATTTAATCCGTTTAATCTCACAAGTCCGTTTGGCTAATATAAATGTATTCAGGATTTATCATAAAGGCATTTACTATAAAATCGACAGAACTGAAATCTGCTCACTATGCAACACACATCAGGATCAAACTTTAAAGCACATTTTGTTTGACTGTCCTATACTGTCCCAGTAAGACCTAAAGTAGACTTCCTTGAAAGCTATACGACTTTGTCTCAGTCGTTGAACGACATGTCATGCATGCAAATGAGTATTTTTTGTAAGTTCATTTTAAGCTCGCTCAAACTAAAATCTTTTCTGTTAAATGAATAATTTGTTCTTTTATTTACCAAGTCGCTAACTCTGTTGTAATTTACTTTTTTATATTGAATTTTTTTTCATATTATTTTTTGTGAATATTTTTATTTTTTTATTTATTTTATATCGTAGGCATTTCTAACTCTGTATATGGTTGGGCTTCTTGTCACAAGATGTATTTCTTTAAGGCAATAAAGTTATTATTATTATATTATTATTAAAACTTGAATGCGTTGTTTATCGCGTTGTAATAAACAGGGCCAATAAATAAAATCACAATAATTGAAATTACTGAGCACAAGAGTCTCACAAAGAAGTATTTTTAGTTTAATATTAAGGAAGTGGCGACTACTATATAATAATCTAAGAGAAGTATATGATTTTCTTATTAATGATTTGACGTATTCGCGAAAACGAAGATCACTATCAATGATGATACCTAAATCACGTGCATTTTCAACAACTTGTAATGACTGGTTTGAAATGTTTATGTTAAGGTGTTCTTTGAGAAACTCTTTATGTGTACCAAAACATATAAGCTTGGACTTATTGGAATTTAATTTTAAGTCATGTTCAACAGATAACTGTTGAACTGACTGAAGTTCTGAGTTGAGAGTTTGTGAAGCTTCATTAAAGTTGTTAATATTGAACGCTAGATATATCTGAGTATCATCAGCATATGCTTGTGTGTTACAGTTTTTTATGGAATTAATGATATCAGCTGTATATATAATGAATAATAGGGGTCCCAAAATTGACCCCTGATAGAATTTCTATACCAGATGATAACTTATTTTCAACACTTATTTTTTGTGACCTACCAAGCAAATAAGACCATATAAGAAATAATGAACTATTATTAAATCCGAGAAATTTAAGTTTTGCACAAAGAAGTTCATGATTGATAGTATCAAAGGCCTTAGAAAAATCAAGTAATACTAAAGCCACATTCATCTTACAATCTTGAGCAGCAATGATATCATCGGTTACTGCAGCCAAAGCAGTCCCAGTAGAAAATCCACGCCTAAAACCACTTTGTTTATCAGGAATTAATTTGTTATCAGTGACATAAGAATAAATCTGATTGTAAATGATCTTCTCAAAAATTTTAGAAATAACAGGAAGAATGCTGATTATTCTTAGATCAGAGAATGTTTTGGGATTATTACACTTAGGCAGAGGTTTGCCTATCGCTATTTTCCAATTGTTAGAAAAATAGGACTTAAGGATACAAGAGTTGATAATATTAGCCAAATATTTATCAACAAAAGGACTACAATATTTTAACATGCTGGCAGTAATATTATCAGCTCCAGAGGCATTACTTTTGAGTTGATTTATTAAATTATTAATATCTACGTCTGTAACCAAGGAGAATGAAAATTGTAAACTATCTTTAAAACAGTTATTATGATAATATTCAATTTTTTTATCACAATTATTACTAACATTGCGAAAATACCTGGCAAAATAATTGTTTATTTCATCGGGATTAGACAAATATTGTGGAAGAACATAATTTTTTTGTTTACTATGAACATTTAAATTTCTCAGGGCGTTCCAAGTTTTCCTTGAATCACCATTAACACAGAAAGAATTCAAATATCCTTTTTTTTCTTTTCTTACCGCTGACACAGTGAAGTTTCTAAGTTGTTTATAATAAGTCCAATCATCAGCGAGACGTGTTCTCTTAAATTTCTGTAAGGCATTATCCCTTTCCCTCATAATACGTTTCAAATTTGGTGTAAGCCACGGTGCTGGTGGTTTAGTAACTCTTACCTGTCTAAGAGGAGCATGTTTATCAAAAACTGAAATTATATATTCATTTAACAAAATAATCTTTTTATCTATATCATCTTCAAATACAATATTCATCCAAGGCATAGAACTTAAATCAGTTAAAAAATTTTCATAAGTGAAATGTTTAAAACAACGATATGACACAAACTTAGGACTCATTTTAAAACCATTGATTTTGAGATCTACATAACCTAACCTATGATCAGAAATATTGTCAACAACAATTACTCCATGTTTAATGACATAATATTTATTGGATGAAAAAATCGGATCAATTAATTTTGAGGAGGTTGCCGTAACTCTGGTTGGTTCAGTCAAGATTTGTTTAAATCCATAAGACTCAAAACAGTCATTAAGAGGGTTAGTCATATTCAAAAAATCAATGTTGGCATCACCACCAAAAAATATAAAATCATATTCTGGACAAACTGAAGCCAATATATTATCAAAATGATCTATGGCAGTACTTAAACTGGTTGGAGATCTACCTCTTGGCATTGATAATGATTATTTATGAAAGCACCTACACCACCACCCCTTTTATTGTTACGACTGTTGTGAAAAAAGTAGTAACCTGGGATTTTTATTCGCGTGATATCTACCTTATCAGACAGCCCTGTTTCAGATACCAAAACAATATCATATTCTTTCGCTATAATTAAAGAACGGAAAGCATTATAACCTGTAAATATTGATTGTAAATTAAGATTTGCTATCTTCATAGTTAAAGGTCAAACAGGTTTTTTACGATTGAATAAATACCCATGTCGTACAAAAAAGTTAAGAAATAAACATTCACTAATATATCGAGTATACCAAAAAAAAGTATATGAATAGATAAAAGATTAAAATATTAGGATATTAAACTATTAAAATATATGGAGGAATCAATATATGAATTAAATGTATTAATAATAAATTTAAATTTTATATGTCACAGTAAAAAGTATCGTTATAAAGCAAAGAACCAAGTACAATACAATCAGCCACAAGTGAGTGCTTATAAATAATTAATAATATGTAATACTACAGCAGAAATATAATCAAAACTATTATAGTTTCATATTAAAAAAAATAAAGAAAGTTCTATGAGAACACAAGCATTTTTACAAGAGAGAAAGAAAATAAAGTAATCTTAATTCACATAATCAAAAGAAAACCAGCTTTTAATACAAGACATTGTGATTGAATATTTAAGGTACTAATTTATTTATAAAAAAGAAAAAAAAAACAACTATATCAATTCGAAACCAAATGCGGTATAAAAATAAATTAATCAAAAACTCCTACATAAGAAAATAATGCTAAATAAAAATTAAAAGTGATTTACAACACAAAAAAATTATGATTTATGCATTATGTTTGATGTGCAGTAATGTCATTTTCACTGTTAATTGGGATCACTCCCCCATTCACTTTAGCAAACACCTTTCCGTTAAATGTGCAGGCAGCTTTCTTAAAAACTTGCTTAGATTTCTTAAAAAGAATAAGATTACTTACAGTGAATTTTTCCAATATAACGTAAGATGTATTTTTGAAGTTTTTCTTATTAGGAAAAATAAGATTACTCATCCATCGCTGGCAGAAATCAACAACAACCGGACGGATTGTTGCCTTCCCATCCTTTTTTTTTACCTAGACGATAGCACTGGTTAATATTATTTTCAGAGATTGAAACACGTAAATCTGTTTTAAAAATTTTAACAACATCATTCACTAAGGTAGAGTCATCGTTCTCAGCAATACCATGTAAAATAAGGGAGTTTTTATTATTGTCTAATAGAATTTTTCAAAATTATTATTTAATGAACCCATTTTATCATTCAGATTACTAATGTCAGTCTTCACCTTGGCAAGAGCACTACTAATATCCTTCTTAAAATTTTCAATCTTTTTGAGAAGGCTGCCGTTAGATTCCTGGACAGGCGGTGTATTTAATTGTCCTCTAAGTTCATTCATGCCTTCTTCAAAAATTGTATTAATATTATCAATTTTAGAATTTAATGATTTCAATGTTAAACTTTCGGTAGTTGGCATTGTTAAAAAATGTCGATAAACAACACCTTAATCACACCAAAATACACAGTAAAACTATCACTGCTGATAACAAAACTTGTTTCTCACTCGAGAACTGAATGTACGTCTATTTAACACAACTGACCATCGCCGAATGTTCCATAATGTAGGGCCTAAAACAGACCCTTGAGGCACCCCCCTAGTTAGCTCCCTTTGTACATTACCCAATGAGATCCATCTGTCAGACAGGTAATCTTGTATAATGTCCGCAATGTATGCAGATATTCCCAACTCCTTTGTTATTTTTACCAGGTGCTTCCAGCTTGCCATATTGAAAGCATTTTTTATGTCTATTGCCATGATGATGCAGATTTTGGATACTGATGAGTTAACAGTTTGTTGTACATCTAAAAGAGCTGAGGTAGTGGAACGTTTTGGTCTGAAACCATGCTGGTTTTGAGATATGGCTTTACTTGTTTTTAACTCTTTGTTTAGCCTATCAAGGACCAGTCTTTCCAACACCAGTCTTTCTAACACCTTTCCTGCCACATTGAGGAGCGTGATAGGTCTTGCATCTCCTGCCGAGAGGATAGGTCCTCCTTTTTTTGGAATGAGGAACACAGTACCTTTCTTCCATTCCTTAATAAAGGTTTTTTCTCTTAAGAAGGAGTTATATAGTTTTCGCATCTCTTGGGGAAATTTCTCGAAAACCCATATCCAGATCTCCAAAGATATCCCATACAGACCTGCAGCTTTACCTTTCTTCATGATTTTATTGGCACTGTCCAGTTCGTTGTGCGTGAACGTAGGGGGAATCTCTGTGCTTTTATTTTCTCTGCGCCATGGCTGTCTTTCCGACGGAAAGAGTTCATTTAGTATCTCCTTTTTCTTTTTCGTAGTGATTGCAGTCCCGGGTCCCCTGGGCTTTAAAAACCGGGTTGCAATTTTATATGCGTCTCTCCACGGGTCCCATAGTAAGTGAAGACGTTAGTGAAATCCACAGTCCAATTGTGTATTTTTGCCACTAAACTCTCATCAGCAAGAGTTACATCAATGTGCGATTCCGATGTTCCCCTTTTGAAGGTCGCAGAGCCATTATTAACGAAGACCCACTGAAGCTGTGCCATCCATTCTAAAATTAGGTTCCCGCGAGCATCCTCAATTGGAGCTCCCCACATTGGTGACTTCGCGTTAAGGTCTCCCAGAATCATACCTTTAGCACCTCCTCTGATGACTTCCTCAAAAATCTGGTCTACAGTTTCCGAGAACAGCTCGAAGCGGATGTTTGGCGAAATATAAATCCCGTATATATGGATTCCTTCCACCTTAACCGTTACCTTTAGTAGGCTCCTCCACCCTGAGCTTCTTATTTACAATTTTTATTGCCACGTCTACTTTCGAGTCACACAGCCATTCTCCACTAGAGCTTATCTTTTTGTTTGGCTCTGTAATTATAACTATGTCAGCATTTCTCCGCTCTTGGAACAGCTCGTGTGCTGCTCTTGCACGACCAATATTTAGCAATTCTATATGAAGGCCCTTGTTGAATACTTCAGAGAAACATCGATCTCATTGTTGTAAATATGAAAAACGTATGTACAATTAAATAGAGTGGATAAGATTATTAATGTGGTATACATAAACTTGTGTATTATGTACAAGAAAATAAGATAAAATAGGAATATATTGTAATAAATTACAATTGACTATGATTGATAAAATTATTTTAATTAATGTAATTGTTATTATATTTATTGTTTTTATTTTTTTTATTTTATATTAAAGATTTGTGGGGCTAAAATTTACTGATTATGTTTATTTAATTTATATTTAACTTTTAGTTATCCAAAATACCTTAAAACTTCTTTATCATCACTTATTTCTATTTTGTACAAACTGTATATTATCAAAACTTTAAAATTATCAAATTTAAATCAATATATTATATTTTTAATCTGTTAATATTATTATTTTTAGCTTATTTATGTGTATTATTAAGCATGAGCAGTTTTCTTAATCTCAGAAGTCGATTCAAATATAAATCAACGACAAAAATATTTATTTCACTTATTATACCATGAAACAACGTACCCTTTATCTACAATACGTTACGACTCTGGATAAACTAGTTATGCGCAGGTAGATTTGAACTATGAAATCATTTCGGTTATATTCGCATAGAACAGACGCTATTGTGTGCTTGTTAGTCATAATTAAAGTGTATAGAAATTTTATATTCAAATCAAGCTGTGTTAGAAAAGTTTTTAATGGATATTGAAATTAACCACTCACAACAAGTTTACAAGTATTTTGAAAGTGATTATGGTTACAATAAATTATAGTAAACACATACCGTATAAATTACTTCCTTGGGTGGATTGAAATGAATTAAACCACTGGATGTTATTATCTCGTTCTCGGCTTCTCAGAATTGGAAAACTTTTTAATCACTTTTTATTTTAATTCTTGCTGATAGTTTTTTATTATTAAAATATCCAGTTTCCAATTGTTTTCTGATTATAAATTTATATTACTTTTACATTATTATTATTGTGCGGCCATTTTTAATTTTAACAGGAAGTCAGCCATTAATTAGCAGTAATTTTTAAAACAATCAAGCGTGGATCGGCTTACAGGTGAAATCAGAATGACCTTTTTATTAAATTTTTCTGGGTTTTTATATGCTCACGCCGGAAGTTATAACAATGGCGTCTTTTTCGAAAGTCTTTTGTTTTTTTTTAACCTTAATTTAATGAATTTTTTAAAAAATCAAATTTTTTATTTAAGGTTTTCTAAGTTTTTCTAATAGATTCATAATGAAATTATATAACTTATAGTATTACAAAAATAACCTCTTTTAATTTTTAATCCCAGTTTTCCTTACTAAATTAACAATTTACTGGAGCTATACAATGGCGGACATCTTAACAATTTATAATAAAATTTTAAACAATTATGAGCAAATATTTCCTTTTTATATTTAATTTTAGCATAGAATGAAAATTTATATAGTCAAATATGGCCAGCAAACTTTTTCTTTTCACAAATATACTTATTTTGTTTTATATTTTCATTTAAAACTTATGGCGTCGTAACAATTTTTATGTAAAATTAATTAAATAAACAATATAACAACACTTAAATTAATAATGTATAATAAATAATAAATGAACAACTTAAAATTAAATATCTTATAATAATACATAGTTTTAATAAACAATAACACTAAATTAAACACTTAATGTTGAATTCATGTCCTTACATTATAATCCCTTTCTTTAGTCTATATTTCCAGTTTGTAATCACTGTATCACTATTTACAGTGTCTTTTCACTAGTTTTATCGGTCACAAGGTTATTTGTAAACTTTTAATTGTTCAGTCTTTGTTTACAAACAATTTCACTTTCTTTACAATGTTATATATGATAAATTTCAATATCTTTTTAGATTCTTTCAAGATAAAATCCTGCATCAAATCATGAATTATATTAAGTTTACACTATCACCCGATACATTAAATATATGGAATCATTACTTTGATGCTTAAAATGAAGTCTAATATTGTTTTGGTAAGTAACATTATTTATTTGGTTATAATTTTAATCTATAATATTACTTATTTTGTTTCTTATTACTAATGTTTGTTTATTAAGTTTAAATTATACTAATCATAAAATTAATTAAACATGTTTGGATATTTTTCTACTCTAAATAGTGTTTTATAATCAACTATACTTATTTGTTTTTATCTTATAACTAATTATTAAAATATTATCATACTTATCATTATATTAACTTTAGTTTTATCTTATTGTTATTTTAATTAAACTAATTTTACTTTATATAACTATTAGAATTTGTCTCATGTAGCTAATATTAAATTAATATTATTCAGTATTGTCATATACTAATGTTTATTTTTATTTTTATTTTTAGCTTGTACATCATAGAATAATGGACTTAATTATTGAATCGACTCCTGATGTTAGTGTTTCTTTATAAGGACTCATCCTTTATCAAGTCAATTTTGTGTGTGTGTCTATTAAGATTTATTGTGTAGTTCCAACAAAGAAGTTTTATGGTAAATTCATGATACAAAAGAAAAAACTTCAAACTTATATCCTTTTTTTCTTATTATTTATCACAATCTTAATTATATTTTGGTAAGTTATTATTATTATTATTTTGAATCATTACAAATTTCCCCAATTTAATTTTAATAAATTATTACTCGGTAATAATTTTTAAAATTTAATTCCATTTTATTTTATTTAAATCTATTACAATTCAAATTCTATTAGGTTCCTTTTTATTTTAACATTCACTTTATTTTCCATTACAAACAATCATCCGTAACATTTCTACATAAATTCCAACCTATTTATTTGCATATAACTACTAATTATTTATTCATGACTTATATTTCTTATTGGTAATTCTAAATACAATATAAATATTTATATTTATTCTACTATCTACACCTTAAATACTATCTTATTTTATAAATTGAGCAAGATCTTTAAAATGTTGTTTATTTGTAATGATATTATTGTATTATTGTATTGTATTATTTGTAATGATATTATTGTATTAACTGAAACTTATAAAATATTTAATTAAAACATCTTTTCCATTGAAGGTTACGATACATTGTACAATAAAGGAAACCTAAATAAAAATGATGGAGTAATAGTTTACATAAAATCAAACATAGTTTATAATTACACTACTGTGCAAATTGGCGAATGTAAAGCATTAGAACTGGCGATAAGCGAAAAAACACAAACAAAAAAATATATACTAACAGCAATTTACAGATCACCATCTACTAATCCAAAATTATTTAATACCAAATTGTTAAATTATCTTGATCAAAGAAAAAAAAATATCAGTTTACATATTTTAATCGGAGACATAAATCTTGATCTATTAGCCGATACCGAAGACGTAGAAGAATACAAAAACATATTAAACACCTATAACTTTGAATCCTATATAAACAGAATAACGAGGCCAGTTAGTAAAACTTGTTTAGATCATATATTTGTGAATAAACAAAAAGAAACAATTTGCCTAAATTCTTATATTTTGAATTATTTCATTACGGACCACGCACCGGTGATATTACAATTTAATAATGATTTATGTATAAAGAAACAAAATTCCTATAATATTAAAAACTATATAAATTATAATACTTTAAAATCTGATTTAACAAAAGAAAATTGGGATGAAATATATTTAACTCCAAGCGACAATGTAGATATATTGACTGAAAATTTCATAAACAAATTAAATCTTTATATTAGCAATAATACAATAAAAATTAAAGAGAAAAGAAATAATAAAAACAAAATACGGAAAAAATGGATAACGCCTGATATTGTCAAGACAATCAACGAAAAAAATAATCTATACACACAATTACAAACAAATCCCGGCAATGAATGTTCAACAAAAAAATATAAATTTTATAAAAATAGTATAAGAAAACAAATAGCCAACTCCAAAAAAAATTATAAACAAAATTTAATAAAAGAAAGCCCCAAGACGTCAAATGCCTTGTGGAATACTGTCAATAAAATATGTCCAAACCCTATAAATAAAAAATATATTGAATCAATTGAAATAGATAATTATATTATAACTGATAAACTGGAAATAGCAAATTACTTTAATAAATATTATTCAGAATTAGGCGAGAAATACGCAAACAAAATAACTTATCCCACAAAATTTAAAGAATCAATTAAAAATATCAGTCCATCAATGTACTTGAATCCATGTAGTGAAAATGAAATAATTACTATAATACAAAACTTAAAACAAAAAAAATCTCCAGGATGGGATGGTATCCGCTCGGAAACATTAAATGAGATTAGATATGAAATTGCTAAGCCTTTGAAATCTATTATAAATAAATCGTTTGAAACAGGAGTATTTCCTAGTTGTTTAAAAATAGGCACAATAAAACCAATATACAAAAGTGGAAACACAAACAAAATAGAAAACTACCGACCAATTTCTCTTTTATCTAATATATCAAAAATTTTTGAAAAATCACTAAAATCAAGAATTAATAACTTTCTGACAAAATTAAATGTTATATCTAAGAACCAGTACGGATTTAAAGAAGGTTGCTCTACAGAAGATGCAATTTTGGCACTCACAACAGAGATATATACAGCTTTAGATCAAAAATTACCTGCGCTATGTGTTTTCGTAGATTTGTCAAAGGCCTTCGATACGGTATCTCATAAAATATTATTGGAAAAAATAAAGGGTTACGGATTACGGGGAAAAGTATACGAACTTATAAAAAGTTATTTAACCGACAGAGTTCAGTCTGTTGAAATAGAAGGGCACGCAAGTGATAAAATGGTAATTAAATATGGTGTTCCACAGGGTACTGTACTGGGTCCTCTTCTTTTTACCTTATACATTAACAACTTAATGGAAATCCATTCAAATGCCAAAATAATTAGCTTTGCAGACGACTTGGCATTATTCTACACAATGTCAAATTGGACAGACTTAAAACATGAAGTCGAAAGAGATTTTTCAAATATTTATAAATGGTTGCAAGCAAACAAATTAACGGTTAATACAGAAAAAACGTGCTATGTCCCATTTACTTCATATGAAAACAGTTTGCCCGACCTTGGCCCACTAACCTTTGAACAGAATATTGAAATCAAAGAAAAATCGTACATAAAATATCTTGGAGTAATAATAGATAGCCACCTAAAATGGGATCAACATGTTAAACATCAAATAAATAAAATAAGAGGACTCTTACCTAAATTTCGCTATCTTGGAAATTTCTTAGAATTAAGAGAATTAAAAATACTATACGAATCCTTGGTGCAATCACAACTATCGTACGGAGTATTAGGATGGGGGGGTGTAGCAGAATGCCATTTTAAAAATTTAAATACATTACAAAAATGGATAATGAGAATTATATACAAGAAACTTAGAGTATATTCAAGTGAGAACTTATTTAAAGAACTTAATATATTAGATATACGACAGCTTTTTTGTCAAAGATTACTGATGTATGTTAATATTAATAAAATAAAAGTTGCCCCTCTAAATCATGGATATGAAACAAGGGCGCAAGTAGATCAAATAATGTACATCAGTAGATCTCAAAAAACTATTGGTCAGCGATGTGCCTATTACTTTGCCCCTCGATTACTGAATCTACTACCTGTAGAAATAAAACAGATTACTTCACATAAAAAATATAAAACAAAAATAAAAAAATGGATTTTTGCATGTGGAAGAGATGTTTTCAATAATCTAATAAATTTAAAGTATTCACGTTGAAAATATATGAAACGTTGTTTTTGATTGTACATAGAAATAGCAATATCTTATTGGAGTGTTAAAATTGTCTTTTTATTATTAATGCATTTGAAAATTTGTAAATATTTTAAAGTAGGTATAAATTTGTATTTGTATCACGCACGAGCATTCATTTGCTTCTGTGATTATTCATGTTTATTTATATATGTATACTCTCTTTTTTTATTACCTTAATTATACAAATCAACATAGTACGTAAGACAAATTATATCTTTCTATGTAATTAATGATTTTTTTAAATAAACATTATTATTATTATTATTATTAATAAGTATACAAGTTTTTTACGTTTACCGTACCCCTTACCAAATTATTATATGGATTTTTTAAAATATAACTATTTTCATATGCTTTTTCTATAATAAATGGTCCTATAAATGGTAATTTTAATTTTGCACATTCATTCTCATCAACCAGGGACAATGTTGAAAAATACATGTAATTTAAGACAACTTTTTTTGTTTGCTAAACTTCTTTATACCTTTTTGCGCACAAAGTAATTTAAAATTTATTTGTTGTTAAATATTATGGATAGTCTAGTTTTTATTTATTAAGCGAATTAAAATTTCTTTATTTATCTTTATATTGGGAAATAATGTGTTTGTAAATTAACAAATATAAAATTTGGTTGATTATATACCTACCTATTATATTATTATTAAATTTATTTGATTTCTCAGGGCTCTTTGAAAATTTATTCATTTTCTCTTAATCTTCTTGTATACTACTATGAAAACTCTTAAATTTTATTATCAGAACTGCAGAGGACTGAGGACAAAATTGACTGATTTTTATTTAAATTCGCAAGTACAAAATAGTGACATATATGTATGTACAGAAACCTGGCTTACGCAAAATATATTTGATGCGGAAATAATCGACACAGATAAATATCAGGTGATTCGAGCAGATCGAGATAGGGTTCTAACAAAAAAAAATGAAGGAGGGGGAGTAATGGTATGTATAAGTAAAACATTAAAAATCTTAAATATTCAAAAAGTTCAATCATTTTATGAGTTAATTAGTGTAGAGTTGAAGATACAGGGTGGGTCAAAATTGATTATAATTGCATTATACATGCCTCCAAAAGCAAACGAACAAAATTATAGGGAATTATTAGAATTAATACAGAGTAAATTAAAAACAAATAAAGTGGTCATAATAGGTGATTTTAATATTCCTGATATTGTTGGTGTAAAAACAGAATTTAAAAATTTGGACTTTAAAATGAGAAGTATATGTGAATTTTTAAATTTAAATGATTTAAAACTATTTAATGACATTAAAAATCATCAAGGGAAAACACTAGACCTAGTATTAGGTAGAGAGGTAAATGATTTGAAGTATTATGTCACCAAAAACGACGATCCAATAACTCGCGAGGATATTTATCATCCTTCTCTGAATATACTAATTGAATTTGAAAAAATTCCAAAAAGTCATAGTGTCAAGAATATGGAGAATTATTTCAATTTTAAAAAAACAGATTTTCATTTACTTTATAATAAAATAAAAGATGCTGATTGGCAAAATGTACTAAATAAAAATAATATCAATAATGCGGTAACTTCATTTTATGAAATTCTTAATAATATATTTCTCGAGTGTGTTCCAAGGGTCATTAAACAAAAAAGTAAAATTTATTATCCGATTTGGTATACTAATAAAATAAAAAATATGATTACAACAAAGAATAAATTGCATAAACTAAGAAAAATTTCAGATTATTATAATACTGAATACAAAAATGTTAGGGCTAAATTAAAAATTGAAATACATAACGCGTACAAAAACCATATACAAAACGTGGAGAAGAATTTATCAGAAAATATAAACTTCTTTTGGAATCATGTTAACTCTAAAAAACAAAATAGCACTTTAACTAAAAACAACTTTCATTTCGAAAACAAAATTCTAGCAAAGAACGAGATCCCTGACGCGTTTGGGAGATTCTTCGAGTCTATTTGTACGACAGATAGAAAGCCTTATAATCTTAATACTTATGAAACAAATGATGACATAAACAGTGCTTTTATCTTAAACTCAATTTCAGAAAAAGATCTACTTGAGGGCGCACAAAAACTAAAACCCAAAAGGGCAGCTGGGGTAGATAATATTCCTCCGTACATATTAAAAGCGTGTATAGAATTTAGCATTAGAAACACAAACATTTCCAGATAATTGGAAAGAAGCTGTTTGTACTCCAATCCATAAAGAAGGCCAAATATCTGATATAACGAATTATCGGTGTATATCAATTATCCCAGCTCCAGCTAAACTATTTGAATACATAATTTACAAAAAGCTTTATGTACATGTGGAAGGAGCTTTATGTAGCGAACAACACGGGTTCGTAAAAAAAAATCTGTTAATACAAATCTATTTTTGTTTACTAATAAAGTGTACAATACCTTTGAAAATAAAGCTCAGCTGGATACAATATACACCGATTTTCGAAAAGCATTTGACAAGGTTGATCATCAGATTTTATTACATAAATTATCAAAATTTGGAATAAATAATGAATTATTTAGCAGCTACCTACACAATAGAAGTTTCAAAGTAAGATTTGATGGTCAATTTTCAGAACAAAAATATTACATCGGGTCAGGTGTACCACAAGGTTCCAATTTGGGGCCATTATTTTTCTTACTGTTTATTAATGATTTACCTGATGTCGTTAAGTATTCTGGAAATCTACTTTTTGCAGATGACTTTAAACTTTATAAAACCATAAATAATATTAGAGATTGCATCGCACTGCAAAAAGATCTAAACAATATATATGAATGGAGTTTAAGAAATAATTTGCATTTTAACATAAAAAAGTGCTGTGTTGTTAGCTTTACTTTAAATAAAATGCCTATAAAATTTGAATATCGTATGAAAGACGAAATACTAGAAAGAAAAGAAACTATAAAGGACCTTGGACTAACCTATGACAGTAAATTATCTTTTGCAGAACATTTTGAAAATACAGTAAAGGCTTGTAATAGAAATTTGGGTTTTATAATAAGAAACACTTCTCATTTTACAAATGAATTATCTTTAAAAATTCTATTCTTTACACTAGTTAGGTCAAAATTAGATTTTGGAGCAATATTGCTAACATCGCAACCAGAAATATACCTCCAGTTGTATGAAAAAATCCAAAATAAATTCTTAAGATATCTGTATTTCCGGAAAAAGAAAAAGTGGCCAAATTATTTAACTACCAGAACTAGTGAACTTAGAAAGGAATTTAATATTCCTTCAATAATTGTTAGGCATAAAATGATGTTAATGACATTTTTGTTTAAAATACTTAATTTTAAAATTAACGATGAAAAAATTTTAAGTTTAGTAAGTTTTAATATACCAACGTTTTATACTCGATTTCCACTGATGTTCAGGATACCATCTTCTTCAACCCAAATATCAGCACGTTCTCCTGTCAAAACTATGCTTATGCTAGCAAATAGAATAAACTATCAAAAAAACTTAGATTTTACAGTGAAAGAAAACATCTTCAGAAAGCTATTATATGAATATTTTGAATACTTTTCATGACTGCAAAACAAAATTTAATGTTACCAAAAATATTACCGAAACTCGCCAAATTTTGTAGTAAGATATACATATATAATATATATCAAAACTAATGGTCAGTGTTGTCCTTTGCTCCTCTGGGGTTTATCTAGTGGTAGTCAATTGTTATTGTTAAATTATGTTATATAATTAGGTACATTCATGTAATTAGGTTTTTACCTGTTTGAATGTAAATAAATAAATAAATGTTTCTTATTAGCTACCTGTAGTGACCTTTCAATTACCCAGTCGCCTTCTTTAAATACTATTGGTTTCTTTATATTTTTATATCTCCTTCTTATATATCGGTCTGCATTTCTTTTTAATTTATTATGAAAATTTTTTAATTAAATTACTATTTTGTTCTAATTTTGCACAACTACTAGTGAATTAATATACAGTGTATTACTTTTTCAATTATTCCTTCATTCTCTAAGATTTCCAATTCTCTCTTCACTCTGTCCTTTTAAACCTCATGGTATAGGATATGTTTTCACCTTAAAAATTCTCAACATCTCTCACACTCATATTCGGTAGCTTCTTTTGGCTCCTTATACATCAAACTTCTATACTTCATCAACAAATCTCCTACAATATTGTAATATATTCCATCACAATCTAATTCATCATTTTCAAATACATTTTCTTCTATCTACTTCATACTCATAACTTTCTTCTTTATCATCTTCATAATCATTTCTAATATAATTAATATCCTTCTTACTATCTTCTACTTCTTCTATCATATCCATTGATATCCATATACCATTTAGTCAAATCTTCTTTTCTTGATAATTGATTATAGCTTCTAATTGTTCCTATGTATCATTTCCTATTATTATATCACCATCTAGAATTGGCACAGCTAGTAGTTGACAATTTATAACAATTTTATTTAAATTTATTTTAATATCATATAGTTTATTCACTTCACATTACTTTTTGTTGTTAATACCAGTTAATACTACTTTTTGAATTTTAATTTCTTTTTCTTTTATATTATTTAATTTTGAAATTAATTTTGAATCTATTAATGAGGTTTCGCTTCCTGTATCAATTAAAATTTGTAACGTTTTGTCATTAATTTTACCCTGAATATACAATAACCCATTATAATGTAATTGATCTAACTTTCATTTAAATTAATATATTGATTGGGGTGGTATTATAAAAATTTAATATAGAATACAACATTTTAAAATTCAAACAACAAAAAACTTACTCACTACCTACAAATACAATTATCAATATTATCTATACCTTGTTACTACCTTCCCCCCTGCTCAATAAAATATTCATTTTCTTCTTCACCTTCTCCCAATTTCTTTCTATAAGACTCCTCATGGTTTTTGTAACTTTCATTATCATCTGTAGCTTTTTAGCATTGTTTTGTTTTCTCATTCTTTTAAATTTTCCAACATCGGTGTTCATATTTATTTCTTCATCTTCTTTCTTTGTTTTCCTAAATTTCTTTTCAATCAATTGTTCTGGTATCTTTTTAATTTTCTTGGTTTCTTCTACATCTATGATTATACTTGAATTAATCTTATTCTTATTTTCATCCATGTCATATTTAGTATCAGTTTTCATTAATTTATTCATTTTAATTTTCTCAGTTTCAACATCTTTATCTCTGTTTCTGTCAGTTTCTTCTAAAATTTTATTATTTGTTTCTGCATTTTCCTCCTTTTCAATTTCTTTTTCTTCTTCTTTATATTTCTCCATATTCTCTTCTTGGCTTGCAATTTGTACCTTCAAATTCTCATTTTCTTTATCAATATTTTCTATAATCTCTTCTTTTAATTCGTTTCCATTTTCATCATATTTCTTCTCAAACATCTTTTTCATTTCTTCTTTAATTTCTTGTTTTGTATTTTTAATCTCTTCTTGTAATTTCTTATTTTGTTCCCCCATTTCTCCCCTCAATTCATCAAATTTCTTATTTATATCTTCTTTATTTTCATCGAGTTTCTTGTTTATATCTCTTCTTAAATCTTCATTACTTTTGTCCATTTTTTCATAAGTTTCCTTTCTGAATTAAAAAATTTCATCATCTCACTTTGATCATCATTTCTTCCTGCACTCCTGATTTCCTGTATAGGTTGTTGTATCATCTCCTCCTGTTGTCTCTCCCTTCTTTCATCTCGTGTTCCATGATCTCCAGATCCCTGATTTCTTTCCTCATCTATCTGTGTACCTACTTCTTCTTCTGACTTCTATCCCACTTGTTTTCCATCTCTCAATGTCATCTTGTCCATATTGAGTATTTTTATTAAGTTATAAAGTATTAAATATAAAATTTTGTTTTAAATGATTTTATCATTATTATTATTAGATATTAAATATAGATTTTTGTTTAACAGCCAATTAATTTTTACAGCCTATCAAATTTTTATAACCAATTAATTTTTAAAGCCAATTAATTTTTTATAGCTGTAAACCAGGATAGTCAGAATAGTTTAACAGTACGGAGTAGTGTATGTGAAGCGTGTTGTGTTATGAATGGAACTCATCCTGCTTCATTTCTGTGATCTCTGGATTTACCCTTAAAATGTGTCATAAATTAGAAGTTTAGTAATGTAAACGTCATGTTGGTGTTGAATTGACTTTTAATTCTCGATTCTTGTTTTAGGTCTGTAAAGTATTATAACTTTGTTAATTTTGTTGAATAAAGCTTGTTTTAGAGAGAACATTCATCGAGAGCCTTTTTAACACCCTCAGAAAGAAATACTGGGATTATAAATCGAGAATTTTTGTCACATCATGTCAAAAAAAATTGACAAATCAATTCTGGTGCATTTAAAAATTCAAGCTGAAAGAACAGTTGATGGAAAGAAAACAGTGCAGAAACTAAAATTAATTCGTCCAGAACACACACAAAGAGCCTATTTTTTCCCTGAAGAACTTCAAGAATTGAAAGAAAATCATCCGGAGTTGTTATCTATTAATAAGGTTGCTAAGGTATGCAAATCCATACAAAAATGTGGACAGTTTCGGAATGTCGCAGTTGAACTACCTGAACATGTAGCAAATTTATACCTTGATGCCGATTTTGATCCAGTTTTCAATGAGTTTTACCTGGAAGAAATTGAAGAAACAAGTGAAAAATCAAAAAATAAAAATTTAGATATTCATTCAATATTAGAAAAATTAGCTGTTACTCCTTCTCGAAGACCAGAGTGTGATTTACAACAGGTCACAAAGAATTTCATTCTTGAAAGATTCAATGGCAGAAATAATAATGCTGAGTTTTGGCTGGAAACTTTTGAAAGTGAATGTTTCAGATTTGAAATAAACGAAGCCAAAAGGTTTGAAACATTGAGATTCTTTTTGGAAGATAATGCGAAAGAATGGTACACATCCTTAAGAATAAAGTATGGTTTGGAAACAGAATGGGAAAAATTCAAAGAATCATTCATAACAACTTTCTCTGAAAATGGTTGGTCAAATGCTCGTTATGTGTACGGCTTCAAACATATCAACGGGTCAGTTGTCGACTATGTATTAAAAAAGAAAAAATGTTACTATTACGAGATCCCAAGATGCCTGAGAATATAAGAATTGACTTAATTGATATTGGTCTACCAACTTTCATTTAAAATGAATTGAATAATAACATAAGAACAACAGAGCAGTTAGTGAATGAACTTCGGAAAGTTGATACGAGGAATTTAAAAAAACTATATTCAGACGGTGTGAACACAGTTTCTAGGATGAAAAAAGATATGAATGGAAAGTATGAGCAAAGGAATGATAAGAGACCTTGTCAGATTTGTGAGAAGTTGGGTTCACCAAATAGATTCCACAAACAAGATTTGTGTTGGAATAAAAACAGAATAAAGAATGTTAATAATACTGAAATACAAGAGAACCTGGATAACGAAATACCTGATCCTAAAAACTGGGAATGATACCACTGATTCGACTAAATGTGCTAGTAAAAAACCAAGAATTAATTCAAGGTGTTTATGATACTGGAGCTAACATAACAATGATTAGTTCAAAAATTGTAAAAAAATTAAAAGCCGAGTTGATAGAATATAAGAGCACATTTAGAACAACCAGTGGTAGTGATATAACAGATGGAATAGTTAGATTAAAAATGAAAATTCTTGATATAGAAGATTTTCTTGATGTGATTGTTATTAGTAAGAAAACTTTTAAATATGACTTGCTTATTGGTCTGGATTGTATCAAGAAATTTAATTTTATTCAAGATCAAAATCTCACAATTTCTCAGCAAGAAAAAGAAGATAATGATGATCTAGATGAGGAAAATAAAGAAATATTAAATTCAGAAGTGGAAGTCAATTTTAATGAATATGTGGATACAGAAAATTTCGAAGCGAAGATAAATCATTTAGACGAAAAAAATAAAGAAAAGATAAACTCTTTACTTTCAAAATATGAAAATATTTTTGCGAAAAACAAATTTGAAATTGGAAGAGTAAAGTCATATGAAGCTCACATAAAACTTGAAAATAAGTTCATAGCAAAGAAACCATACAGATGTTCAATTCAAGATCAGAAAGAAATAGAACAACAGATTTCAGGACTATTAAGTGCAGACTTGATTGAGGAATCAACATCTCCTTTTGCAGCTCCGGTTACATTAGCTTTCAGAAAAGAAGATAATAAAAAGTCACGTTTATGCATTGACTTCAGAGATTTGAATAAGATTATTGTTCCAGAGCCTCAACCTTTTCCACTAATTGAGGAAATGATGATAAAAACCAGAGATTGCAAATGGTTCACAGCGCTTGATATTAATTCTGCTTTCTGGTCAATTCCTATAAGAATAAAAGATAGATATAATACAGCTTTTGTCACACAAGATGGTCACTGGCAGTGGAAATGTTTGCCTTTTGGTCTAAAAATATCTCCTTGCATTTTTCAGAGAATCCTATCAAATATTATACGAAAACATGGGCTGAATGATACCTGCATAGTTTATATTGAAGATATATTAATTTTTTCCAAAAGTTTTGAAGAACATGTTGAACATTTAGAAAAATTGTTGGATGCAATTTTGCAAGAGGGTTTTCGATTGAAGTTGTTGAAGTGCAATTTTGCTCAGAATTCAGTTAAATATCTTGGATATATAATCGAAAATAATACTATTCGTCCTATACATGATAATTTGAAAGCAATAAAAGATTTTCCAATTCCAAAAACGAAAAAGAACATCAGACAATTTTTGGGAGAAATAAACTTTCATCATAAATACATTCCTAATGTAAGAATGTAGAATTTCAGTGGACTGATGATTGCGAAAAATCATTCAAAGAAATAAAGCAATATTTAGCTAGTGCTCCTGTCTTAGCAATATTTGATCCAGACTCTCCTATTATTATTCAAACAGATGCCAGTATTGAAGGACTTGGCGCAATATTAAAGCAACCTCAAAAAGATGGAACAACAAAACCAGTAGCATATTTTTCGAAAAAGTTGAACCCAATGCAGAAGAAAAAAAAAGCTATATATTTAGAATGCTTGGCAATAAAAGAAGCTATTCTGCATTGGCAATATTGGTTGATAGGTAAACAATTTATCGTTCTTTCTGATCATAAGCCTCTAAAAAATTTAAAAATAAAATCAAGAACTGATGAAGAGTTGGGAAATTTAATTTTCTATTTATCCCAGTATAACTTTGAAATTAGATATAACCCAGGAAGTAAAAACCAAGAAGCAGACTGTTTATCAAGAAACCCAGTTTTAGAACATTTTGATAATGATGATGATTGTCTCAAAGTTGTAAACTTACTAGAAGTTGTGGACATTGTCAATGACAAAAAGAATATGAAGACTACAAATATGAAAAACTTGTATTGTATTTTCTTTAAGAATGATAGAATTATTATTTCTGAGAATTGTGGAAAAGAACTTATTGAAAAAGTCCATACAAAATATGGACATATTGGTTCAAAACATTTGAGCAATCACATCAGGCCATTCTACTATTTTCCAAAAATGGATGCAAAAAAAATTGTGAAACATGCGAAGTATGTATTAAAAATAAATCGAGACAAGGAAAAAGTTTTGGATTCCTTTCACAGTTGGGTCCTGCTACAAAACCGTTTGAAGTTGTTTCCTTAGATACTATTGGTGGTTTCGGAGGAAATCATTCAAGAAAAAGATATCTACATTTACTGGTTGACCATTTTACCAGATATGCTTTCATATCCACGTCAAAGAATCAGAAAACAAACGATTTTATTAAGCTTATTTCTGGGGTTTTGAAAGATAATAAGATTGGAACATTATTGACAGATCAATACAGTGGTTTGAATTCTAATGACTTCAAAAGGTTTCTAGAAGAAAATAATGTTAAACTAATATTCACAGCAGTAAACTGTCCCTTTTCGAACGGGTTAAATGAAAGATTGAACCAAACTTTAGTTAATCGTATAAGATGTAGGATTAATGAAACTGAAAAGAAGAAAGCTTGGTCGAAAATCACATATGATTGTGTACAAGAATATAATAATACAGTACACAGTGTTACAAAGTTTCCACCATCTTATCTTTTATATGGGAAAATATCATCAATTGTTCCTGAAAAACTTCTTCCTGAGTATAGTCTGATGGAGGATAGGAAAACTGCGTTTCAAAATTCATTGTTATGCCATAACAATAACAAAAAAAGAATTGATGTAAATAGGAAAAATCACAATTTTGAAGTCGGAGACTTATAATATGTTGAGAATGGAAACAAACTCAACAGAAAAAAATTAGACGAAATCAGAATTGGTCCTTTCCAGATATTGAAGAAAATTTCTGGTACAATTTTTGAAATAGGATGTGGTCACAAGAAAAAAGAATCAAATATTTTTCACATTAGCAAGTTGCGTCCCTGTATTACGGATTCAGAATCTTCTACTATTGCGAACACTTCAGTTCCGAATGGGGGGGATGTAAATCAGGATAGTCAGAATGGTTGAACAGTACGGAGTAGTGTATGTAAAGCGTGTTGTGTTATGAATGGAACTCATCCTGCTTCATTTCTGTGATCTCTGGATTTACCCTTAAAATGTGCCATAAATTAGAAGTTTAGTAATGTAAACGTCATGTTGGTGTTGAATTGACTTTTAATTCTCGATTCTTGTTTTAGGTCTGTAAAGTATTATAACTTTCTTAATTTTGTTGAATAAAGCTTGTTTTAGAGAGAACATTCGTCGAGAGCCTTTTTAACACCATCAGAAAGAAATACTGGGATTATATAGCCAATCAGTTTTTTTATAGCCAATTAATTTTTATAGCCCTACGTTGGGCGCCATTTTGTAATAAATTACAATTGATAATTGATTGATAAAATTATTTTAATTAATGTAATTGTTATTATATTTATTGTTTTTATTTTTTTTATTTTATATCAATGATTTGTGGGGCTAAAATTTACTGATTATGTTTATTTAATTTATATTTAACTTTTAATTATCCAAAATACCTTAAAGCTTCTTTATCATCACTTATTTTTATTTTGTACAAACTGTATATTATCAAAACTTTAAAATTAGCAGATTTAAATCAATATATTAAATTTTTAATATGTTATTATTATTATTTTTAGCTTATTTATGTGTATTATTAAGCATGAGCAGTTTTCTTAATCTCAGAAGTCGGTTCAAATATAAATCAACGACAAAAATATTTATTTCACTTATTATACCTTGAAACAACGTACCCTTTATCTACACTACGTTACGACTCTGGATAAACTAGTTATGCGCAGGTAGATTTGAATTATGATATTATTTCGGTTGTACTCGCATAGAAAAGATTCTATAGTCGTGTGGTCGTTAGCCGTTGTTAAATGTATAGAAATTTTATATTCAAATCAAGTTGTGTTAGAAAAGTTTTTAATGGATATTGAAATTTACCATTCACAACAAGTTTACAAATATTTTGAAAGTGATTATGGTTACAATAAGTTATAGTAAACACATACCGTATAAATCACTTCCTTGGGTGGATTGAAATGGAACTTTCCCAGAAACCACCATCTCGTTCTCGGCTTCTCAGAAATGGAAATTTTTTTAACCACGTATAAATCACTTCCTTGGGTGGATTGAAATGAATTAAACTACTGGATGTTATTATCTAGTTCTCGGCTTCTCAGTATTGGAAAACTTTTTAACCACTTCTCCAGATATCCAAATTTTATTATTGCAGGTTAGTATAAAAAAATTTATTTTAATTCTTGCTAATAGTTTTTTTATTAAAATATCCAGTTTCCAATTGTTTTATGATTATAAATTCATTTTACTTTTACATAAATTATTATGCGGCCATTTTTAATTTTAACAGGAAGTCAGCCATTAATTAGCAGTAATTTTAAAAAACAATCAAGCGTGGATCGGCTTACAGGTGAAATCAGAATGACCTTTTTATTAAATTTTTTCGGGTTTTTATATGCTCACGCCGGAAGTTATAACAATAGCGTCTTTTTCGAAAGAAGTATTTTGTTTTTTTTAACCCTAATTTAATGAATTTTTTAAAAAATCAAATTTTTCATTTGAGGTTTTCTAAGTTTCTAATTGATGCAAAATGAAATTATATAACTTATAGTATTACAAAAATAACCTCTTTTAATTTTTAATCCCAGTTTTTCTTACTAAATTAACAATTTACTGGAGCTATACAATGGCGGACATCTTAACAATTTATAATAAAATTTTAAACAATTATGAGCAAATATTTCCTTTTCATATTTAATTTTAGCATAGAATGAAAATTTATATATTCAAATAAAGCCAGCAAACTTTTTCTTTTTACAAATATACTTATTTAGTTTTATATTTGTATTTAAAACTAATTGCGTCGTAACAATTTTTATGTAAAATTAATTAAATAAACAATATAACAACACTTAATATTATAGATGAACAACTTAAAATTAAATATCTTACAATAATACATAGTTTTAATAAACAATAACACTAAATTAAACACTTAATGTTGAATTCATGTCCTTACATTATAATTCCTTTCTTTAGTCTATATTTCCAGTTTGTAATCACTGTATCACTATTTACAGTGTCTTTTCACTAGTTTTATCGGTCACAAGGTTATTTGTAAACTTTTAATTGTTCAGTCTTTGTTTACAAACAATTTTAATCACTTTCTTTACAATGTTATATATGATAAATTTCAATATCTTTTTAGATTCTTTCAAGACAATATCCTACATCAAACCATGAATTATATCAAGTTTACATTATCACCTGATACATTAAATATATGGAATCATTACTTTGATGCTTAAAATGAAGTCTAATATTGTTTTGGCAAGTAACATTATTTATTTGATTATAATTTTAATCCATAATAATACTTATTTTGTTTCTTATTACTAATGTTTGTTTATTAAGTTTAAATTATACTAATCATAAAATTAATTAAATATGTTTGGATATTTTCTACTCTAAATAGTGGTTTATAATCAACTATACTTATTTGTTTTTATCTTATAACTAACTATTAAAATCTTATCATACTTATTATTATATTAACCTTAGTTTTATCTTATTGATATTTTAATTAAACTAATTTTACTTTATATAACTATTAGAATTGGTCTCATGTAGCTAATATTAAATTAATATTATTCAGTATTGTCATATACTAATGTTTATTTTTCTTTTTATTTTTAGCTTGTACATCATAGAATAATGGACTTAATTATTGAATCGTCAGATTGACATATGCTAGTTGTCTAGCGAAACGGCTGTCATTGAGTCTTTTAAAAAAGCAGTTTTTAAATAAATATTGGAAGTTTTGTTAAAACGAAGAGTTTTTTATTATCCTTAACATTTTTAACACCTTGGGATCTTTAGCCTCTTTAGTACTTGACATCTTGCCAACCCGATTTTGATATTCCTTCCATTAGAGAGTTCATCTGCTCTCTTTTCTCTCATAGCGAGGGTTATTGCTACCATATTTGCTTGGATAGACCTAAACTTACCTAACCTGAAATCCTCTTCCGACCCTCCGATCTTATCTATTATCGCTCTTTGGACCTCTTCCCCAACTAGCAAAACTTATTTTATAAAGGTTGTAAGTACTGCTATACAGCAAATCTTATATAACTGTAAAAATCTTATAATGTGGCTATAAACCACTATACAATGTCTTTACAACCAAAAAGGGCCCCAGTTTATACAACAGTTCAGTTCTTATAAGTATGTCTTCAAGATTACTTATACAATATCCTTACAAAACTGTTTGGAAACTGCTATAAAACTGTTGAATAAGCACTCTTATTCATATGTTTGCATTGTGTCATGACAGAGACGTGTAAGGCATTTATTATGATGGTGGGTTATATTATATTGTATATGTTGTTACTCATATTGAATATGTTAAAGACATATATCACTACTCCAGGGGGCCAAATTTATTGGCGCTTTTCTGACAATATAATATATATTTTGTTGATAAAAATTAAAGCGCCTCAGTTTAGCAACATTTTATTGATATTATTAAAAATAAAAAATTATATCTAATTTGTTAAATTTTCAAGTCAAAACAAAACATGCATATAGTAGCTGTTGTAAAAGTGGAAAAAAAACTATATTTTTTTAAAAAATCTATTTTTATTTCACCTTTTTACATTTCTATATATGATTTTTTCACAATGGCGGCGATTTCTGTACAGCTGAACGTTTAATAAATATGGCGTATGGTAGAATACAAATTAGATACCTTATACAATGATTCTGTTTTTTTCTGAGCTGTATACGATATTAAACTTTTATTATGTTGTTTAATGCAGCGCCATAGCATTGTATTTGACAGTCTAAGAACTAAGAAGTTAGAGGTGCTGTTTGATTCTTGACCACTTTTGAATGTTGCCGGATTTAAAAATACCTATAAAATATGTTTCAGTAGCATTTTGTTTTCTAAAGAAAAAATAGGTAGGTATTTATGTAAATGATGAGGATTGGACAACGAGTAGAGTGAGTGGTCAAACACTTTGCGTGTTCAAAAAATATATGTCGTTGTTTTCCATAAAGTGTAGGTAAACAAGATTTTTTGCAATAAACATAAAATAAATACAAAAATTTTGTTTTCTTATTAAAAAATAAAGGGATCTGCCATATTGTGTTTTTTATACGACAGAACTGCCTTTAGCACAAGTTTGCTGTTAAAAATTACAGTGAACCCTTATGAGAATCGGTGTCGAATTTATGACTTTTTATAATTGAGTTGCACAACTTACATTATATCTTAAACTACAAGATGCATTCTAATAAAATACATAATCTATTCTTATTATTGCTACAGAGTGATAAAACATTATAGACAAGGCCTGTAAACGAAATTAGATATTTAGGAGTAATTATAGATAAAAAGACTCACATATACCCCTTATTTGTCATTCAAAGAAGATTTTTAAAGATCAATATGTCCAAACCAAATCTGTACCCATCATTCCGATGTTTTATACTCTGAAAGTAAAATATTAGATATAAAACAACTATACTTTTTATGTGTTTCAATAAAATACTACAAGTCAAATAATAAAAATAACTTACCGAACCATAGCTACACTACTCGGAATAAACATTTTCAAATTGTTCCTAGGATGACGAGGTCGGTTTGTCACTAAGTATTTTATTTTATATGCGCACAAGTTGTTCTACGCAGCTTCTGCGGCTCTTTGCGTTTATTTACTTTATGTATACTTTTATTATAACCATTTATTAATCTTGTGGTAAATAAACTGATTATTAATTATTATTATAATTTTACGTATGTTGTTATAACTACTAACTGTCCAAGCTGGCAACACTGAACGTAAGATTTACATATTATCCTTTAGTGCGTTGGTAAACTACATAATAGAACAGAAATATCCCTTAACATGCATGCGGTACGACAGTAAACAATTATTTAGTTATATTAGAAGGTTTTCCAGTGCCACTATAGATTCCGATAACAAATGGTTTAACTTCAGGTATTTCGTGTATGTTACATAAAATAGGCCGAAATTCGCACTTTGAACTTTTATATATTGGAAGCCCGTCGATGTTTATATTTAAGGAAATAGATTCTATACAAGAATATTTTTCCAAACAAATTGTTAAGTTGGATTCTAGACCATTGTGCCAATAAGTTCCATTTTCAAGTGTTAGCAATTTAACTTGTTGAGGAGTATTTAGGAATGTTCTTGGATCTGTAGGAAGAAGATTAGGAATAGCCAGGTTCCATATAACGAAAAGCTCTCTCAATGCAGAATGATTGATATTAAAAGACGTTGCCCACATCTTAAGTTGTTCTTTTATTTTAATCTTGTTTTCAATTTCAGAATATGTAATCTCTAACAAATTTTCGTCGTCGGTATCGGTATTTTCTTCATCAGCACTATTAATTTCGCAGCTTTCTTGTAACATATCATCATTGTCATAATTTTCTCCTAATTCTTCTTCAATATTATCACTATGCTAGCTGAAGCCAAAATTGTTGTGTCTTCTAGATTAGCAGGTTGATCAAACGAACTGCAGGACTGAAGTATTCTTTCATATTTCTTTTTAGCTAATCTTTTAAAATGACCACTCTTTTTTATTTGTTTCCACTGATTTCTTGCCGAATTCATTTTGTTAACAAAACCGTCTAGAAAACACTTTTGTAATTTTTATATTACTATTGGCGGGTATTTATATTCGTATAGATTTCAAATGGATTTTATAACGCAGAACTTGGGATAAATTTATTCCTAGGAACTACATTTTTGTTCTAAAAGCTCTTTATAAGAGAGAATACTATTGTAGTTATAAGATTATTATAAAATACTTTTATATTTATTGTATAATGTTTTACTTCTGCGTAAAACAACAACCATATTACTTTTATTAAGGAACTTTAATACAATTATTTATACAGCTTCCTTTACAACCATCTTTTAACGTCGCCATTATAAGTAATACAATAGCTATGCAACCGTATTATAATGCGTATAACACAGTTTTAAAATTATTTTATAGGAATTTTATAGTACGTTATGCAACTGTTATAAAATTTGTATGCTTTTTGTCGTATGATATGAGCTGTAAGTACGTCTATACAATAGTATTATAGAAATCCCTCTATTTTATAATAAAATTGTCCTATTGAGACGCATTTAAAAATTAATTTATTCTTTCAAGCAGCGCTATACGATAATTATAAAATACTTTCGTTCTTTTAGAGATCTCTTTTGCTAGTTGGGTCTTTTTGTGTTCCTTCGACCATGCCCTTAATGTGGACATTTGCCCATTTGTCATAACCCAGCATGGTCGTTTTAAGCTGACCATTCCCTCCGCTCTTTATAAATGTTTCGATAGTCTTCAAAGCCTCCTTATTTTTGCCAAGTGTGAGGAGTATCCGGACGGTACTCCTTACGCTCCTGATTGTTTCTGCTTCGGGGTCTCCTTTTATAGCCTCCTTCACTGCAGTCAGTATTTCTTGGTAGTTTTGTGTGCCGCTGGACACCACCATTCTGTACGTCGACCTCTCCGTTAGAGATTCTTTCCTTATGGTAATTGGAAGTTGTGTATATTACTGCCTTGATCTCCGTATCTCTAAAAACCACTTCCAAGTGTTTCCACTGACCACCCATCGATTTGGTGTAGTGCAACCAGTGCATGGTCTCCTAACTCCTCTTTGATTGATGTCAGTCCTTCCCATATACCGTCAAGACTGTCCTTGTAACCAATTTTTATGATTTTCCTTTGTTGTCTTTTTCCTGTTGATCTTATGGTGGTGGTGTTTTCTAGTACCTCGAAACTCCCATCTAGCCCCTCCAATTCCGGATAGGCCTCTCTATACAACTTCTGTATACTTTTTGTGATGCCGGGATCCCCGGGGTCCACCCATACCGTTTTTACATCACATTCATGCGTTATCAGCGGTTTGCCGACTTTAATTTCTGTAATTTTGTATAGCTTTTGGTCCCAGATCCTCTCTAATACTCGACTGCAATCCTCAACCGTGTTAATGAATTCTATTGTATCCAGTATCGCAGGCCCCCTATGCCACGGGTCTGTCTGTGTTTCTTCCTCTACTAGCAACTTTTTATTCATATATATTTTATTTCTGCCTCCAGTTTGCCTTTCAGTGCAACAATCTTCTGCCTTAAACAATCATTTTCCTACTTTAAAGGAGTTTCTCCACTGGCTCCCACACGTTTTTACCCAGCCATTTTCTTATGGAGACCGTGTTCAATAATTCTACTCCCTTTCTTAGGTGTGGGAAGTGTGGAATTCTCTCCCACGGGATACAACCCCACTCTGCTAGCCCGCTCGTGAACCAACATCGAGGGGTTGCCAGCCGTCAGAGCCGACCGCACTAAAACCACCCCGCTTCCCATCCCGTCCGGATATGTGACCCTGGTACCATCTTGTCAGATATTCGTCAGAGCCACCTCCCCTTACCCATCCGAGCTCCCCACGACTTCCTGGCAGATTCTCTCTTCCTTCTCCATCTGCTTTAATATCTCCCTAATTATTGTCCCTATATCCTCCCACTTACCCTGCCCTTCTGTCATTAACCTAACCATACTTCCCTCATTAATTACCTCTCCCACTCTTTCTTCCGTCTCCCTCCTTTCCTTTACCCATCTGGGGCATCTAAAGACTGTATGCCCTGCATCGTCCCTCTCCCCACAGTAGATGCACTTGTCATCCCCAGTCTTGTCTATCCTGTACGTGTAGTCTCTGAAGCACCCATGTCCCGTAAACACCTGTGTTATGTAATAATCAACCCTCCTATGTTTGCATCCCTAACAATATTAATCAAGTACCCCCAAATTCCCCTCTGGACTAACTCCCCTATAATACATCCTACAGGTGCCGTGTTGAACGCATTCCTGACATCCAACAGGGCCACCGCACACCACCTGTTTCCCCTCTTATCCATTCTTGAACATTTTGCCCTATCCACCACCTCTTTAATTGCCATCACTGTAGACCTCCCCTCCCTACAATCATACTGCGTTTCTGCAAGATCCCCCCCTCCGTAATCTCCTTAACTAACCTCCCTTTGACAATATGCTTGTAAAGTTTGGCCACCGTATTCGTTAGGCACAGTGGTCTGTACGAGGTGGCCTCACCCCACGGCTTGCCTTCCTTCGGGATCAATACCAGTCGGGCTACCTTCCTTTTTTCTTTCCCGTGGCAGATCATAGGGGTTTGTCCGGTCCCTTAGGTGCTTCGTGGCAATCTTGTATACCCTACCCCAAACATCTTGCTCCACCTCATTACAGATGGTCCTCCAAAATTCCCTTTTGGCTTTGTTAATTTCCCTTATGTAATCTCTTTGAGTCGACTTATAATGGTTTTCGTGCCTTTCTACTTCCACTGCGCTCTCATTTCTACTGCTTGCTCTTGTCTGGCCTCGTTGCAAGTGATTCTTTTGCTAGCAATATCATTATTCCACCAGTACGGTTGCCGTTCGCTTCTATGACCCACGTTACCGATTATATCTGCAGCCTGAGCCGTCTTAAGTACGTTTCCCAATCTCCTCGTACTTCCTTGGATAGAATCTTTGAGTATTTCCATAGCGCATCTCGTACATTCTCTGTCTATGTGGTAGTTTGGTATGACCATTTGTTTTTTCTTTTTTACCTTTGCCTCTAGCTCAAAGACGATAAACTTATGAAGGCTAAGGGACTCTTCCGACGACACGCTCCATCTTTTTAGTCTTCTAGACATGCTTGCGTTCATTAACGTAATGTCGATGTAGGATTTAGAGGACCCTCTTACGAAGGTTAGTGTATTGCCATCGTTTGCCGTCTCCAATTCCTCTATGAGCTATCTCGTGCGGACCCCAAAGAAGAGATTTGGCGTTAAAGTCTCCCAGGATCAATACATATCTCAGTCGTTCATTATAGGCGTCTTACATTATACTATCTACCCTAATTTCAAATTCTCTTCTAGGAATATTAGGCGATATGTAGCAGTTATATATTTTCATATTTTGTACGCCTATCTGAACGAAGCCCGATTTGCACCGATGACCAGGCACTTCAAGATTCTTGTTTCTTACATAGGTCGCCACTGAGTTACTTGTATCCAGGATAAATCCCTTTGATCTGGCTATCGATACGTTCGGTTCCTGGATGAAGACTAAATCTGCGTTTATTCTGTCTGCCATGCCTTCCACTGTATCATGTAATCTTCTGGATCTCCCAACGTTGATTTAAATAACTGTTAGTACCATATCGGGTAAGTATACTTTAATTAATATGTAAATATGTAAATGTGTAAGTATCTAGTTGTATAAATTAAATATATAATATATGTATAAATAAAGTACTGTGTATAGATAAAACTTTTAACTAAATAAATAATCGAAAACTTCGTCCTCCGTGTAGTCGGTTTGACCGGGATTGGTATTTGGCGTATCAAGTGCCTTTACCGATTCGCTGGCCTCTACAGCAGTTTTGTGGGTTTTTCTGACTGCACTAGTTCCCACGTTTGGGCCTGCCCCCGATTTATTGGTAGGTCCCACGGATGGTTCCCAGACCGTACACCTTCTCCGGTATACACCGAAACGCTCTGCGTCCTTTCCCTGAACTTTTTTCGGGTGTCTTGTAGGGCGTTCTTAAAGGCTGGGCACTTCATCGTGCCTACCATGTGTCCGTTGGTCTCACAGGTGGGGCAATTATCCTCATTTTTTCAGTCCTGGACTAAGTGGCCAGATTCTCCACACTTATAACAGTTCCCTGTCCTATCAGGACCGTTGCAGTCCTTCTGCTCATGCCCGTAAGACCAGCATCTATTGCATCTGGGTACCTTATGCTTTTTTTCCACTATTGCCCTCACTAGTCCTACTCGAATAATTTTGGTGGCCACCAGCCTATCTGTTGTTTCCTTGTCTACCTCAACCGTGACTTCCTGCATATTAAATTGATTGTACTAACCCTTACTTTTTGGAAGTCCATCTTATTAAGGATAATAAAAAACTCTTCGTTTTAACAAAACTTCCAATATTTATTAAAAAATTGCTTTTTTAAAGGCTCAATGACAGCTGTTTCGCTATGAAGCATCGTCAGATTGACATTTAAGTTACATTTTGTTTGTTTGTAGCTAGGTACCTGATGTTTAGGTAGTATTAAGGCTAGACCAAGTATGGAAGTAATAAGACATAACAATATTAAAGCCTAGATGTTATTAGCCCTAAGGGATTATCCTGGATGTATTTCCCTCTAAGATCAGTATAACTGTGCAATGATATAGAAAAACCAGGAAAAAACTATATCATGCTGATCTTTACAATAACTTAATATATTTGTGTTACAATTACGTCTTATCTATGTATAAAATGAAGACTCAATCAAAGCAAACACTTTAAAAGTGGAGAACTTCCCAGATTTATTTGTTAATGATGAAGTTTTTCAGAGTTGTCGTCAGCACGTGGTGAAGCGCAATTTTTTCGCCTTCCTCTGTCTCTGTTTTAAGTTTATTCATTTTGTTCCACTGCCTTGTATTGTGCCATCGTGCCTTATTTTTATTATCTTCCTGTTAATGAGTTTATCCTTTTGGGACTTCAGCCTAGTAAGCTGTTCGATGATCTCGAAGTCTCCCTCTGCAACCCCCAGGTCGGGGAACTTATCCTTATACAACCTCTGTATGCTTGAAGTCATGTCTAGGTCGTTTGGTTCTAGGATGACTACTTTCGTCACAGAGTCCTGTGTGTTGATTGGATTCCCCACTTCGATTTTAACATTGGTGAATATGGACTCATCCCACTTTTTTCCCTGATTGCAGTAATAATCGTCGAGGTCTGTTAATCCCTGTATCGACATAATTGTCTCTTCCTTGGCTGCAATATCGCTGGTAATGTCAGTCTGAACGCCCGCGTCAACCATCGTTACTTTCTTTGTTTGGCAGCTTATATCCTTTGCGCCAATGTTTTTCTTAGTCTACTTCCCTCCTTCCTATCTTTAATTAGCTTTGTCTCTTCCCGATTGAGTCTTGCCATTATTCGTCCTATATCTCTCACCAGTTCTTTTATTTCTACCTTTGTATTTGGTACTTTAGCGATCTGGGTTTGGAGGTCTGCTATCCTTTTGCTCAATTTTTCAATGTAGATGTTGGTATCTGCTTCTGGCCGCTCTTTCTTTTTTGTCGGTGCCGTTGTAAGTCCACTTTCTTCAATAGAGCTGTCATGCTCCCTGATTTTTCTTTTTGTCCCCTTACTCTTTATCGTATCTTCCTCGTCTGAAGAGATAGAAACTGTCTGAAGTTCCATATTTGACAACGTGTAGCTTGGGCTCGTGTGAATGTCTTCCTCTATCCATTGGTCATTTTGTGACCTCTCAGACTGTGGATATAGTTCTCCTCGTTGACTCTGGTGCGCAGAATATTTCACCACGATGGAGGTGAGAGTCGGACTTTAGAACCCAACCTACCCTAACCTAACCTAACCTAACCTTTTTTTTAAGAGGTGTAAAATACGTTTACGTAGACCTGGGAAGATGCCCCAGGTACTGTGGGACTCGGGGCCACTGTTGGACTGTGACTCCCACTACCCACTAAACATCACCTCTGGTTTTACCGACACCCCCACGGCACTATCCTGTTGGATATTATTCATGGAGGGTGCCGTCTCTTCGCCTCCTATGTTCCCAACATCCTTTCTCTCTCTTCCTTTTCTTTGGTACTTATCATTTTCTCCATCATGTCAGCTACCAGGCTGCACTTCTCTTTGTCGCTCAACATGACAGAGACAATATTGTCCCGTCTTAGGGTCTCCCCTATTCCCATCTCAGCAGTCATTCTGTATTTCTCGAATCGTTTGCATGTGAAAAGCATGTGCTGCGCGTTATCCTCACTTGAGTCTCCATACAGGCATGCTGGGCTATTTCGTTTCTTGAACCGGTATAAGTAGCTCGAGAAGCAGCCATGCCCTGACAGGCACTGGCATATCGCATATGTTATTTCTCCATGTTTTCTCCTCAGCCATGGTCTAATATCTGGAATCAGTCCTCTAGTCCAGGCTGCTGTTCTATTACCCTCGCCGTCTCCCTGCCACTCCTGCTGCCACCGTTCCTCTGTTGACATCCTCTCCTCCTCTTTCAACGCTGTTTTCTCTCTTTTCATCAGCTCCCTACCGTTCGTCCGGTTATACATACTCATCCTCTCCTCAGCCACCAGTGGCAGAAGTCAGAAGTCCGCGCCATCGAAAGATGTGTGGAAGAAACTACCGCAGACAAGAGATTGTGATCATGTCGGATAGTCAAGCAGCCATCAAAGCGCTGAGCTCAAATATAATCAGTTCCAAGATGGTTTGGGAATGCCTAGGCAAACTAAATGAACTAGGCCAGAAGAACACTGTCACCCTCCTATGGGTTCCGGGACACATAGGAATAGAGGGGAATGAAACAGCAGATAAGCTGGCAAAAAAAGGAGCTGAAACCCCACTTTTGGGACCAGAACCATCTGGTGGGATCAGCAGTAGAGTAATCTTAGGAAAACTAAGGGAAGAAATGGAGAAGGAAAAATCCAAGTACTGGAATCAGCTGGAAGGACTGAGGCAATGGACTGAGGCAATCTAATATACTACTGGGGAACTATGATCAGAAGAGATCTCTTAGCTGCCTTAACCTCAGTAAAAAAGGCTCCGAATTATAACGGGAATATTAACCGGGCATTGCCGGTTAAGAAGCCACATGAAGAAACTAGGGTTAGCAGATGAAGCAAAGTGCAGATTCTATGAGAAAGAGGATGAAACCTCAATACACATACTCTCAGAATGCCCTGCCATGCGAAATTCTAGGGCTAGATACCTAGGAGCACATGAAATAGAGGAAGGGGATCTACCTGATTTGAAGCCCGACGATGTCCTAAACTTCCTCCGGAAAATAGTACTCGAAGAGCTGCTATAGGCCTGAGAAAATATCAGAACATGGCAAGTAAGGGGGGACACAATAGATCCTATAGGTCGCAGTGTAATTATCACCCCTAACTCATACATACATACATACATACATACATACATAAATGTCTGCAACTTGGGATCAATTGTATAATAGATTGAACGTATGTTATAAAGAAATTAATAAACATGTAACGCTGCCTCGTCGCGCACCCTTTATTCTGAGAGTGGCTAAGGCGTTAAGTTACTTTTGCCGCTTAAGGTAGCTATCGTATTTACAATATTATCGAGAGTCTCCCTTTACCAGCCGAAACCATCTCCCATCATTGCCCATATGGTCATCCGATAGTTCTGCAATAAATGTTTAGCATATATACAATAGACGTAAAGGTATTATGTACGGGGGTTATCCCTCCGGAGAAATAGTGTATTGCAAAGGGCAATATCCTTTACAGGGTTAGGATAAGTCACACGAGATCAATACTCCCGTGGACTGGGTACACGGATAAATCGGAGAGGATCAGTATTCCTTCCGATCGGGTAACGGCAAAGGTCAATACCTTTCACCAGGTAGGAAGCGGTGCCGTCGACGATCAATACTCGTCTAAGACCCCGTCGAGGAAACTAGACATTCAGTACCTGCCTAAGGTAGGTGGAGATTGGCGTTTCGCTTACAGCGCAGATCGTAAGCGTATAACGCCAGTGAGAGTTCCTGTTTTCAAGTACTAGTTGATACGACTTACTTGTAGGTCGGAGTAGCTCTGACAATTGCTTCGCCTGCGTTGACCTATGTATCGAATCATTCATACCGAGTCGGTAGCATATAAAACTGCCATCTTTCTTCCGGTATTCCAACTGTTCGTCGTATCTTCTCATAATTTATTTTCCAGTTGATAACTCGTTTGTACATATAACGACATTGTCGTTACACCCCCCTGAGTTCCAAAAAAAAAAAATAATTCTTGAATGTAATGAAAAGCAAAGATTTTTTTCTTTTAGATAAAAAAAATAAAACAAAACTGAAATCCTGAATTAACTAAACTTAACGATCATATATGAGAAGAAAAACTGGTTTTAATATTTTATTTTCACCTTCTTTCCATCTGGTAATGTTAGTCTATATTTGCGTGTTTTGTTCGTTGGCTTATTTCTTAGCTCCTCCAGTACCAGATCTACTAGCTTTATCTTTGTTTGAAGTGACTGTGGTTTTTTTATTGCCGAAGAAACTCTTCCAATCCTCTTTCCGGTGTCGGCGGACGGCTTCTCTCTTCCCTTTCGAAGAGGTCATAACTTTCACTTAGCACTAATACGTCTTCCATTGGTGATTTATTATTAACTTTTTGAAACTGAAGTCTCTAGGTCCTGTTAGTCTCTTATATTCGATTTGGTTGTCTGTGGTGGGGCGTTTTTTTCTTTTTTTTGTGTTAATCACTTGTTTTCTGTGATTTCTCCCCACGCCGGTTTTAGGTCTTTAACATGTACGTTAAAAACTGGTCTCTTATTGTTTTTTATTTGATAAACGTTATTAGCGATTTTACTTTTAATTATATAGGGTCCTGAATACTTCGGGGCCAATTTTGCGTTAAAACCTTTAGCTGCGTTTGACAAATGATATTAGTTTTTCATTACTGATTCTCCGGGCTTTGGTGTCCACTTTCTCCTTCTTAAGTTGTAGTAATGTTTCTGTGTGGTGAATGCCTTTGCTAAATTTATTTTAACTAGATTAAAAGTTTCCTTGAGTTTTCCCCATTTATTATTTGTTGTTATTAAATCGTCTATGTTAGAATCATCTATGATTTTACTAGGTAGTCTTAGTTCGTGTCCGAAATTCAAGAACGCTGGTAAAAATCCAGTCGAACTGTGTCGGGCCGTGTTAATCGCAAATATTAACTCTGGTATATGTGAGTCCCATTTCTTGTGGTTGTCCTCACAAAACTGAGCAACCATTGTTTTTATTACCTTATTGGCTCTCTCTACTGGATTCGTCTGGGGTGAATACGGAGGTATATCTCGTTTCTCTATTTTAAAATCGGTTAGCAATTCTCTTACGATCTTGTTGTCATATGATTTTGCATTGTCGGTTATAATTTTTTCTGGGCATCCGAATCTCTTGAATATTTTATCTTTTAGTTGTTGAACTATGACGTTTGCTGAGATCTTCCTGACCGGAGTCATTTCCACCCATTTGGTGAATGTGTCTTGAAAAATTATTAGGTAGTTTTTTCCTTTGCTTGAGGTTGGTAACGGTCCTATGATATCGGAACTTATCGTATGCCATGGTTTTTCCGGTATTGTAGTTGCTTGCATTTTTCCGGGTGTCAACTGTTGCGACGTTTAATACTGTTAGCAGTTTTTACAGTTCCTGATAAACTTCGCTGTGTCTCGAAACATTCCAGGCCAGTAATATTTTCTTGCTAATTTGTCTATGGTTTTTGCTATCCCTAAATGCCCTGCTGTTGTCGAAAAGTGGTTCTCTTTAATAAGAGCCTTTTGTTTATCACCCGGAATACACAATTTCCATGGCGTTGACATTTCTGTTTCTTTCAAATGTATCTGTCCCAGAAATGTCTATGTAATCTATCGTTCATAATAGCATAATCTGGGAATTTTTGAGGTTGAGCTTCTACTTCTCTCTTTTTTTTTACTGTACCAGTCATGTGTTGCCTCGTTGGTTAACGAGCAGATCAAATCCACTGGGTTGCGTGATAAAGAGTCGGCTAGTGTATTCTGCGAACCTTTTCGATAAATAACGTCGAAGTCAAATTGCTGTAGCAACATTACCCACCTTGCTATTCGTCCTGTCGGCTTGTCTATGGATTTTAAGTATTGTAGGCTTTAATGATCGGTAATTATTAAAAATGAGTATCCTTCTAGGTACGGTCTCATTTTTTCGATACCGTAGACCACTGCTAATAATTCTTTTTCTGTGACGCTGTAATTCTTTTCTGGTTTTGTTAGTGATCTGCTAGCATATGCTCTGTCAAAACCGTTTTCATCTTTTTGTATTAGGGCTACTCCTAATACTGAATTTGACGAGTCCGTTTGCAGGTAGAATCTTTTTGTGAAGTCTTGACATATTAGTATGGGTACTTGTGTCAATAATTTCTTTATGTTGCGGAATGCTTCGTCTTGTTCTTTCTCCCATGTCCACTTCTGCTTTTTCTTAAGAAAGTTGGTCAGCGGTGCTGTTGTCGTGGTATAATCTTTTATAAGTCTACTGTACCATAAGATTATCCCTAAAAATCTTCTAAGTTGTTTGACTGTTTTCGGCGGAGTGTAATCTACGATTGCCTTAATTTTGTCCTCTTCCGTCTTAATTCCCTGCCTAGTGACAATATGTCCCAAATATTTGATTGCGCATTTGGCAAAACTGCATTTTTCTATATTTATTTTTAAGTTCGCTTCCCTAATTTTATTAAAGACTTCTTTGAGGAACTGCAGGTATTCATTGAAGGTTTTACTGGGTACTATAATGTCATCTAAATAAGCAAACACGTGTAATTCCATTTCTGGACCTATTATCGAGTCTAACAATCGTTGGAACGTTGCCGCCGCTGAGTGAAGTCCAAAAGGTAGTACTTTGAAATAAAACAATCCTCTTCCGGGAGCCGTAAACGCCGTTATCGGCCTGCTTTGTTTAGCTAAGGGTACTTGCCAATAGCCGTTTTTTAGATCTAACGTTGATATGTAATTTGCAGTTTTTAAAATTTGCAGTTTTTAATTTTTTCAGTATGTTTTTGATGAACGGTAGTGGATATGCGTCTTTTCCCGAATTCTCATTAATTTTCCTAAAATCTATGCAAAACCTATAACTTTTCTTTTTCTTTTGTACCATCACTATCGGGGAACTGTAAGGACTGTTTGATTTTTCTATTATTCCTTCTTCTAGCATTCTGTCTACTTCTTCGTTTATCACTTTCTGCATCATTGGGTTTCTAGGTCTATGTCGCTGTTTAATTGGTACTTTATGTTTCAGTTTTATTATATGTTCCACTAAAGGTGTTGTTACCTTAATGTTTTCAAATTTTCCCATTTCGTCTTTTAGAAATTTGCTTAATGTACCTTTTTCTTTTTCGGGCAGCTCGTTGTTTATATTATAACAGCTTACGTCTTTATTGCTCTGATTTTCTGGGCCAATGGTTAATGCAATTTGGTTTTTTTTTCGTACCGTAATTTTTCGAAACGTCTTTGTAATTCTAAATCTGTCTCTCCTGAGGAGACCGGTTCCGTAATTTCTTTTACGCTTGTTTCAAGTTTTGCATCTTTTTGCCTGTTCACCTGACTGAGGTCTGTGTGTATTAATTTGTTATAAATTTCTAGTTCCTTTAACTCTGTTTGCTCTTTCCGAAATAACGTTCCCAAGGTATTTTCCTATCTGAAATATCTTTTACTCCTAAAATAACTTCGGATTCTAGGTTTGGCATGTAGAAAAACTTGGTTTTGCTGTAGTTTCCGGCTATTGTACATGGGACGATGATACTCCTTTTTATTTCCACTTTGCTACCATTTGCTAATATTGCTGAGGTTGTTTCTGATGTACCTCCGTGTATGGACATGTTTAAATTCTTCAGTCCAGTTTTTGCTATATAAGGATAGTGCGAACCCGTATCTACTAAAGCATTTACTGTAAGTCCATCATTTGTGGAAATTTTAATATGCGGTCCTTCATCCGTTGGTTCGAATCCGTTTTAAAGGTCAGGGAGGTCTTTATTGCGGGCTCGTCTTGCCTCCTGAAGAGTCTGCCCTTTTTCCTTTTCCTTCTGACAGTTGTAATTGATAGCAGTTATTCCTATCGTTCCGCAATGACTGCAGAATCGTATCGGTTTTGCGTAGCATTTATCACGGTTGTGTCCTCTTTTCCCGCATTTCCAGCAGCAGCTTTGTCTGTCGTGATTTAGTATTTTATTTGTTTTGTGGGTGTCCCGTCCGGTATAATAATTGGCCGTGTTTTCGAACTTCGGTCTCTCTCCGTCTTTAATTTCCTTTTTTATCTCTTCGATTTCTTCTACCAGTCGTGTCAGCTGTCTAATTGAGTAAATTTCATTCCTGCGAATATGTAACTTGTATTTTGCGTTCATATTTCTATATATTCTTTCCAATTGTTGGCTGTAGTTAAAACCGGTGTGTCGTCTCATTAGTGTTTGTATGTCTGTGACAAATTGTTTAAACGGTTCGTTGTCTTTATGCTTTCTTTCTATAATTTAAATCTATCGGTCACATTCCGAATTAAGCTTTCGACGAGTAAACACATATAGTCTCGTATTAGCATTTTTTTGGGTAAATACCATTAAATACGCGTTAGTTTTTATGTGTATTGTTTTTCAATTGGTAAGTCGCCTTATATTTACCTACCATATAGCAACGTTAAAATAAATAGGCCAGTATATCTGGCCAATTTCAATAAATATTTTGGTATCCAAAATATTAAAAATGTCAACCATAAAAAATCAACCACAACCAGCTGGACCTAGCTTCGCTACAGTCACAAAAAATTCAGTAAAGAAACCGCAAGCACCTACATCATTCCCAAGTAGAAATCAAGCTATTGTAATGAATGCACTTCCAGACGTCGTCCTTTTTGACTACATTAAGGCAATCGGCGAAATCGTAACACCGAAAGAGATTACTTTTGCATCTCGCATCTCCAATCACCGTATATGTATCTATCTATCTTCTATATCCGTAATAGACAATCTTATCAAAAATCATCCTTTTGTTACCATCAAAGAACAAACCATAGCAGTTCGTAGGCTTATCACACCGGCTAAAAGATTACTACTTTCCAATGTCTGTCCCTCTATTCCTAACTTACTTATCGAACAGTCACTTAAAAATGAACTTGGGCTACAACTGGCCTCTCCAATATCTTTCATTCGATGCGGTTCCCCAGAAGACGAATATGCACACATTTTCAGTTTCCGAAGATCTGTCTATATTATACCTGAAAGAGAATCTTTAGAAATACAAACTTCAATTGTAATCACACATGAAAACACTAACTACAGAATCTTCATTACATCAGATAAACTTGAATGCTTCCTTTGTAAGCAATCTGGACACACCTCAGATTCCTGTCCAAATCCGCAAGATATATCCTGCAACCCTCCTACTACTTCCTTCTCCAGTCAGGTAGAAAAAACCATATCCTCTGATATATCATCTCCTCAACATACTCCATCCGAAGAGCATCCTCCTGATAAAGCATCAAACATAACCACAAAAACCATAGAACAACCTCAATTATTAGATGACATAACACCCAACTCTGGCATTAAGAGAGCACACTCCACGGACACCAGTCTCGAATCACCACCTGTACAGATAACTGCTAGTCCCCCAATACTCAATCTTGAAAACACTCCAACCCCCTCAACTTCCGCATTTGTAACACCTACTTCAGCACCAAAAAAGAAATCTAAAACTGAAAACAAAGACATCTGTAAAATAAGTCCCTCTAATCAATCAAAAATAGAAAAATTAGTTGGTTCCGATCCCCAAAAATTTTCATTATCATCAATACAGTTAATAGCCTTCCTGGAAAATTCTTTTGGCAGTTGTGATCCTCTAAAAGAAGCTTATAATTTTACCACCAATATTAAGTCACTCCTTGAAGATCTTCGACAAATTTACTAATCTCTATCTGATAGATGTCTTAAAAATCGAATTACTAGATTGCAGAAAGAATTAAAACTCTTAATAAACTCCAATGATGCTGAAATTTCAAGTCTATCGTCCATTAATTCAAACGATTCCATTCAGGATGATTCTAATCTATGTTAACACTTTTTTCAATTCTTTAAATTTATAATTCTTCAATGGAACTGCGACGGATATTATCCGCGCCTAGAACAAATTCAGCTTCTAACCTCAATTTACAGACCGGATTTCCTTTGCCTACAGGAGACCAATCTTAAAACAACTAATATCCCACAAATTAAATCTTTTGAAGGGTACCATTTTATTAGAAGTAACTGCATTAGAGCCAGCGGCGGTTCATCAATATTCGCCTTCAACGAAATATATTCAACTCTACTTCATTTGACAACGAACCTTGAAGCTGTTGCCATAACAGCTTATTGCCCCAATAAGCTAACCATATGCTCCATATATATTCCTCCAGATTATTCTCTGAAAGAAGAAGAACTACTTGATTTAATATACCAACTCCCCCAGCCATTTATCCTCACAGGAGATTTTAACGCCCATAATAGCATGTGGGGTTCATATAAGACATTTGGACGCGGAAAGGTAGTTGAAAATATATTGAACTGTACAGATTCTTGCCTACTTAATACAGGATGTAATACCCACTTAAATATTTCCTCCGGTACCTTTTCTGCTATAGACCTAAGCATAAGTGATCCCAAATCAGCCCCTTTTATGACGTGGAAAACAGCTGATGGACTTTACGATAGTAATCACTATCCAATAATCATATCCAATAATCACAACGAAGCTGTTTCAGTGAAAAGTTATTGGTGCCTCAATGAAGCTAACTGGTCTGAGTATTCGTCGACAGTTGATACGCTCTTACTCACACATGATGCTTTGCCCCCCAACAACGTTGATAACTTGATAAAATCATTAACAGATGCACTTCTCTCAGCTGCCAAAGCCCACATTAGAAAAAAGACCTTTTCGCCAAATCATAAAGCTGTCCCCTAGTGGAACTCTAATTGTGATGACGCAACACGCCAATCTAAAAGGGCACTGAATCAATATTTGAAGAACAAAAGCCCCGAAAATCTTACTAACTACAAAAGACTTAAGGCTAAAGCGAAATACGTAGTAAAGCAGAGTAAGAAATTATCTTGGCAGAATTACGTATCAACTATAAACAATAGCTCCAGTCCAAGTCAGCTATGGAAGAAAATCCGACAAATACAGGGTCACAAAACTAACCACAAAATTACACGTCTTATTTCAAACGGGTCGGTTTTGGATTCACATGAACGTATTTCCAATACTCTAGGAAGTCATTTCGAAGCGAAGTATAGAAATAATTCATATATCAATATTTCACCTTCTTACGAATCGCCTCCTAATAACACTCTACCTTTATCCGAAGATGTTAAACACATTAATTCCCCTTTTACCATATACGAACTAACGTCTGCCTTAGCCAAATGCAAAAACACTGCTGCTGGTCCCTATGATATCCCCTATAGTTTTCTTAAAAACTTATCCATCTATAGCCTTACTAAGCTCCTCGATGTATACAATTACATATGGACGTCACAAAACTTCCCTTTCCAATGGCGTAAGTCTATAATTATTCCGGTACTTAAACCAAACCAGCCCCCTATCTTTCCGCAATCTTACAGACCGATTTCACTAACCTGCACCATGTGCAAACTAATGGAAAAAATGATTAATAGACGTCTTCTATGGTTTTTTAAAAGCATAATATTATTCCAAAGGAACAATCCGGTTTTCAAAGACAGCGCTCAACCAGAGACAATCTTGTACTACTACAAACCCACATTTCCAACGCAATTAATAACAGACAAGATGTAATAGCCGCTATCTTTGACATTAATGGAGCATTTGACAACATCTCTAGAAAGGCAATTCTTGAAAAACTCATACATCACAACCTCACTGGTAACATATATGCATTCATAAAAAGTTTTTTAACATCTAGGACTTTTAGGGTCTCTGTCAACAACTCAATTTCTTCTTTATATACTCAACAAGATAGAGTCCCCCAAGGTTCTGTTTTAAGTACATCCTTGTTCATCCTCACCATTAGCAAGTTATGCGACAACCTTCCTCCCCCTGTCAAATGCTCTCTATATGCAGATGACCTAATAATGTACTGTCATGGCAAAACCAATGCCACTACTTGCAAAATACTTCAGCAAGCAGTAAATGTCCTACAAAACAAAATTTCCACTCTAGGACTTACCCTTTCACATGCAAAATCGAAAGTTATAAAATTTAGTAGGAGAGCCCAAACTTATGTTCCTATAATTACAGTCAATAACTTTCAATTACCTGTCGTAGATAATTGTAAAATCCTGGGAATGTTATTTGACTCCAAATTATCCTGGAAACAACATATACAGGAAATCAAAGGAATTTGTCTTAAGCGACTAAATATTATAAAAACGCTCTCTCATTATCATTGGGGCGCAGATGAAACTACCTTGTTAAAAGTATATAGAACCCGTATTCGTTCCAAACTTGATTATGGATGTTTTATTTACATGTCTGCAACAAAAACTATTTTACGCTCCCTAGACACAGTACATAATAGCGCCATCCGCCTATGCCTTGGAGCGTTTCGGTCAAGCCCAGCTGAAAGTCTTTACTGTGAAGGCAATGAACCCCCACTCTGGCTCCGACGACAATACCTCCTTCTCAACTATACTGCCACGATTTCCTCCAATCCCTCCAATCCAGTATATTCTATATTAATACCACATCAGCATCATCCCAATCATCCATATAACTTTATTATACGTTCTGTTCCTCAACTTATACAACCACTGATTCAAGATGTAAACCTATCTCAAACACGAACTCGCCCTCTCTCCAATTCTCCTCCATGGAACAAATCCCTTCCACAATTCGATCTCTCCCTCTGCAAATTTAAAAAAGATGAAACCCATTCTGATGTTATTCGAACAGCCTTTCTTGAGTTGCTTAATAATAAAAAATACAACATGGTCTTATTTACGGATGCCTCAAAGACAGATTTTGGAGTTGGGTGTTCCGTAACTACGGTACAAGGATCGATCGGACTATATAAAATTCCCTCTAGTTGTAGCGTCCATACAGGTGAGCTATTTGCTATCTTACAAGCCTTCAAACATAGCCAAGAATTTGCAAATACAGACATAGCCATATGCACGGACTCATTATCCTCCATCCAGTCCATTAAGAATCCATTTACTAACCATCCCCTTGTACAAGATATCCATGATACATACCAAAAACTTCGAAGACAAAATACAACAGTTACAATAACATGGGTCCCATCCCACGTTGGGATTGTTGGTAACGAAAAAGCCGATTGCCTTGCTAAAGAAGCTGCCTTAACTGATACTGTCACAGTAAATATCCAACTATGTAATGACCTAAAAGCTAACCTAAAGAAAACAAATCGTACCAACTGGCAAATTCACTGGAATCAAATTACATGCTTACTTCGTGAAATTCAACCAACAGTGCATCAATTTTTCTGCCCTGATTTATCGAGGAAAAATATGGCCGTGATAAGAAGACTACCTATAGGACATACTAGACTTACACATGGTTACCTAATGTCATCATCACCTCCACCGAAATGTCAGTATTGCGACGTAAAGCTGTGCATCAAGCATATTCTCGTTGATTGTCCACATTTCGCTACGAGACGCCTACAACTGGGTATAAAGTCTAACTACAAAGAGACTCTGAATAATGCGGATCAAGTTCGAAAAGTGATAAAGTTCCTAGAAGAAGAACAGCTTATTAACAAAATTTAATGTTAAAAAAAAAACTTTTACCTATAATGTTTATATTAGTGTAAGCTTTCAGTTTTGAAATATGTTATCATATATATGTAATGTAATTTTGATTGTAACTCGTGCTAATGGCCATAGCTGTCTTATGCACGTTAAATTAAATAAAAAAAAATCTATCGGTATATAGAAAGAACTAAAATCTTCTATGAAGTCCTGCCAACACTCCCATAGGTGTCTGTTATTCCGATACCACAGGATCGCTTTTCCTTGTAAAATTTCGAGTAATGCCCTTAATAAAGTCTCGTCTCCTACTTGATACATTTCTTTTAATTCTTGAATTCTTTCTATAAATTCTATAGGGTCTTTATGCTCATTAAATTGTAAGTTCCATCTTCTGATTTTTTCAACTTCTGCGCAGTCTATTTGCGGGTGTACTGGATTTCTTTGTGTGTCATCTGCCTCTTTATGTTCCGACGAATCGTGTACAGTTTGTTGTTCTTCTTGTTGTTGATTTTCTAGTTGATCTTTTTCGTTGTCGTCATATAGTTTTCTTGCAAATTTAGACATCCTTGTCCGTAATGTTTCTAAGTTCCCTGTTGCATTTAAATTAAATTTTTCTAATTCCTTTATAAGGTCCTCCTTTCTTAATTTGTAAATCCATCCTACTTTTGTGTCGGCGATTTCTAAACCAGCGGTAGCCCCTTCTTCCTGAACTGACATTTTTGTATCTGTACAAACTATTTTAAATCGATAAAAAAATATACAAATTAAACAACCCTTTGCCGTCTAGTTACCCTTTATTTGAACTCTTTGTTCTTTTGTCTATGCGGCCTAACGTATCTAGTATTTTTACTCGGGCGCCAGTTTATGTAAAGTTGCCTGGCTCCGAATCCTACCCGGGCGCCAGTTTATGTAACGCTGCCTCGTCGCGCACCCTTTATTCTGAGAGTGGCTAAGGCGTTAAGTTACTTTTGCCGCTTAGGGTAGCTATGGTAGAACAAAGATACGGGTTGTGTTACTAGATATTTATTGTTTTGCACAAAACAAACATAGATTTATACAATTATATACATATTTACAATATTTACGAGAGTCTTCCTTTACCAGCCGAAACCATCTCCCATCATTGCCCATATTATGGCCATCCGATAGTTCTGCAATAAATGGTTAGCATATATACTCCGGAGAAATAGTGTATTGTAAAGGGCAATATCCTTTACAGGGTTAGGATAAGTCACACGAGATCAATACTCCCGTGGACCGGATACACGGATAAATCGGAGAGGATCAGTACTCCTTCCGATCGGGTAACGGCGAAGGTCAATACCCTTCACCAAGTAAGAAGGGGTGCCGTCGACGATCAATCCTCGTCTAAGACCCCGTAGAGGAAACTAGACAGTCAGTACCTGCCTAAGGTAGGTGGAGATTGGCGTTTCGCTTACAGCGCAGATCGTAAGCGTATAACGCCAGTGAGAGTTCCTGTTTTCAAGTACTAGTCGATACGACTTACTTGTAGGTCGGAGTAGCTCTGCCGATTGCTTCGCCTGCGTTGACCTATGTATCGAATCATTCATACCGAGTCGGTAGCATATAAAACTGCCATCTTTCTGCTGGTGTTCCAACTGTCCGTCGTATCTTCTCATAATTTCTTTTCCAGTTGATAACTCGTTTGTACATATAACGACATTGTCGTTACAAACAAAGCAAACGCGTATTAAAAAAAGGAAGTTCCCAAAAGCTAAGAAGTTAGGGTAGAAATAATAGATAGCTTAATATTACATTACAATACATTTGCCGCATTAGTTAATAAAAACTTTAAACAACTTGCCGATAATCAACAACTATTGTGTGAGAAACTTTTCGATAAAATCAGAAATAAGGTTATTAGGTCGTTTCAAGTAATACATTGCAAATATAGTGTACCTAAATTTATAGGACCACTAATAAATATAGAAGTGTGGGACGAGTACAGTGACAGCGATAGCGAGATAAACATGGCGCTTAGTATGAATGAGTTCTTTAATTTAGCAGGTAAAATTTTACCCAATGAATTTAATGGTGAAGCAAGCAAATTGCAAGCTTTCTTAAATGCACTCGAATTACTGTAGATTAACGCAGCCAACCATGAAGATACGGCAGTACGTTTCGTGAAAACCAGACTGACAGGCAAGGCACGGAATGTTACAACCACAGAAGACACACTACCTAGGATTATAGAGGCATTGAAAAAGGGGATAACGGGATAACAGGTGAATGTTCCAGCCTAGTCTTAGCAAAATTAGGGAAGTTTAAGCAACTCAACAAAGATAGTACTACGTATGCTACAGGTCTGGAGAAGCTCACGGAGCAGCTTCAAGCAGCGTACATAGCTGAGGGAATGCCAGCCAACCTAGTAAATAAATACTCTACGGAGGCAGTAACTAAATCAGTTACTCAGAACGCAGTCGGCGGTCATTTAAAGACCATAATAGCTGCAGGTAACTTTAGTACTCCTCAGGAAGTTATTACGAAGCTAGTAGCTTCGGATGATTGCGCAGCAAGTCAAGAAAGAGTACTAAACTTCCAAACAAAACAGTACCTGACTAAAAATAGGTTTAACTCCTCTTGGAGGAACCCACACAACAATCAGAACGGAATCACTTATCCTGGTCAACCATGGAGACAAAATAATCACAGGAACACCCGCACGAATCAGAATCATCAAAATTGGAACAGGTCTGGAGATCGACAGCAAACGTGGAGAGGCAGAGACTGGGAGGAAAGAAGGAATAACGGTCAAAATGGTTATAGAAATGTGAGAGCGTATAAGATCTCAAGAGAAAAAGATCTACAAATCCAGATACTGAACAGAGAGATTAGCTTATTAAAAGAATTATTAGCTGAAAAAGATGAAAAATGTAAGGTATTGTCAGAGAATATTATTTTATTAAAACAAATTAACTCATTGCTAGAAGAAAAAATTGAACCAATAAAAACTAAAAATAATGGAATAGCGAAAAGAAATAAACAAATTTATAACATAAAACCTGTTGCAGTAGAAAGAAATATCGTTAAAAGTCATAGAATCAGTAGACATCTTTTTGGCAATAAAGAAACGGTAGTAAATCAGGAGAGAAACAATAAATTATATAAAACGGATACTTTAAAGGATACAGCGATAAATGTGTGGAATAATAATAAACAGGTAACAGTGATATAAATACTAACACCGAGATGCGGGCTCAAGTAGGAATAGTGAAAACATCGATTTATGCTCAAGAAGATAATATTAATGAAAGGAAAATGAATAAAAATGATGGATTTATAACAGTAAAATATAAACACCAGAAAAGAAACAGACGAAAAAACACTATGTGTCAGTGTGAAAGTTGTGAACATCATACAAGTTTTTATTTTTATTTATTTTATTAATGTATGAATGTAAGGGTGATTGGGATGAATGTAAAATGTTCGCTTATTGTTTGTAAAGGGTACTGACAATATGAAGTAAGGGTGTTAACTCAACGTACCTGCGCGATGCCCTATGGTTACTGTGGATACTAATAGGCAACATCCCTGGACCTCGATTAATTGACACTCTGCTACATAATAGTAAGCACCCAAACTAAAAGTAATGTAAGGAGCATTATTACTACTCCAAACACTTATCATGGATATACTCCTTTCGAATTAATTTACGGTAGAATTTCTAATTTACCGGATAACCTAATAGCTGAAATTCAACCGTGTTATAATGTTGATGATTATTATCAAGAGTTGAGGTATAGGTTACAATTGGCGCATGTTAGAGCTAAAAATTTTTTAATTAAACATAAGTTGATAAGGCAGAATATTAGTAGCCAAACCGCCTCGGTGCAATCTTTTAAAGTAGGCGACTTAGTTCTTTTGAAAAAGGAGGAACGGACGAAGTTCGATCCAATATATATATATATATATATATTGAAAAGGTATATTTAAGGGTCAATTCAAAATTTATTTTAATTTAATATTTTATTTTCGGAGAAATGTCATAATTTGAAATAAACTGTCAAAGTCAAAAAAATTATTTATTAGGTTAAGAAAATGTTTGTAATGTTTTTGATACTTGTATTAGGTTAAGGATAGAAAGTAGTGTAAGTGAAAGTGAGTAAGAAGTTGGGTTGCCAGGAGAGAGAAGTTTGACAGTTAGTTGGTGGAAAAAGTCACGAGAAGAATAAAATGATATTTTAAAAAAAAGTTAAACAGGTTGAAAATTATAATTTATAAAAAAGTAAAGGTCGAATTAAAAAGGTCAAAGAGGTGAAACAGATAATTTCAAAAGTAAAAAGTCTAGAAGAATCAATTTAATCAATAATAAATAAAAAGAACCCAGTTACAGAAGTTTATTTAAATAGTAAAGCGGTTGCAGTTTATGGAGAGAGAATTATTATTGACATTTCAGTAGGAGATTTAAGAAGAGAAAAGAAAGTTAATATTAATATTTACTTGAAAAGTAAATGTATTCAGAAAATAAATAATAAAAAGATAAACTGATTAAAATTAAAGTAAGCAAATAAAAAAAGAAATAGGAAGATAAAAGTGTTGGAAAGTAGACATTTAGAGAAGATGATGGTAATCTGGTGTTCATACAAGAAGTGAGAAGAAGAATATAGGAAATTAAAGGACAATAAGCGGTAATTAAGGTTAGTTAAGATAGTTAGGTAATTAATTAAGAATAGATAAGGTAGATAGGTATCAGTTTAGGTAGATAAGTTTGTTTGGTATTATTTAAATTTCAATATAAAAATTATAATAAATTTTGTTTGAACCCTACCCTAAGTAATTAAAGAAAATTTTAACAAATTAAAACACATAAAATAAAACTTGGTAGGTATTGAGTAAAAATATCTCAATTGGCGCCCGAGTAGGGACTCTGCAAAAAAAAGGGGTCTCGATAAAAATTTTAATTAATAAATAATCAAGAATAAAAAAAATGGAAGAAAGAAGAATGAAACTTAGGGATGGAAAACAAGTAGGGGAAATGCAAGAAGGACAGATTGAGGAGCAGAGGGAAATAATGGATTCAGAGGTACAGGTTGACGAGGAAAGGAATAGAGGTACTGGAGATTTTATAGCAGAGCATTTGATACAAGGACAGGAGATAGAAGGAGATGGAAATGAACATGGTGAAGTAGGAATGTTTGAAAGATGTGGAAAGAGTAAAACAAGAGAACAAGAGACCGATAGAAGACAAGAAACGGCAAGGAGTGATAATTGGTTAAAGGAAATGTTGATTGATTTGAATAAAAAACTGGATGAAAACAAAGAAGAAATGAAGAAGAATTTGGATGAAAATAATGAGAAATTAAACAGGAAATTAGAGGAGAAATTGGATAAGAAATTTTTAGATGTAGAAAAGAAGTTTACCGAGTTGACAACAGAATTGAGCATAGGCATGGAAGAAATACGAAAAATTAAACATGAAAACAAAGAAGTTAAAAAAGAAGTAGAAGGAATTAAACGAAAAATTGAAAAGACAAAGGAAGAAGTGAGAAATGAAATGATAGGAAGATTGATGGAGGTAGAGAATCAACAGTCTACAGAAATGGATAATTTCAAGAAAAATGGAAAAGAACTTAAGTTGGAGGTAGCAGAGAACACTAAGAAGATAAAAGAAAATACAGAAAAGGTCACAAATTTGGGCAAGGAGATAATCAAGACAAATAAAACCATTCAAAGAATAGAAGAAAATATGGATAAAGAAATTGGAAATTTGAAGGAACAGGGTGAAAAACAAGAAGAGAGTATGGAAAAATTTAAAGGAGAGTTAGGAATAGAATTTGAAGAGTTTAGGAGGCAAACACAAGAGGATATGGTTCGAACAGAAGAACAGGTTAGAAGACAAATAGAGCAATGTGGTTCGATAGTTAAGGTACAAGATATGGGTATTAAATTTAATGGAGAAGTAAAAGAATGTGAGGAAGAGGAAAATGCAGAAGTAATAATTAAAAAAAATTCAAAGGCAACAGACCAGAAAAGATATAAAGAAGTTAAAAGAGAGAAAAATAAAACAATTAAAATAATTCAAATTGATATTTCAGATGATACGAAAGTTTATGAAAATGTAACAGGAAAGGAAGCCAAAGAAAAAGTTACTAAATTATTATTGATTAAAATTCAAACAGTAAAATGCATAAAAATTTTATTAGAGAAAAATTGGAAAAAGGTAAAAAAAAGGCTTTTCGATGAGTAGGGGGGAGGTAGTAGTTAGAAAATGTAAATAGATATAGATTAAGGGATTTTTAGAGTAGTATCTTAAATTAGATAATAGAATTTTCATGATAAGGTTTTAAAATAGGTAGTCGGATTTTTTTATTTAGTGGAAGAGGTGATTAACAAGAAGGGAAATAGATATCTGGATATACGAAAACAAAAGGGAATTAACAAATAAAAAACTAATTAAATAAGAAATTTGAAATAATAAGAAATTAAAATTTTCATAAATTAAAATTATATATAAATTTATGCTAAATTTTAATTGGGGGGAATTGAAAAGGTATATTTAAGGGTCAATTCAAAATTTATTTTAATTTAATATTTTATTTTCGGAGAAATGTCATAATTTGAAATAAACTGTCAAAGTCAAAAAAATTATTTATTAGGTTAAGAAAATGTTTGTAATGTTTTTGATACTTGTATTAGGTTAAGGATAGAAAGTAGTGTAAGTGAAAGTGAGTAAGAAGTTGGGTTGCCAGGAGAGAGAAGTTTGACAGTTAGTTGGTGGAAAAAGTCACGAGAAGAATAAAATGATATTTTAAAAAAAAGTTAAACAGGTTGAAAATTATAATTTATAAAAAAGTAAAAGTCGAATTAAAAAGGTCAAAGAGGTGAAACAGATAATTTCAAAAGTAAAAAGTCTAGAAGAATCAATTTAATCAATAATAAATAAAAAGAACCCAGTTACAGAAGTTTATTTAAATAGTAAAGCGGTTGCAGTTTATGGAGAGAGAATTATTATTGACATTTCAGTAGGAGATTTAAGAAGAGAAAAGAAAGTTAATATTAATATTTACTTGAAAAGTAAATGTATTCAGAAAATAAATAATAAAAAGATAAACTGATTAAAATTAAAGTAAGCAAATAAAAAAAGAAATAGGAAGATAAAAGTGTTGGAAAGTAGACATTTAGAGAAGATGATGGTAATCTGGTGTTCATACAAGAAGTGAGAAGAAGAATATAGGAAATTAAAGGACAATAAGCGGTAATTAAGGTTAGTTAAGATAGTTAGGTAATTAATTAAGAATAGATAAGGTAGATAGGTATCAGTTTAGGTAGATAAGTTTGTTTGGTATTATTTAAATTTCAATATAAAAATTATAATAAATTTTGTTTGAACCCTACCCTAAGTAATTAAAGAAAATTTTAACAAATTAAAACACATAAAATAAAACTTGGTAGGTATTGAGTAAAAATATCTCAATATATATATATATATATATATGTAAGGTCCATTTCAAGTTGTAGAGGTTAATGGAGTCAATTGCAAAATTTTAAAAGATAATAATAAAATGCAAACCGTCCACAAAAATCGATTGGTCTCATATTATGTAAATATTGTAATGAGTGAAAAAACAGTACCATTCGAGAACATAGTGTAGAGAAAACGATAGACAAAGTGCGCGGACAGTAAATACGCAATGAGAAAACTTAGACAATTTTAATACTTTTACCATTTTAATACTTTATTATGGACACTAATTGGTGTATATCTTTTAATCAAATTATTTGAATGTTTAATATAAATGTTATGTAAACATACTAATTAACAAGCTAGTCATTTGTATATTATACCTTGTATGTGAATTGATAAGATGTTATTAATATCATGTTATGTAAACTAGTATGTAAACAAACAAGCGTGTTCGTAAAAACAACTGTACAATGTTATGAGTTTATAATGTATCATGTTTTGTAGTATCATGTAATATTGAAAAGTAACTGAACTTGTTCGGATGATAGGGAATAACTCTGTAGATTCCGTCTGTGACGAAATCTCGTAAGAGGGGAAGGTGTGGTGTGTTGTATTTTTAATTAAATTTTTTATTAGAACACCGTAGTTTGTTTATAGTATGGCACGTTCACGGTCATATCGTGTTTGTGAGTAAGGCTGAATAAACAAAAATAGTACACAGCAAGGCATAGACGAAAGGTTCAATGTATGATATTCATTATCAAATTCACTATGTTGCTAATACAGCATCAATATAATTTATTTATAGTAATTAAGTGTTGTACTCTAATCCTGTTATTGTAAATAGATAGAGAGATAGTTTATTGTGTATAAGATAAAACTTTTCACAAGGGTTCGGTACAAAATTTCAACAAAGGTATTAACATAATTAGAAATAAAAGTTATTGTAAATATAATTTAATGTCTTTAGTATAAAAGTGTTTATTCTATACAACCCCCAATATTAAATATTACATGCGAGTTCCTCAATGGTAAATGGGCTAATGTTTCCCGGGTCCCTTATTTCCACTTCCATGAAAAGCTCCTTTGCGACAGGAAAAAGTTTTCCTACAAACTCTTTTACCACAGCTTTATGGGGATTATTTTGCTAAACTTTTCCTTATCGAAGATGTTCCTACCTTTTCCAAAACCCGCCGATGCTTTTTCTTCCGTTATACTAAACACTATATGATTATGCAAGGTTAGGAATTCCCCCTGTAAAACCTGTTAGTCCAGTATCTTTCCAAAGATATTTCAGTTGCTTCAGTCACATCAATATAGATTTTTTAGCTACCCCTTTGAAAAGTAGGGATATCCCCGCTATTTTGAAAATGAGATTCAAGTGCAGCCGCCCTACTTCTACCAGCATTCCCCTCTGGTCTATTACTCGCGATCCCCACAAAGCTGACGTAGTGTTTATAACTCCCGCCAGGATAGCACCGCGCATGCTTCGGCGTGCTTTAATATTTCCCCCAATTTCATCCCTGAAGGCACCAAAGTCCTCGAGTGACCGTTTTGGTGAGAAGTAAGCGCAGTATATATCTAGCTTATTTAATTCAATTCTGAGGTAGCCGTCCCCCTTCGGAATTGATTTTAAGCATCCTCCCCTATTAACGACCTCTATGGCCACATCCGCCCTGTTATCCAATACAAAATTTATGCCCCATGCTATCTTCACATGCGGTTCTGATTTAATTATGTCTGCACCTTTCTCATAAGCAACGATCCGTGCAAGGTCATGCGCTGCTCGGGCTCTTCCAAGATTAGTCTGCATAACACGAAGACTTCTTCCAGCTGACATTAGATAAGTGTATATAAATAAATTTAAATAAATAAATACAAATATAGATACGTAATACTCAGATATAAATAAAACGAAAAACTATGTGAATAAATAGATAGGGCTAGAGTAAATATATTTGTATAGTATTTGCGTCTTTCTGTATCCTTGTTGTTAGTCGCTTTCTCAAGCGTGACCTGTTCCATAAATACCTCGTCCTCCACACTAACGCTTTTCCCTCCTAGTTGACATTCTTCTGACCTTCTTTGCTTCTTCCATTTCTCCTTCGCTGTGTGGCCCGCTCTATCACAATTAAGACAGTGGTCAGATTTATCCGGCCCCTGGCATTCCACGGTTCTATGCCCAAAACCTAGACATCTGTAACACCTGGTAATTGATATTTTGCTGCTGATCCTACATTGCAGTATCCCTATTCTCAGAGTTTCCTTTTTTAGGATCTCCTTTGCAATCGTCCTCTCCATTATAATCATAGCGTTTTGGTTGCCAAATCTATTTTCCCTTATTTAAATTTGGGGGTTGTTATGTATCTAAGCATTCTTTTTGATAACCTCCTTTATATCCTCCTCGGTGATACCTGCCTCTATATCTGAGATATATATTACCGACGTGTATTGCCTGATTTCGGTCTTTCTGCCCCCTTCCCTCTCTATTACTCCCTTAAAAATATTTGCTTTTTCTTTTCCTCCCAGCACTTTCACTAATACATCCCCCTTAGCAGTTTTCCTAATATCCTTTATTTTTACCCCCATTCACCGTTTGCCTAATACTTCTTACAGCGCTCGCGTAATCTTTTCCTTCTGTTTTAAGAATTATTTTTCCCGTGCCCTGAGAATTGTTCCTTTTTTCTAGTTTTTCCTGGCCTAGCATGCTATACAATTTATATATAAGTGATAAACTGCCTCAGTGCATTTCCTTACGTATGTATCATTTAAATATTCTTACACCACCCACGGGGGGAACCTAACCTAACCTAACCGAAAAGAGCCCAGATAGTGCGGATTCACCCATTAATGTTGCGTCCCCTTCCGGAGAAGCCAGAAGGGTCACTCCGCCTCTTTGAATGAGGCCATTACCTGAGTGCCTACCATCTAAAACCACCACCCCAGCACCCTGGAACCTCGGACCGTCTGTGTGGACATGGCATGAGGCTCCAGATGCGCCGACTGCATTGCGTTAGTTTTATTTCCCGTCTTCTTGGTCCTTTGATTTCTATTGTTGTTCTTCCACTTCTTCGTCGACATACCGTCCCACTCTAATTTCTTACTTCTTCGAGCTCTTTATTAGTACTTATTAGTTTTTCCCAGTTGTATGCGGTTACCTAGGATTATTTCCGTGTCTGGATATCTCCAGCGTCGCGGAGTCTTCATAACCGTCAATCCGAGTTTATGCCAAGCCAATTTCAAATCATGTTCCCTGAGCCATATCTCCACCAACCCCGTTTCCCGGTTTAGCTTGCCCTGCATAGTGTGCCACTCATTTGCCTTGATCACCAGAACGAGATCGTCCGCATATGCGATCGGCTGAGTATCCTCGCCATACTCCAGCCGAGTGCGCCGCTAAACCTAACCTAACCCAACCCAACCTAACCTAACCTAACCTAACCTAACCTAACCTAACCTAACCTAACCTAACCTAACCTAACCTAACCTAACCTAACCTAACCTAACCTAACCTAACCTAACTCTTCCGACGACACGCTCCATCTTTTTAGTCGTCTAGAAATGCTTGCGTTCATTAACGTAATGTCGATGTAGGATTTAGAGGACCCTCTTACGAAAGTTTTTGTATTGCCATCGTTTGCCGTCTCCAGTTCCATCTCAGCCATCCACTCTTTCATGTAACTACCTCTATGATCTACCTCGTGCGGACCCCAAAGAAGAGATTTGGCGTTGAAGTCTCCCAGGATCAATACATCTCTCAGTCGTTCATTATAGGCGTTTTGCATTATACTATCTACCCTAATTTCAAATTCTCTTCTAGGAATATTAGGCGATATGTAGCAGTTGTATATTTTCATATTTTGTACGCCTATCTAAACGAACCCCGATTTGCACCGATGACCAGTCACTTCAAGATTCCTGTTTCTTACATAGGTCGCCACTGAGTTACTTGTATCCAGGATAATTCCCTTTCATCTGGCTATCGATACGTTCGGTTTCTGGATGGAGACCATATCTGCGTTTATTCTGTCTGCCAAGGCTTCCACTATATCATGTGAACTTCTGGATCTCCCAACGTTGATTTGAATCACTGTTAGTACCATATCGGGTAAGTATACTTTATGTAAATATGTAAATATATAGATGTAACAATAATAGTCCCAAAAAGGCAGGGAGCCAATTTGTAAACAACAAAAACTCTCCTAAAGAGATCCCGCCTACGAGACCCTCTCCAGGGGGTGGTTCGACTCCAAGTTAATGCTCACTACAGGAAGAATTGGGATGTATAAGTAATGAGGGCGCCACTATCTTTTGAACGCTATCGATTAAGCAAACAAACTACACAAAAACTAAGGTGAGAAAGATAGAAACACCTTGTAATTACTTTAATTAAACAACAAATAAAGAAGCTACTTGAAATAAAGACCGACCACGCTACACCCTTAAGACTTATAGTCTAAGGTATACAAATGAAACTGTTTTTTAAAAATATCGATTATTTATTAAAAATGTAAGTACTTGCTGATGATAAACTGGAGTTGTAAAAAGAGGACTTAACCTTAAGTTTCTGTGCTGTCTAGGAGGGCGGTTTCAGCTTCTTCGTGGAGAGATGAAAGTTTCTTTAATGGTTCTGGCTGCTCGGGATAAAATAGTATTCTTAACAGCTCAGAAGTGGTTTGAAGGACTGTCTACACATAAGCGGTAACTGGACTCTAAATTTAGGGGTATCTTGGCGGTAACTTGACTCCAACTTAGCGGTAACTCGACTCCAACTTAGCGATAACTTGGCTCCAACTTAAAGTTATGCCAGGCTCCAACTTAGCGGCATCTTGGCTCCAACTTAGAGGGTTGTATCTTTCTAAAAGTTTTATGTGTGTGAGAAGGAATCATGGAGGTATGGGCTAGAGGTATTGGATAGACTTTTCAGATAGGACAGTAAATTACTAAATTTCAACAAATAAATTGGCTTATCTTCAAGTCTTCCAACACACCGTCCATAAATATAATAAACAAATTGAAAATTTAAACAATATTGAAAATTATTAATGTACAGGACGGTGAAGCCGGTCCTGTTCTTTATAATGCAAAAAAATTATCAATATGTTAATGTGATTTGAATAAAAAAGGTATATATTTAACTATTTCTACTGAACCTTTGAAACAATCATATATTTGTACTAAATACATATTTGTGAAAAATTGATTTTTTAGAACATTGAATATATTACAGTGAAGTGGTTTTTGTTTAATAACTACTATTAATTGTTTGACTCTACACAGCAAGTTTTAATAGCGTGGTTGATTGGCCTCGTTCAAACAGATAAATAGTTAGTACTGTAGCATTGACAGTGAAACGGGGTCGGTTTTAACGGTAATAATAGCGGTATCGTTTACGGTCGGTAATAGTGCAAGGTGACATGACGATAGACATGTTATAATGTATAAATTAAATATATAATATATGTATAAATAAAGTACTGTGTATAGATAAAACTTATTAACTAAATAAATAATCGAAAACTTCGTCCTCCGTGTGGTCGGTTTGACCGGGATTGGTATTTGACGTATCAAGTGCCTTTAACGTTTGTAACAGTCCAGTTTTGCGCACCAAGGGAACAACACTTACCTCTTACCAAAGATTGCTGTAAGATACATCGTATTCGTCTTTAGTTTCCTTTTTGTCAGCCCAGGGGTTTGGGACATACCTTGCCACCTTCTCACCAGCGAAAGGGTGCAGGATGTAGCTATCCCAGTCATAACATCGAGACACAACATTTTAATCCTTGTCATGTGCATATGTGTGAGTACTTTTCTATAGTCCTTTACTTGGGGGGGATTTACTTAGCTTTAGGACAATTTATCTAGGGTTTTAAGTCTGGTATGATACTATAACTGTACTGGGGTACATATCTTGTCCCCCTGGTCTAGCCACCTAAAATATTTTAGCTTGATAAATGCTATAATTTATCTAGGGTTTACAGAGGATTAAGTTCTTTAAAGCGAAAAAAGTTTAAAGTGATGGATTTAATCATACCTTCTTGCCCTTGAGGGGTTTTATTGCCTATGACTTTTCATTAAAATGTATATTTCAAATAGAAACTCTTTATTTTTTCATTTCAATTCCATATTCAGTGTATTTTACTTATTTTGTTTACATCAGCTGTTCGTCAAGTTATCATCCGTCAGATTCATAGCTCATTTAGGCGATTTTTCGGGAGTCGTTGAAATCGCGTAGATTTATGTGCTCTGTGCCTTCTCTGGTTATTTGCGATCGCTGGCTGGGTAGCATATCGATATTCGATAGTTTTAATTGGATATCCGGTGGGGGGAAAAGGAAGTGTCGTGTGGTGAGACAAGTCGAAAAGTGACGTTTTGGGAGAAAAAAAGAGAGTGCAAGTGGGAAGTAAGGACGATTGTTCAAAGACACGAATCTTTAAATTTGTAATGGTCTGCAAGATTATCCTTAATTGGGATTATTAAAATTCGTATCCTTTATTGCCGTGAAGACTAGTGGATGCAGTATTTTCTACTGATTTTGGTGAAATTGGATTATAAATAATTGGTTATGTCCTTCATGGTAAGCTACCGTGTGTAGGATCCCAAATTGGACGAGTCTTTCCTTTTATATTTGCTGTTTTCGTTCAAAGAGATTGAGAGAGGGGCTGTGGAGTGGATTACGAGTCTTGGTTTCGTAAGGAGATATAGTTGAAGTTCCCTTCATCTGGAAGGTATGTTTTTTTATATACTGTATATAATATATGTATTTACTCACAATAGGGGCAATTATTAAATTTTCTTCCCACAAAGTAAGGTAGGGGGGCAAAAGTGAATAATATATTCTGCATTATATCTACAGAGTATAACTAACAAGTCTAATTTATAAGACACCTCTTCAGTTACCCATTATTTTTTTTAACTCGTTCAGTTTCTTTTTCTTGTATCGGCCATCTATTTTATTAGTTTTCTTGTATAGACTTAGTAACTTAGTTTGTACATTTTAGATAGTCCATGTGGGCTAGCAAGTATAAGATGTGCCTAGTAAAGTAGGGGGTGGCAATGTATCATAGTTTAAGGTAGGCCTTGGTTATAATTTGAGTTTTGTGTTCTTTTAAGGGTCCACTTGGGAGGCTAAGGAGCATTTTTATCACCCATCTGTAGCTTGTAAGCATCCTAGTGCATTTCCCTTGGGACTTCAGGAACCTCTGGACTTCCTGCTGTGAGTTATCTTTTTAAAAAAAATTGAGAACAAAGGCTGTCGACCACCAAGAGGCAGATGTGAAGGACTGAAAACAACTGGTAGATTTTATCATATAACCTAAATTTAAATAAGTTTGCCTCTCGAGAGGAGTGTCTTTGCTAGCTTGACCAGCACTGACACAGTCATAATTTTTTTTTAGTCATTAGAATTAGTTCTATAAAGGTAGGTCTTTCATAGTAAAGCAATGTTAAGGTTCGAAAACATTTATCAAGTTATGGTAATAGGTGTAATTTTTTTTTAAATATTTGCCCTGAATCGAATAGTGTTGTGGTGTGAACACCCCGTATATTTCGTATTTTTTAATTAAATTGTTTATTAGAAATATTGATAGCTTAGACTGCAGTAGTTTGTTTATAGTATGGCACGTTCACGGTCATATCGTGATGCGAGAAAGGCTGAATAAACAAGAAATAGTAAATAAATACACGGCAAAAAATAGACGAAAGGTTCAATGTATGATATTCATTATCAAGTTCACTGTTGCTGATACAGCATTAATATAATTTATTTAATAGTAAATAAGTATTGTACTCTAATCCAGTCATTGTAAATATAATTTAATGTCTTTAGTGTAAAAGTGTTTATTCCATACAACCCCCAATATTAAATATTACAGTGTGGTACCAGACTGGTCGACTTGCGCATTACTATTGAGTATTGAATAACTCATGAGTTTGATTATTTAAAGTTTTCAATGATTTTCTGGCCTGTTATTATTATTTTTATCATGTGAATTAACAAATTTGTAAACTTATTGTTATTTAAGAGATAATAAGTTTGGGAGTATAGTAAACTTTCAATGGTTTTCTGATCTATTATTAATTTTAAGATAAACTGTCAAAGCTGTTAGGGTCCTAAGGTCTAATAAAGTTTATTTCTGGTTCGGAAGGTTTGTCTTTTTTTTCTTCTCTACTTTCGCTAGGTTAGGTAGGGACTACAATAGAGGCCCATAGGGGTAATATTGCCTAGCTGGCGCCCAACTATAAATCACAAGTTTATTTTTCTTTCCTGGAACGAAGAAGTGATCCACACCCGTCTTCGACTGGAGTCGTAGTCGAAGGCCGTAAAGGTTGAGACCAGGACAATCGAAGAACTCCTCATCCCACTCGGGTGGAGGTGGAGGCGTTACACGTTTCCCTGGCCTCTACAGCAGTTTTGTCAGTTTTTCTGACTGCACTAGTTCCCACATTTGGGCCTGCCCCCGATTTATTGGCAGGTCCCACGGATGGTTCCCAGACCGTACACCTTCTCCGGTGCACCGAAACGCTCTGCGTTCTTTCCCTGAACTTTCTTCGGGTGTCTTGTAGGGCGTTCTTAAAGGCTGGGCACTTCATCGTGCTTGCCCTGTGTCCGTTGGTCTCACAGGTAGGGCACTTATCCTCATTTTTACAGTCCTGGACTAAGTAGCCGGTTTCTCCACACTTATAACAGTTTCCTGTCCTGTCAGGACCGTTGCAGTCCTTCTGTTCATGCCCGTAAGACCAGCATCTGGGTACCTTATACGTTTTTTCCACTGTTGCCTTCACTAGTCCCACTCGAATAAATTTGGTGGCCACCAGCCTATCTCCTGTTTCCTTGTCTACCTTAACCGTGACTGCCTGCATATTATTTTTCATGGGGCGAATGTCGCTGATGCGATTTCTGTCGTCCCATTTACCCACAACTCCTGCTATTGCGTTCTGAACGTCGCTTTTGCTGGTACCCTCCTCTAGCCCTCTGATGTTAATGTCTGTTTTATCTCCCATGATCCCTGAGATCGGCGGATGTTTCTCTCAGCAAACGTCCGATGTTAACCATGGCCTCGTTGTCTTTGTCTAAGGTCAAAAAAAGCTTTCCGTTTTTCGTGCTTTTGATGGACCTGATTGCCTCTTGGCTTTTGTTCGTCCCCAGTGCCTTCTTTACTGTTCCCATAATTTCTGAATAGTTTTTCTTCCCCTCGCTGATCACCATGCTTTACGACGTCGGTGGTGCCTTGCTTCTTCTTAGGGGTTAATTTTCCGTCCCCTCGCTTTCCAAGCTTATTTGTTGTGAAGATAGTTACCTGCTCTTTATTTTTTGTCGGTGCTGTTGTAAGTCCACTCTCTTTAATAGAGCTGTCATGCTCTCTGATTTTTCTTTTTGTCCACTTACTCTTTATCGTATCTTCCTCGTCTGAAGAGATAGAAACTGTCTGAAGTTCCATATTTGACAACGTGTAGCTTGGGCTCGTGTGAATGTCTTCCTCTATCCATTGGTCATTTTGTGACCTCTCAGACTCTGTGGATATAGTCCTCCTCGTTGACTCTGGTGTGCAGAATATTTCACCACGATGGAGCGTAATCTGGCTCCTTCCGAACGCAGACTCATTTTCCACCAATACCCGTTTATCACCATTACCGGTGCCTTTCCTTGTTATTTCTAGCTCTAGACTGTCCTCCTTGATTGTAATATCTCCTTCATTATCTTCCTGAACTTCTGTTGCCTTGCTATCTTTATGTTTTTTATTTATAATTTGATGCATTTGGGTCCCACGAGTAGCTAGGGAAAGTCTGTCTAACCCTGCAGAGCCCCGCATGCAGGGGTAAGGCATTCCTTTGGCGTACACCTCCGGCTACCCCGCACGTCCTCGCCATGATGCTGGGGGCTCCTCGCGACCCTCTCCGAGAGGGCCATTCACCTCTCGCCGCAGTTTCCCAGGCTAAGGTTCCGTGCCGCTCTCGTTAGCCCGCAGGTTCCGGCTTTACCGGGGTTGGTTACCCGATCTCGCCTTTCCCCACGGTTTTCAGGGCCCTCCACAATGGAGGTGAGAATCGGACTTTAGGCCCCAACCTAACCTAACCTAACCTAACCTAACCTAACCTAACCTAACCTAACCTAACCTAACCTAACCTAACCTAACCTAACCTAACCTAACCTAACCTAACCTAACCTAACCTAACCTAACCTAACCTAACCTAACCTAACCTAACCTAACCCAACCTAACCTAACCTAACCTAACCTAACCTAACCTAACCTAACCTAACCTAACCTAACCTAACCTAACCTAACCTAACCTAACCTAACCTAACCTAACCTAACCTAACCTAACCTAACCTAACCTAACCTAACCTAACCTAACCTAACCCCTGTTTTGTCCACCCCTCATATTGGTCCCACATATTCTGCCATTTAGCACAGGTCTCATTTTGTATGACCCTTTTTTCTTCCTGCGTATGGGTGGTATTTTGGTCAACACCAAGACTGCTTGGGTAGGGGTCGTTATATATGCTTGCGTTACCCTTAATGCTAGTTTTCTATTCGCCCTCTCTAATATATTTATGCCCGTTATGTTTTAGGTAGGTTTCCCATGCTGGTGATCCATAGAGCAGTGTTGATTCGGCAGCAGTGACTAGCGTTCTTATTTTTATACATCCTGGTCCATTTTCGCAAGGTGTTATTCTGCCGAGTGTTTTGACGATATTCTGCACTTTTTGCGCTGTAGGTAAAATGGTTTCTAAAGTTGGCGTCTTTTTCTATTTGTATTCCCATGTACTTTATCTGCGGTTTTTGAGCATATTTCTGTCTCCCCGATTTTTATTTTTAGTTCCTTCAGTTTTCTTCCTCCCGAAAGAAGAACCATTTCAGTTTTTGCGGCTGCTAGTCTTAGGCCCATTTTTTCGAGTTGAAGTTTAACCTCCTCCTCTGTATTTTGCACCCGGTTTTTAGCGCGTCTTTATTTTTGTCATGGATCACTATTGCTAGGTCATCTGCATAGGCTATGAGGTTTACTTTTGGTTCAAGGTCTAATTTTAACACCATACATGATGATCCAGAGGATGGGGCCCAGCACTGATTCCGGCGGGACTCCACATGTGATTTCTCCTGTATGTCCTGTGTTGTTGGTCAGGGTCCGATTTTCGAGGTAGGATAGGATGATATTTAATATGAAGGCTTCTACATTGTTTTTCTTTAGTTCCTTAATTATTTTTGGCCAAGGGGCTGTGTTGAATGCATTTTCTATGTCCAAGGTGATTAGTGCACAGAACTCCCTTTTGCCGCATGTTATTTTATTCACCTTTTCTGCTATTCCCAGTAGTACTTTAATGGAATCAATTGTGGACCTGCCTGGACGGAAGCCGTATTGTTGGGAGCTAAGTAGTTGGCGTTCTTCTAACTCCGTTTGCAGTCTTTCCTTGACAGGAAATTCTAGGCATTTTCTAGCTGCATTAAGAAGACATATTGGTCTATAGGTTTGTTCTCTATTCGGGTTAATTTTCTTTGGGATAAGTATTAGCTTAGAGTTTTTCCAGATTTCTGGGAAGTTGTCGTCGCGCATGCATTTATCCATGATTTTAAGTACAAGCTCTTGGTTGGTTTTGGCGAAGGTTTTCCATATTTCTGGAGTGATTTGGTCCGGTCCTGGGGCCTTCTTATTTTTCATGTTTTGAATTGCCTTGTTTAATTCCTCCTGTGAACTCCTTGTATGTCTTTCCCAGAGTGTTTTATTTTGTCCACTTTTTAATTGGTTTTCTTGGAAATAGGTTTTTTATTTGTTCGATTGTCTTTTCTTCTGATAACTTTGTTGGAAACGTAGTAAAACTTCAACTACGAAATATTTAATTTTCAAATCTGACTTACGTATCAAAATGTCCGTATCACGAGTTTGACATGTTTTATAATCAATCAGATTAAACTAAGACACAGAAAATAAAAAACTACTTCAAACTTCTTTAATAACTGACCAAATACACAAAATCGACAACTTCCTTCAAATACCTTTTTTTGACATTGACATTACTATACAAACATGATTTTTTTAATTAAAATATTCCGATTCGCTCGGAACATTTTCTCCCACCAAAATAATCTATAAACGTACCAAGATTATTTTCTAAATCGATCCCTCTGCACTACTCAAACAAGATTCCATCAGAAAAAGGCGTCTGATTGGACGCAAAAACTCTCCATTTATCGTCCGCACAAGTGCAGTCCGCACTTTACCATCTCGTCCAGCATAGGTCTCCAGCACGAGTCCCAATGGCCAATTCAAACGTCGCTTGTCATCGACTTCGATTATCACTACATACCCGGCTTTGACGGTACGTTCACGTTGACTGGCATGATGTTCAAGAAAGGCCAAGTATTCCCGTCGAAATCGGGAACGTAATTGTTCTCGTAAGTTCTGAACACGGTGGACTTGCTTATTCATATTGGTAGCATCTAGTATATCAGCTTCCGGTAGACCAAGCGGTAATTCGGAAAGAAAATATGCTGGAACTAACGGCAACAGCTCCCCATTTTTCTCTGACATATAAGATAGTGGACGGTGATTCAATGTAGACTCCACATCACACAAAATCGTAGCAAATTCTTCATAGTTCACGATCTTTTTTCCCAAAATTCGTCGCAACAATTTCTTGACAAGGCCAATCACTCTCTCCCACCATCCACCCCACCAGGAAGCTGTCGGAGGGTTGAAACGCCAGTCAATCTTAGTGACCAAACTATAACGTTGAACTTGATTCCAGTCAACTTCGCGAAAAAGGTTGTTGGTTCCGACAAAGTTCAAGCCGTTATCCGAATAAATTTTTGAAGGTCTTCCTCGGCGTCCCACAAATCGACGTAGAGCTTGCAGAAATCCATTCGTCGACAAAGTCGTCACAATCTCCAAATGGACACATCTGTACACTGCGCATGTAAAAAGACAGACCCATATTTTCTTATTTCCTCGCAAGAACAATGGCCCCAATAGGTCAACACCAGTGATGTCAAACGCCACGGTATTTTTAATCCGGTCTTTGGGTAAAGTAGTACTTGGAACTTCACAACGTGGAGCAATAGTTCGACGACATTTACCACATCGGTTAACTACATCACTAACAGTCCTTCTTCCCCGTGTAATCCAAAATCTTTTCCGTAGTTGAGCAATCGTTGTTAATAATCCAGCGTGACTATTGGCAATGTGCTCAGCAAGTATGATAGCACGAACGACTTCATGATCATGAGGTAATACCATTGGACATCGATAGGCAAATGAGTCATCTCCAAAGAACAGTTGACTTTTGATGCGTAATATCCCGTCATTGTCTTTAAAACATCCTAAAGTTCGAAGTCTTTTATCACGAGCTCCTTCAAACGTCAACTGGATATATTTGACAATGACTTTTTCTGCCTTTTCTATTTCCTTCACAGAAATGTTAATATTTATGTTACGTCTAAAAGTCTTTTGATAACACTTCAAAGGATATTGCAGTTTCAATACAGTAAAACCCGACGCACGTTGATTAATACGGGCTTTTAAACATTCAACGTATCTTATAACAACCGCTACAACTCGCACTGAAAATCCGTAGTCTGAATTTCTTTTTAAACGGTCAAAACTGTTTATACATTGCTGCACATGAGCACTTGTAACAGTTTTTTTAAGAGCTTGTCTTACAAGTTCTGAAAATTCAACAGAAGATTTCGGCCAATTCGATGGATCTTTCTTCAACCAGTCGGGCCCCTCCCACCATTGACATTGCAATATCTTTTCAACAGAGCATCCACGCGATGGTAAATCCGCTGGATTTTGTTCCCCTGGAATATGATGCCACTCCTCTACACGTGTTAGTCTCCTAATTTCGTCGACTCTTCCTTGAGTAAATCGATCCCAAGGTTTGTTGTTTTTAATCCAGGCTAAAGCTGTGCTGTGTGGTAAAACGTTTCCATATTTGGATCACCTAGCCAACTTATTATTTCCTTCGTTAAACGAACTCCAATTAGACATCCCATTAGTTCCAGCTTTGGAATCGTCATTACCTTTTTAATAGGTGCTACGCGTGTTTTGCACATTACTAAATAAACACTTACTGACTCAGCTTGTACAGTACGAAGGTAAATGGCACAGCTGTAGGCTAATCCTGACGCATCTGTAAAACAATGAAGCGTTGTCTTCTTATTTTCATTCCCAGGAATCATCCAACGAGGAATTTTCACTTCACGCAGCATAGGAATCTGTTTTTTCCAATTATCAAAACCAATGTTGATTTCAGCGGGTAGATCATCGTCCCATTTTAAGTCAACAACTTTACAAGTTTTTTGAAAAAGTAATTTTGGAATTATCGTATACGGTGCAACAAATCCCATTGGATCAAACACCGAATTCATTGCAGATAATAAACCTCGTTTTGAATTGGCCACGTTCATTTTCTTCATAATTCCCTCAACTAACAATTGAAGCGTATCAAAACTTGTATTCCATATTAATCCTAGTACTGGGATGATTTTTTCTTCCACCGATGGGCCGAACTCCCACCCTCGAAGGTGAAATTGTGCATCCATTAATATTTCCACGGCTTTACTTTTAAAATCCATTGCTGCCCCCATAGAGTCCATGCTAGTCACTGTATTGTCAACATAAAAGCTTTCAAGTAACTTTTTTGCCACATCAGGATACTTCTTACTTTTCTGGAGATGATAGTTGCGTTCTTTTTGACTGAGATCTCAGCTCACTTTAATTGAAGTGATCTGATATAAAGTGATGTGAGTAAGCACCAAAAAGAACGACAAACGCGCGACCTACGATTTCTTGCTCCCCACCACTTTATTTCCGACTCAATTCTAACTGATACCCCTGCATAACACATTCAGCATCGGTAAAGGGGGAGGAAAAATCTCAGCTCAGTTCGAAGTGAGTGAAACGAAAAGAACGCGCACATTACTGATGTGAGCTGAGATAACTGAGATCTCAGTAAAAAAGAACGCAACTGATATTTCAAAGTCATCGCAAGTAGAAAGGGGCTTGACTTAACACCAAAAACAACACGCCGATGTCGGTATATTATCAATTGAGAACAGCTTGTGTCACTCCACCAACAAAACTTAAGCATATTACGGTCTTTTTCGCTAACAGACATTTGCAGAAATGCCTTTTTTATATCTGCTACCACTCCAATCTTATTCATTCGGAGCTTTATAATATCGGCAGGAATCTTTTCCAATAAATTGGGTCCCTTCTCCAAACAATCGTTAAGTGAGACAGAGCCCTTCATTTTTGCACTTGCATCAAAAACCGGTCTTACTGGTGTGGTGCTGTTTTCCTTTACTACATGTCTATGTGGTAAAAAATATTCTACTTCAGAGTCCGATGGAGGCGCTACTTCAATAATCCCCTCAGCAAGCCAGGACTGGAACACATCGTGATACTCCTGCAAGTAACCGTCGTTTTTTAGGGATCGTGTAACTGCATTTAATCTTACTAACGCTGTTACAGGTTTATTTTAATTGTTTGATCATGTAATATAACTATTTAACAAATAGATCTACTTACAGTTTGAATCCATAACATTTTCTGAAATTATTCTTATTAAATATCATTGTTTATATCTTGCACTACAAATATTTGACCATGAACTTAATTCTTCTTTATTATAAATCACACAAATTAACAAACATTGACCTTGAACTCTATTCTTCTAATTAATAACAAATTAAATTGTACTGTATGCCTACTATGGTTAGCTATTGTCACCAAAGGTTGCCTAGTTGTGGAAAGGAAATAACGTTGTCTTTCTCATTTCCTCATGCTGTCACTTTGATCTTTCTTGTTGGAACTCAAGCCAGGAGGTTCCCATTACGTATTTTATACGGATTCTGAAAAAGAAATACAAATACCCATTTAAGATCAGATTAAGTAATCATCTTAAGTCGAAGTAGACTATATACACCCATTGTGGATAACACGATTACTTAACTCTTAAGGCCGCTGCCATATACGGCCAATTACCATCTTAATTTACCTGTGATTAACCGAGTACAGACTTCCATCAATTAGTATAGTTGCCATCCATTGTATTGTTCCTGTGGAGAAGTTCCAGGATTGGTACCTTGTTCCAGAGATTGCTACACCTGGTAACTAAACAAACCTATATTCTGCCAAAAGCCAATGCAATAGCTGGTCTACCTAAAAGCATTTTATCAATTAATATAGTTCATATTTTCTACTTACCAGAAATAATTAAATCAATAATACTTACCTACATAAATGAAGATATGTTGTTAACCACCTAGTACTACGTGGGTCCCATAACAATCATTGTAGTCATGTAAATATTACTTTTATAATTCCACCTTGACAGAATAATAATATAATAGCTAGTTACTAAATCAAAATTTCCTTGTTTTTTTCCACGACCACTCTACCAGACACCAACTCTGAGTTAGTCGAGTCAGTTTATAGATTAGTTACTGATTGTTCTTAAAATGACTAGGGACAACCAATAACCGTATCAAATGGCGCCCTGTGTGTGATTTACATGGTATTTTGTGGCTTTGAATTGGCTTTTGAACTTGGCATATAAACTTGTAAATATCTATCATTATATTGAAATCTTTATTTAGTGTTCAGTTACCTTTATTTTTTATTGTGCTATAATTTCTGAATACCTTTATTAATAACGGAAGTTTCCAATCTAGTTCTGGTAGTCTTGTTTATACAAATTTGCTTTGGCTTTTGCTTGAAAGGTGTATATGTTAATATATTTTTACAATCTCATTGACTATACAAACACAGAACAGTTGTTAGTAGAAGACAATACACATTAGTTTCATTTCAGTCAATTAGATAATTTCGGTTTTATTTCTTTTACTTTGATAACTTATTCTCAGATATTTTTTCGTGTGTTATGAGACCTGACATACATAACCACAATCAATATCGATAGATAGTTTTAACATTTTTCATTCTTCTTTGGTGGTTACATTGGTGGTCTGCAAGGCTATAGAACATACAGTTACATGAAAAGTTTTGTATTATTCGAAAACATTTCAATACAAATACATGTCTAAATTATTGATAAAGTTGTAAAATTTGACTATATTTTTTGAATAAATAAATAGTTGATGGTTTAATATTTGTAATATTCTTTGGTAATATTTTGTCGGTGAAAAATTATTGTATAGTTAGTACTGACAATTGTCGTTCGGTTACTAGTATTTGGAAGGAACTGGTTGCGTTTGGTTAGTTACTAGGTATAATTAAGTTATATCATGGAAGTTAATCGTCTTTTAAAAGACGAATTAACTTACGAGTTAGTTATTCGTGGAGTGGCACAAATAAAAGGAAAAACTGGGCCAGAATTAAGACAAAATCTTCGAGATATTTTAAAAAAGGAACGGGACTTAAAGACATCTTTCATAAGAAGTGACTTAATGCAAAATTTTGAAGAGGAAATCGAAGTATGTGAAGGTAAAATCGAGGAACTGGAAGAAGCTGTTGAAAATTTCGATCCAGATAATGCGCACAATGATTTTAAGAGAGTCATTACTAGACTTCAACATGTACAGTGCAGGATAAGCAGGTTAAAGGGAACAGAAAGAGAGGAACAAGAAAAGTTACAAGCATTAAATAAGTGTAGAAAGGTAGAGTTAGCACTTTCAGCAATTTACCAGAGTGCTGTAACGACTGGACAGGATTTAAATCCATCAAAACATACCAGAACAGCTGCTACTCAGTCTAATGAAGTTTCGAGAATAACCGAGAATACTGATAATGGTGCCAACAGATCCTTATTGGATATGCCTATAAACGAAGACCAACCAGCTTGTTCGAAAAGTTTACCAGTAGTTGGAGATTTTATAGATGTTCTTGACAATCCTTTACAAGAAAATCTACGGGTGAGAGGAACATCTTCCTCCCAAGATAATAGATATGACAGTAACAGGAACAAAATTTTGCACCTAGATTTAGACAACATGTAAATTTTCAAGAGCCGTTCTGTTATGGTGACTGGAATGCTTCATCAAGAAGAGCTACAATGGATTTATCCCAAAGAATGGACGATTTGAATTTTCTCTCTATGGCAACCCCGAACTGGACAAGCGATTTTCGAGTACCTGATATCTCGAGATGGAATGTCAAATTTAATGGGAAAACCAGTGTTAATGAATTTTTGGAAAGAGTCGAGGAGCTAAGAATGTCACGAGGTGTGTCTTCGAACCAATTGGTCCGTTGTCTTCCTGAACTTCTAACACAGGATGCATTACTCTGGTATAGAACTAAACAATTTTTCTCATGGTCTGATTTTGTTACACAATTACGAGAAGCCTATTTGCCTTACGATTACGAGGTAAGTTTAATGGATGAAATTCGAATGCGTACACATGTGAGTCAAGAGAAAGTACTTGCTTTCGTTGCGGTGATGGAAAACCTCTTCCGAAAACTAAAGCAACCTCCAACTGAAGAGGATCGGGTTGCATTAATAAGACGTAATCTACTACCAAGTATCCAATCTCATCTAGCCTTACAGACTATTGCTAATATTAACGAATTGATTCGTCTTGGAAGAGCAGTGGAAGAAACTGAGGCTAGAATTCAAAAGTTTGTTCCTCCTCCAACGGCAAGTAGAACTTTGTTAGAGCCTGAACTAGCATATAGGAGACAGAGTCAACCGTCAGTTGCTGCTATTAGAAGTCAACCCACATCATCAAGAACCCAAAGGCACAATTCTGCTACTAAAGAAGAATCTGTAGAACAGAATGCAAATTACTTCTTCGCGCACATCAGTATCTTGTTGGAACTGTGGACAAGCAGGTCATCGTTTTAAGAAATGTTCTGAACCTCGTCGGAAAAAGTTCTGTTTTAAATGCGGAGAAAATAATTTCTCCTCATACAACTGCCCAAACTGTTCAAAAAACTTGGAAGAAGGTCGACAGTAGGCCAACTGTCAGACCAAGGACTAGCATTGGCCGAAGAAAAACAACGTGTTTTGCTTGATTATATTTTGTCCCATGCTAAAGGGGATACCAGACCATATCTGCAGGTTTCTATCTATGGGTATTCTCTATTCGGATTACTGGACTCTGGAGCTACTAGTACAATTTTAGGTGGACTGGGATGGAATGTACTAAAATCATTTTGTTCTCTAGAAGAGTGTGAACAAAAAATCTTGTTTAGTGGCATCCGGTCAAGCCTGTGAAATACTCGGAATGGTGTCGATTCCGATCGCCTTGTGCAATAAAATCAAAATTCTTAAGGTATTAGTTGTTCCAAGTTTACCACATTCTCTTATTTTAGGGATAGATTTTTGGAAAGAGATGAGAATTATACCTGATATGTATTCGGGAAATTGGTCCTTTCAAGAATCATCGCTGGAAGGGGATGCTGCAGAAGTGGCAATAATCTCGGCGGAAGTTTTGAGCCCAGATCAAAAAGGTACGGTTAAATAAACTCGTCAACGATACTTTTAAGATGATGGGAAATAAATTAGGATGCACGACATTGGTAGAGCATGAGATAAGAACTTCATCACCTCCGCTAAAACAGCGATATTATCCACTATCACCACCGCTTCAAAAGCAAGTGCATGAAGAACTTACGAAAATGTTAGAAGATGGAGTAGTTGAGCCTTCAAATTCGCCGTGGTCTTCTCTATTCTTCTGATAAAGAAACCAGATGGTCGCTATCGTTTTGTTGTTGACTATCGTCAATTAAACAAGGTAACGGTAAAGGATGCTTATCCCTTACCATTCGTAAATGCCACTTTAGACAAATTGCGAGACTCACACTATCTTACTACCCTCGATATAAAAAGTGCCTACTGGCAGATACCTTTATCAGAGAAATCCAAACCTATGACTGCTTTTGTAGTACCGAATAGAGGACTTTACCAATTTAGGAGGATGCCTATGGGTTTACATAACGCGCCAGCGACATGGCAGAGATTTATCGATCGCGTGATCGGCGTTGATCTAGAAAAATATGTCTTTGTGTATTTGGATGATGTAATAATATGCACAGATACATTCGATAAACATATCGAAATTCTACAAGAAGTTCTTTCCCGATTAATAAAGGCAGGGCTCACGTTAAACCGCGATAAATGCCAATTCTGCAAATCAGAGCTAAAGTATCTTGGTTATGTTGTGGGAGCTGGAGGTCTAATGGTAGATCCAGAAAAAGTAAAAGCGATTCTTCAAATCGCCCAACCAAAGTCAGTGAATGATGTTCGTCGACTCATCGGAGTTGCATCATGGTACAGGAGGTTTGTACCAAACTTTTCAACACTAACTGCTCCTTTGTGCAATCTACTCAAGAAAAACCAAAATTTTGTTTGGAGCCAAGAATGCGAAAATTCTTTTAAGTCACTGAAGGGATACTTAGTGTCTGCACCTCTATTGACATGTCCAAATTTCGAGAGGCCATTTGTGGTTCAGACCGATGCATCAGGATATGGGTTAGGCGCTGTACTATCTCAGATGGATGATGATGGAAATGAACAAGTTATTTGTTATCTTAGTAGATCGCTAACCAAAGCAGAACAGAAGTACAGTACAACTGAAAAGGAGTGCTTAGCGGTACTTTTCGCTATCGAGAGACTCAGACCGTACCTAGAAGGCGTAAAATTTCAAGTGGTTACCGATCATTTTGCTTTGAAATGGATCAATAATATAAAAGACCCCGTCGGTCGTATTGCTAGGTGGGCGGTACGCTTTGCAGCAATATGATTTCGATATAGTCCATCGTAAAGGCAGTGAGCATATCGTTCCTGACGCACTTTCACGGGCCGTACCGCGAATAGATGCGGTTACCACGGAAGACGTCAAAGATAAATGGTATCGTAATATGCGCCTGAAGGTACAAGATAATCCAGACAAATTTCCTCTGTGGCGTGTTGAACATGGAAAGTTGTTTAAAAAGTGGATGTAGCCTACCCCGAATTAGCAGAAGACTCGGATGGTTGGGTAATGGTTGTTCCAAAAGAGGAAAGATCCAAAATAATATCGGCACATCATGATCCACCTACATCGGCTCATTTAGGAGTTTTTAAAACTCGAACAAAAATTGCTAGAAACTACTACTGGCCGAAACTTAAGCAGGATGTAGCAAGGTACATTTCCAAATGTTCCATTTGCCTTCAAAATAAACCACTTCAACGCCCACCAGTAGGTATGATGTTAAGTCAGAGTCTAAATGCTACACGTCCGTTTCAAATAGTAAGTATTGACATTGTAGGGCCTTTACCTCGTTCGTCAGCAGGGTATACCAACATACTTTCAGTTCAAGATGTGTTCAGCAAGTTTTTATTACTCTTTCCGTTACGCCAGGCTACTGCTAAACAAGTTTCCATGAATTTTGAGGATAATGTAATTTTAGTGTATGGTGCACCCCAAAAAGTGATCATGGATAACGGTGGTCCATTCACAAGTAAGCAATTTCATGATGTTCTTAAGAAATATGAAGTTCAACCATGGCACATTTCAAACTATCATCCACAGGAAACCCTGTCGAAAGAGCGCACAGAGTGTTAAAACAGCATTGACTTCTTATGTCTCAGATAATCATCGAGCTTGGGATCAATATTTACCAAAGATTGCTTGTGCGATTCGTTCATCTTGTCACGAAGCGACCAAATTAACACCCAACTTTGTAGTATTTGGCAGAGAGATTCAACTCTCTGGAAAGAATATTCATCCCCTTGCAACTCCTCAGGAGAGTCATAACAACTCACATATACGCTCTGAAGCCTTGTTAGAAGTTTTCCAAGATGTAACACGAAGAATAAAAATAGCTTATGAGAAGTCTAAGGATCGTTACAACCTGAGACATCGAGATGAAAGATTTACGGTAAACCATAAGGTATGGAAACGTCGACATGCTTTATCAGATGCGTCTAAGGCAATTACTTCTAAGTTTATTCCAAAGTTTGAAGGGCCATTTACAATCTCCAAAGTTGTTTCACCCTGGTCTTATGAATTAAGAGATAGTAACGGTAATTCTAAAGGTATTTGGCATGCAAAAGATATTAAAGCTCATCCACCAGATAAATCTGAATCCGATACATCAGAGACGGAAGATTAGTTAATTAGTTAGATTAGTTGATAAGTTAGTTAGCTAAGTTAGTTAGTTACAGCATAGTTGATTAGTTAGTCAGGATAGTTGATTTTATTATTCGATAGAATCACGATGAATTAAAATTTCTGCATTCGATGGCTATTATTATTATTATTATGTTGATTTTGCCCACTAGGTAGGGAATTTTTCTTTTTTTAAGAAAGGGGGGGTTGTTACAGGTTTATTTTAATTGTTTGATCATGTAATATAACTATTTAACAAATAGATCTACTTACAGTTTGAATCCATAACATTTTCTGAAATTATTCTTATTAAATATCATTGTTTATATCTTGCACTACAAATATTTGACCATGAACTTAATTCTTCTTTATTATAAATCACACAAATTAACAAACATTGACCTTGAACTCTATTCTTCTAATTAATAACAAATTAAATTGTACTGTATGCCTACTATGGTTAGCTATTGTCACCAAAGGTTGCCTAGTTGTGGAAAGGAAATAACGTTGTCTTTCTCATTTCCTCATGCTGTCACTTTGATCTTTCTTGTTGGAACTGCCAGGAGGTTCCCATTACGTATTTTATACGGATTCTGAAAAAGAAATACAAATACCCATTTAAGATCAGATTAAGTAATCATCTTAAGTCGAAGTAGACTATATACACCCATTGTGGATAACACGATTACTTAACTCTTAAGGCCGCTGCCATATACGGTAAGCACACTATTTTCTTTGTCAAAGCTTCTCTTAAAAAGGTCATAACTTATTTTAGGCCAATTACCATCTTAATTTACCTGTGATTAACCGAGTACAGACTTCCATCAATTAGTATAGTTGCCATCCATTGTATTGTTCCTGTGGAGAAGTTCCAGGATTGGTACCTTGTTCCAGAGATTGCTACACCTGGTAACTAAACAAACCTATATTCTGCCAAAAGCCAATGCAATAGCTGGTCTACCTAAAAGCATTTTATCAATTAATATAGTTCATATTTTCTACTTACCAGAAATAATTAAATCAATAATACTTACCTACATAAATGAAGATATGTTGTTAACCACCTAGTACTACGTGGGTCCCATAACAATCATTGTAGTCATGTAAATATTACTTTTATAATTCCACCTTGACAGAATAATAATATAATAGCTAGTTACTAAATCAAAATTTCCTTGTTTTTTTCCACGACCACTCTACCAGACACCAACTCTGAGTTAGTCGAGTCAGTTTATAGATTAGTTACTGATTGTTCTTAAAATGACTAGGGACAACCAATAACCGTATCAACGCTTGTGATTTATTTGGCTTAATTTCTCTATGACCTTCCAACCATGGTAAGCACACTTCGTAACGTCCATCCTCTGTTCTAGATACAGTATTTTTAAAATGCATAACAGCAGCTTCTTTCAAATCCTTTCTTACTTGACTACGTGACTCGGTTGTAATCCCCAGCGCTTCTAAAGACCACAAATCTTCTTCATTTAGTTGTCCGAGCATCATTGTAGTTACTATATTTGCAGATGTTTCTGAACTATTAACGTTGTTTTCAGGCTCCGCGCCTTCCAGCACCCAACCAAAGATTGTTTCTTTAGCACACACGAACTGATTAACTCTTACAAACCTTCCGGTCCACAGTTGTGCTGCAATATTAGCTCCCACAAGAAAATGGATTTCTTCCGTAAACATGGATTGATCTTGGAGTGGAACACCCTTCCATCCATTTGTTGTTCGATGGTTTAGCAATCGATTGCGCTATTCTCGGAATAACATTAAAAACAAAGCTCCCAGTTTGTCCATTATCGATGTTACGAAATACTATTTTAAACTGTTGGTGTAGACGAGGTTCTGTTATTTGTCCTCCAAACACTTGATGACGTAAAGTCTGTGACCCCACTAGCTCTTTCTTCAGGCCAACTATAACTTTTTCTTCAACGAATGATTCCTCAGAACCTTCATCGATAAACACTCGTGCGTGTCGTATTCCTACGTCTGTTTCAACAGCAACTATCAGCGTCATCAACGCCACTCTGCTTTTAGAACACACATTAGAATAGCCGGTTGTTGTTCTTAACGTATCTTGTTGCGGCTGAACGGATTCTTGCCGCGCATTCCAATTTTGGGAATCGCTAAGTTCTATAGACATTTTATTAGATGTAGAGATAGTTGAATCTTGCGGCACTTGTGATACTGCTCCATGGCACATTACGTCAAGATGTCGGCCATGACATTTAGAACAAATAAAATTAGAGGTACATTCTGTTTGCATGTGTCCAGAATGCAGGCATTTAAAACAAAGTTGTTTTTTACGTAAAATGTAATTAAATTGATTGTACTAACCCTTACTTTTTGGAAGTCCATCTTATTAAGGATAATAAAAAACTCTTCATAGCGAAACAGCTGTCATTGAGCCTTTAAAAAAGCAATTTTTTAATAAATATTGGAAGTTTTGTTAAAACGAAGAGTTTTTTATTATCCTTAGTAAAATGTAATGTTTTTCTTTTAGCTTCATTGAATAAGCTTTAAAACACTTAGCACTGTTGTGTCGCTTTTCGTCGCAAAACGCACACCGTTTCATTTCCGTCTTGGATTGGTTTAAGAGCACCGACGCTGTGGCAACTTCTTGCTGTTTTTCAACTCGGCTTCTCGTTTTTGTCGTGGAACTCGTATTACCGATGGACATGTTAGCTAAAGAACGCTCCAATTCGTTCTGAACTTCTTGATTTAAAAAGTTAAGAATAGGCTGTAATTTCTCCTCGTACTTAGCACTCCGCTGCCACTCCTTAAGGATTTCTTGGGGAAGACACGCCTCTACAACTGGATATAGAATATTTTCACATTGGTCCTTAGTAACACCCAGGACTTCAAGGTTTCGGATCTGTGAGGTAATTGTTGGTACCAACTCCAGCATATCGATGTTTTCCTTGTCATTGGATTTGTTGATCACCAATTGTAATAGATCTCGTACGTAAACCTTGATTAATAAACTTTCTTTACCGAACGTTCCTCTGAGAGCTGCAACAGCTGCATTATAATTATCTGGCGATAAAGGAACTCCTCCGATGGCCTTCCGTCCAATCGAGTTTTCAGGTAGACAGTCCAACAAATGTCGATACTTTCTGCTGTCTGAGTAATTGGGATTGTTGTGTACTTCCTCAAATTGAGCCCAGAACGCCAACCAGTTACGAACGTTTCCGTCAAAGGGTTGTAGCTTGGGTTCGGTGAGGTTACTGCATGTATCCACAGCTTTTCTTGCTGCTGGTACCAATTGCTGTAAAAACGGTCTAGCTTTCCGCTCTGCCGAGTCCAGCCTTTTCTGCACATTAGCCAGCAAATCTTCACACTCCAAATACTTTTGTTCATCCTTTGGTGCCTTTAAATATACTTTCTGGATATCCAGCACTGCTTTTTTCACTGCTTCAGCTTTAGAGTTAATTATCTTTATCATGGATTCAATTTCATCTTTATTTGGATTTTCATTCTGTAACTCTTCATTCAGTTGAACCTCCTGGGCCTCGAATGCTTTTAACTTTAACTCTACGAGTATTTCAGTCATTTTTAATTAAACGTGTGATTGATTAAGATGATGTCTTACTGGTACAGGATCGCCACAAATGTTGGAAACGTAGTAAAACTTCAACTACGAAATATTTAATTTTCAAATCTGACTTAAGTATCAAAATGTCCGTATCACGAGTTTGACATGTTTTATAATCAATCAGATTAAACTAAGACACAGAAAATAAAAAACTACTTCAAACTTCTTTAATAACTGACCAAATACACAAAATCGACAACTTCCTTCAAATACCTTTTTTTGACATTGACATTACTATACAAACATGATTTTTTTAATTAAAATATTCCAATTCGCTCGGGACAAACTTAATTCGGGTTCTTATTTTAAATCTGCGACGATCTTGTAGGCTTTTCCCCATATATCGTTATTTAGTTCTGCACAGAGGTTTTTCCATATTTTATTTTTTGCTTCCTTTATCATGGTGGCCAGCTCCTTTTTCGCTTTTCTGTGATCCTCTTTTGCTTTATTTTTTAACTCTTTGCTAACATAGGCTTTGTTTTTTCTGGTTGCTTCTCTTCTGCATTTTATACATTTGACACTGCTTATGGCTATTTCTTCGGCCCATCAGTAAACTGAGGGCTTGTTTCCCTGTGGCACTTCTTTTGGTTTGAGGTGCAAATCGCATATTTTTACTAGCTCGCTCATTATTTCTTTTGCTGTCTCAATATGTCTGCTTTTTTCCTTTGATATTTTCATGTTCATTCTTGTAATTTCTTCTATGTTAGTTTTCCATCCCCCAAATTCGTTTTCTTGTGTCTGATTCGGAGTTTGTGTTTGTGTTTCGTAACTAATATATTGATGACCGCTCAGGCTTTCCATGTGATCCTCTACCTGCCAGTTTCGTATTGTATCGGCGATCCTTTTTGTTTGTGGGCTTATTTCCCGTATTTATTATTGATAGGTTATCAGCTTCTACGAATTCCTCTAGCAGTCAGTCCGTGATTGGCGACCCGAATTGTGCGTTTAGGTCTCCTCCAATGATGATTTTACTACCGATAAGACTTAGGGTTATATTTAATCTTTGTAAGAATTCTTTAAATTCCTCGACGCTTTTGTTCGTTAAGAAGTAGCAAGATATTAGCTTTATTTGCCCTGTTGTTATCACTACGTATCCTGAGTATTTTTGGCAATCGTCGACCAGTATATTTGTTTAAATAAAACGATCATAGTTCATATCACAGAAAATTTTACTGTCACGGTTAGCTTTTATGATGTTTGGTTCTTGCTCGAGGACAAAATCTATTTTATTTTCTGATATTGCCTGTTCTTTCAGTCTTTTTATCTCTTCTCGTAGATGTTTATTTTCTTCTTCTAGGTCTGCTATATTCTTTTGTGACTTCATGACTTTAAACTCTTCCCTTAGGTGTTTATTTTCCTACTCTAGGTTTAGTATTTTGGTTTTTATTTCTTGCTCTATGATTGTTTCTTTCCTTGCGTTTTCTCCATTCTCCTTTTTAATAGATTTGATCTTATCTGCTAAATGTTGTATTTCTTTGCGAAGCTCTCTGTCTTTTTTTGTTCTGCTTCTAGACTATATTTAACTCTTTTAACTCCCCTAGCCTCCTCTCTTAATGTTTCGGTGATTTGTTTTATGGGCAGGTGCACGTTTCGATTTTCTTGTGCGAAAGCATTTCCTCCTTTTCTTTGTCCCTTTTCGACCCTGGTCCTCTGTTTCAAAGTAGAGAATGAGGTCTCCGAGTTTGTGTTCGAAGCGAGCGTGTTTGGTTTTTATTCATTACCTTTTTTTGTTGTTGCTTCCGAGCTCTGTCCTTCCGAAGTGTTGCTTGGTTTTTCATTTAGCTATTCAACTAGCATCTTTTCTGCTACGTTTGCTGGTGTTGAGTTTCCTTCTTTGCCGCATTTGCCAGTCCTTTTAGGAGGTGTTCGTCGTATTTTGTCTGTCCTGACAAAAGGGCTTTTGCTCGATTCAGAGTTTCTGGTATCGTCTTTACTTCTAAAAGTGCCAGTAGGGGTACTAGACATGCTGGCCTGCCCTTTCACCAGCACTGTCTCACAGTCCTCTATTTCCCTGTCCTTTCTTTCTTCCTTTTTTTTCTCTGTGGATTGTGCTGTTAATCGATAGATTTAACTTATCATCGGTTCCTCATCCTCCCATCTTTTCATGGACGTAACACTGCCTTTTCTTCCGGGACTGGCGATTAGTGAATAAAAGAGATCTTCCGTCTCTACCTTATTATTATAATTTTTTAATTGGTGGCGGTGTCCGCCTGACCGCGCCACTTCTTTTGAAACTATTCGAGCATCCAGTAGAAGAACTAAAACCCTCAGCCTGGTATTCCACTGGGGGCGTTTCCTAAAGTTTTAAGTGTGTAGCCCAGACAATGGCAGTCTGAACCACTCTCTGGGACCCAGATCCAGCCATTTAGACCCTAATTTTACCTAATCTAACCTTACCTAACTTAACCTAACTCAGTTACTGTGGGACTCGGCTACTCAGACTGAGCAACCCATACCCACTAAAACGGTCTTAACCGTGACAGTTTGGGTCCCGTTCCGGCATGCTCTTAACTCCCCAACCTCGAAGTTTTCGACTGCTTCACCAACATCTATCAGGGCCTTATCTAGATGCATTTACTGGATTCCATTAACTGCATTCTTTTCAGGTAGTTTCTAAAGCAACCGTGTTCTGTTAGTACTTGGGTTAAGTAATAGTCGGTTTTACGGTGTTTGCAGCTCAGCCACGTCTTTATGTTGGGTATTAGTTTCTTCGTCCATTGCCCAGTTTGTGTATTCTCGTCCCACTCCTTTTGCCACTGGTATTTGTTTTTTTTTCGTTTTTTTTTTTTGGTCTCCCCGTTTTTTTCAGTTTTTTCGTATACTTGGGCTCTTTCACTTGCGAGTAGGTGCACTGGGATGATCCCTGCAACGACATACAGCGCGTTTGTAGGCGCTGTTCGGTAGGCTCTCTGTTTTGATCATTTCTTTTCTATAAGAGTGTATCTTCAGGTCTTTGTACCATATTGGGGCACCGTACAGGAGAACCGATTGAGTGACAGCATGGAGTAGCGCCCTTTTGTTACTCGATGGTCCCTTTATGTTTGGAATCAGCCTGCTCAATGCCGTAGCTCTTTCGTTGGCTTTTTTTGCGGCCCCTTTATATGCGGACCAAATCCACCAGTATCGCTGAGGATAATACCTAGGTGATTTAGGGTTCTTTGAGGGGTAATTTTTACGCTTCCGCACCTAAAGGTAATATTCTGTCTTTTCCTTGGACCTTTCAGGATTATGGCCTCAGTTTTATGTTCAGCCAGGGTCAATTTTTTTCTCTCTATCCATCTTTTGACATGCATTATGGCTAGTTCTACGTTGTCTATTAACTCTTATTTTCTGTTAGCTGTTACTATTAGGCTAAGGTCCAGTACTGAGCCCTCTGGAACTCCGGCTGAGGCTTTCATATCTACCCCTTTCTCTATCCGCAGGGTTCTTTCGCTAAGGTAGGCCCCGATGATGTTTAGCAAATACGTGTACTCCCCCTCTCTAAGCACTTTCATTATCTCCTGCCAGCTTAAACTATTGAACGCGTTTTGTCCGTCAAAGGAAATCATGGCTACCCATTTGCGTGGACAATTTCTAGACTCTTCTACGACTTTCGCGACTGCGTCTGTCGTAGATTTTTTCTTTCGAAAGCCATATTGCGAGTCTGACAGCCCCGTTTGGGCTTCGATTTCCTTTCCTAGTCACCCCTTGACTAGTGCTTCGTAGAGCGTGCTTAACGTGCTGAGCAGACATATAGGTCTCCATTTTTTTTGCTTCGCTGGGTTTTTTATCCTTTGGCAGTAGCACAAGCTTTTAAAGGATTGTTTGTTACATTAAATGTTTATTTCTTTCACATAATAGGTTAATAATGGTTTACAATAAATATTACAAAATAACTCTGTTTTCATAAACTTTGGGTATAGGGAATGCTTAACAAAAATTAAAGATACATAATCGGGTATTCTATTTATGATATAAAATACAGGGTGTTCCATTTGAAAGAAGAGAGAAAATGAAAGGGTCGAGTTATCGTCCACCCTGTATACAAAAGGGAAAATAACTAGTATTTAATAGAATACGGTGATATTGTATCAATTAAATTGATTGTACTAACCCTTACTTTTTGGAAGTCCATCTTACTAAGAATAATAAAAAAGTAAAAAAATAATCACACAGTCAGAGAAAAATGAAACCAGCGGTTGGGCGCCAATTTGTAACCATATTATGACGTTGGGCGTCAATTTGTGATATGATTTACATGTTGAGAGTGAATTTATAAAAATATTTAGTTAACTTTAAAAAAAAATAACAATATACCAAAAGAAAAAATAATTTACAATAAAACAACCATTAATCTTAATTTCATCTTTAATTAGTTTGTAATTTCATTTAATTGATATTTCAATAATTAACAAAATTTATAAATGTTTATCACAGCCAAAAATTATGATAGTTAAATACCTCGGCTAGGGGTGAGTAAGTTCATTAGCTCTGACTATAGTACAATATTTGTTTCTTTAAGAAATTATAAGGGCGCCACTGAAATCTTTTTATTTTTTATGATACTACTGAAGAAAGTTGTTTTAAGCGGAGTTATTTAAATACGTATCATAAAATGACAGAAAGACGTCAGAAAAAACTGTCTGTGAAGTAAAAAAAAAGTGAAAATGTACCAACAGATAAAAGATAAATAGATTTCCTTGGTGCTAAAATGAATGAAGTTGAGAATACGTTACAAAAAAAATAATCCGCAAAGAGTTCTTTAAAAATACTTATTCTAATACAGTTGACGATATAGATAGATATAAACGGAAATAAAAGAGAAAAAATATGGGAACAGTAAACTTGATATACCACAATAACTGATCTGTTAACAATAGTGGACGATCCTTCGCCGCATCTTGGGGTCGCTATGGCACTGTCTAGGTGGTTCCAAATGACTATGGAAGATCACGAGTGGAGGGATGATCTGCCCAAGTTGTAGAGATGATCCAGTTAAAAATGTTCGTGCATACGAAAGCTTAAAGTTTAAAAGTTTACAAGCTGTTCAAGTTTACTGAATCTTCAAATTAAAGAGATGCTTCTAGTTTACTGAATCTTCAAATTAAGGAGATGCTTCTAGTTTACTGAATCTTCATATTAAAGAGATGCTTCTAGTTTACTGAACCTTCAAATTAAAGATATGCTTCTAGTTTACGGTATTATATTCCAACTTTCTGTATATGACAGTAAACCAATACAAGAAAATGAGACTGGAAATAATTACTAAAACCTCTTGAACTGACAACTCATTAGTACACCTCGTAGCGTAGCTACTTTGAACTTCCAATTATAATTATTCATATAATTCATAAAATGAATACGGTCTCTCATAAAATTTATGAAACTGTTATATGGAACTCATTTCTTATATTTATTCCTTTTAATTTCCTTCTACATCCAAGTTCCTTCTTGATTAGTTATTCAGTTGGTAACCCTTCCGGATGTAGGTTGGCACTAAAATATTTCCGCTTTATGCTTTCTTTAACTGTAATTGCCCTTCATACGTATAAGGTTCTTCAAGTGCGTTGGTGCTGGTATAACTTTTCCAGTTCGGCAATTTTGAAATGTACTTTATGCTATTCATCCTAATATTTATAGCATTACTGCTGGAATTGAGAAGACTAACAGGAACCTTTACTCACGGTTTAGGATCGACCCGTCTTCTTGATTATAAGGAGATTGAACCTCTATCATGGATCTCTCCTTTTTTTGATTGTTTTTTACAATCATTCCTTTTGTCCTCTTCATATATTTTTTTCTTCTTGTTTCTTTTAGTAATGTAACACTTGTTATTTGAATCTTCTTCTGGGATACAACATTCTTAGCATGAATATGGTCCCACTTTTCTATCCACTTTAATTTAACCAAAACACCCATCATTCTCTATCTTTATAACTTCTGAAGTTCCTTTTTCCTCTTCTTTTTTTATATAATAACTCTCTTATTCATCCATTATTCTTCACTTATTCATGGATGTTTAAGTTTTAAATTTAAATTATTTGCAATTCCTACGTTCTGTACATACAGGTGAGTTTAGATTGATTGTGTAACATAATTAACTTGCTGCTTTGCCATAGTTTAACTTATTACAAAATCATGTATTTAGCTTTTTGCTTTAAACTTGTATTTTATTTCTATTGGTAATTATTTGTCATATTTGAAATGTTTTAACTTTAATCATTAGTGTAATCGGACAACCGACACCACTCGCTCTTTTTATAACTATTTTTGACTCTCCTGATACCATTGTTTTCTTTATAGCCTGATGATGGTCTGAAGACCGAAACATGTTGCACTAACTTTTGAACCTTGCTATTAAATGTTGTGGATAGACTTTGAGTTTTATTACTACGATTATCTACATCATCCACATTTGAGAGATGGATTTCCTTTTCATCTTATTGTTATTATTTTAGTTGCAATATTTCCTACATCAAAGATAGGACGTTTGCGCTAAAATTTTGGTGACGTAGTTCGACGTGATATTCCCCAGTCGGAAGCGTTTGTCTGCAGCCCAAAGTGTTGTCGTAGTTTTCTGATCTTTCCGTCCTAAGCAGTTTCCTCTAACTACAGTTTTTCAAAGATACAAGACCGTCTACAACGAGAATCGACACGGTGGGGCGCACTGCAAGGTTGGTTTTTTTTATAATTATATAATATTCATTTCGCGATTAGAAATTGATGACATTAAACATGTTAAATTTCCGACTTTTTGGCACGCTAAGCCCGATGTAATATTTAATATTGGGGGTTGTATGGAATAAACACTTTTACGCTAAAGACATTAAACTATATTTACAATGACTGGATTAGAGTACAACACTTAATTACTATAAATAAATTATATTAATTCTGTATCAGCAACATAGTGAACTTGATAATGAATATCATAAATCGAACTTTTCGTCTATGCCTTGCTGTGTATTTATTTACTATTTTTGTTTATTTCACCTTACTCGCAGACACGATATGACCGTGAACGTGCCATACTATAATGCCATGTTTGATGCGTCAGTTGTTAAGATAAACTGTTTACTGAAATCGGGATATTTTAGAATTGGTGGCTGAATCAACGCCTTTTTTAATGTGCCAAAAGATTTACTACATTCGTTCGACCAATCAAATTTAACGTTTTTCCTGGATAGTTTATTTAAAGGTAAGCATATTTCAGCGAATGTAGGTATGAACTTTCTATAATAATTACATGCGACGAATCTCCTTACTTCGTCCGCGTTCTTTGGTACAGGATATTGTTCAATGACTGAAAATTTTGCTTTATCGGGAGAAACGCCCTCGTCTGATAAATTGTGACCTAAATACGTGACTTCGCGCCTGAAGAATTGGCATTTTTGCGGATTAAGTTTGAAATTAAATTTACGACATGTTTCGAAGGTTTCTTTTAGATTTGCTAGATGATGATTCTCGGAAATTCCTATTACTACTATGTCATCCATGTAAAGAAATGCTTTCTCGGGGGTGAGACCTGAAAATGCTATTGACATCATCCTTGAAAAACTGTTGGGACTAATGTTAAGTCCAAAAGGTAATCTAGTATACTGAAACGAACCTGATTCAGTACTGAAAGAAGTGTACTTCCTAGAAGATTGTTCTAATGGAATTTGATGAAAACCTGCCATTAGGTCTATGACTAAGAACCACTTAGATCTTCCTAATTGATCTAAAATCGAATCTATTCTGGGCAATAGAAATTCATCAGTGACTGACTCCTTAGGTTCTCATTTTTGGCCTCCTTTCACTCTATCACTCTATTTTCTAAATCTAGTATTAACAACGTTTGAGCGTCCTTCACCACCGCTTCTTTTAGACTCTCAGATGACCTGTAGTAGCCTTTAATGATTCCTCTTAAATCCTCAACCGCCCTGTGCAGATGTCCACATGCATCCACGTGTCCACATCCACGTCTTCTCTTCTTTCACGGTTGACTCCGGACGCAGTAGCTCCCGCTTCTACACTCAGACAACATGGCTGCCTCCCCCATGCTGCCGGTTTTTATCGAAGTTTACTCCTCTATTCCATTACTCAGAGAGCACGTGTCCTGCGTCGGTAGTGTGGGACTCAAGTCGTGTAATACCCACTAAAAAACCACCTCTTCTTCTTGTTGTCTCTATGATTTCGGAATCCGCCTTGTCGGCATAGCTTCGAAATGACTGCTTCTCTTTTCTCTTCATCTGCCTTGTTCTCTTCTTTCGTCTTCCTCGTTTTCCTTTATTACGTCCACAATTAAATTAAAAATGACTCTAAAATTTTCTCATTCCTTGTCATAAGCCCTATCACGTTCTCTGGCGTCATAACATTTCCTACATTTGCCTTTGCCATCCTTGTTTTATTACTCCACCTCCCACACTTAAAGACCGCGTGTTCGGGGGTGTCTGTTATTGCAGTACCTACACATTTTGTCTACCAATTTCCCTATTCTTTTGGTGTATGATTTAAAGCTTCCCCCCCCGCCCGTGGCGAACTAGGTGAACCAGTAATTCGTTCATCGATATGAAAAATCGTACCAACATTTTACATCTGAAAACAGACTTCTGGCTCACTCAGCCGTCCGCTCGTGTCCTCTCCACCTTTCCTGCCATTCCTCCATGCAACTCGCTCTTGCTTCTGCTTCATTAAGCCCCTCTGCAGCAAGATGTCGCATTTTAATCATAAGGTCGATTGGCAGCTGGCCTAAAAGAATCAGCAAACTGAAAGTTGATGCTGTGCGGTACGCGCTAGCACATCTTAGAAGGCATTTCCTATGTGTCCTCTCCAGCAGTCCTCTGTATCTGTTAATACTTACTACACTGCTCCACACTGGCGCTACGTACAGAATCGTGGAATAAACGACTCCCATAATAACCTCGCGTTTCCTAGAGCTCGCACCTCCCACATTTGGCATAATCTTCACCAATGCCTCTGCTTTAGCATCTGCTTTAGTTGAGATGTATTTCACGTGTTTCCCGAATGAAAGTCTCTCATCAAGAATCACCCCCAGATATTTAATATTTTTGCTTAGCAGGATGTCTGTGCCCTCCACTTTAAAACACATGTTTTGCCTATTTCGTGATCCCTTCACTATTAGTGCATCAGTCTTGGATGGATCAATACTTAGTTTATGTTTTCTCATCCACCTTGCGACGTCGTCGAGGGTCATATTTGACCTGTGGACCAGGTCTTTCTTACTATCCGCTTTTATTAATGCCGCCAAATCATCTGCGTATACGATTTTTACGACAACCTCCGTAGGGCACTGACCCTTGCGGGACCCCCTTTGTTATCCATGTTTTTTCTGTTTTCGAGGTGATCAGTATTTTGTACGAAAAGTAACTCCCTTTGATCTTTACTAGATATTCAGATATAACCCTGTCCTTTAGTTTTTTTACAATCATACCCCAGCGGCGTTAAAATCGTTTTTAACATCTATAGCCAGTATAACCGTCCCTTACTTTCTACATGTCTTCGCCCAATCCTCCACCATTTTGACAGCGTCTATGGTAGATCTAACCTTGCTGAAACCAAATTGGAACTCAGACAAAACGCGCTTCCCTTCTATTTCCTTCTCCAGTCACCCCTTTACTAGGCCCTCAAACAACTTATCCAGGCAGCTAATTAAACAAATTGGTGGTAAGTGAGAGGCTTCCTCAACGCCTTTCCCTTTCGGTATCAGGACCACCCTTGCACCCTTCCATATCCTTGGAAAATCTCGCGCACTAAGAAGATTATTAAAATCATGGAGTAAAGTTGCACCACTCGATTCGCTCTCAACTTTGACGGCCTCTGGCGGAATGCAGCTTCTGCGAGTTCCTCCATGGTAAATGGGCTAATGTTTCCTGGGTCCCTTCTTTCCACTTTCATGAAAAGCTCCTTTGCGGCAGAAAAAACTTTTCCTACAAACTCTTTTATTTTGTCTCCCGTTAGCCGGTACAACTGCTGGGACTTAAACTGCCTTACCGCAATCTTATAACACGCCCCCCATAGGTCTTTTTCTATGTCATCACACAGCTTTCGCCACATTTCTTTTTTCGTTTTCCTAATCTCCCTATTGAGTTTATGCTTTGCCTCCTTGTACATCCTCTCTACTTCCTGGACCATGTCCCTTTCCCGTTATCCTACCCGCATCTTTATTAGGCGTCTTCTAAGCCTATTACTGTCTCTTCTAAGCTTTTCCACCTTCACTGTCCACCAATATGGTCTTTCCTTTTCTCCCTCTACCCTTGTCTGGCAGGTACATGCAGCATCCTTAACCGCGTAACACAGCTTTATGGGGATTATTCTGTTAAACTTTTTCTTATCGAAGATATTCCTGCCTTTTCCAAAACCCGCCGATGCTTTTTCTTCTGTTATACTAAACACTATATGATTATGCAAGGTTAGGAATTCCGCCTGTAAACCTGCCAGTCCAGTATCTTTCCAAAGACATTTACAGTTGCCCCAGTCACATCAATATAGGTTTATTGGCTACCCCTTTGAAAAGTAGGGATATCCCCGCTGTTTTGAAAATGAAAGTCTAGTGCAGCCGCCCATTCTTCTACCAAAATTCCCCTCTGGTCTACTACTGGCGATCCCCACAAAGCTGACTTAGCGTTTATATCTCCCGCTAGGAGAGATATATTATTCTCTATTAATGACCTCTCTTGCCACATGCGCCCTGTTATCCAATATAAAATTTATGCCCGATGCTATCTTCACATTCGGTTCTGATATAATTATAATTTCTACACCTTTCTCATAAGCAATGATCCATGCAAGGTCATGCGCTGCTCGGGCTCTTTCAATATTAGTCTGCAAAACACGAAGACCTTCCAGCTGACATCAGATAAGTGTGTATAAATAAATTTAAATACAAATATAAATAAAATGCAAATAAATAAAGTACACATATAAATAAAACTATAACCTATGTGAATAAATAGATAGACCTAGAGTAAATAAATATATATATACTATTTGCGTCTTTGTGTATCCTTGTTGTTAGTCGCTTTCTCATACCATTTCTCCTATCATTTTCCTAGTTGACCTTCTGATCTTTGCTTCTTCCATTTCCATGAACTTTTTAATTACCTCACTCCTAAACATGGGACATGCCATCTGGTCCATCCTATGCCCTTCTTTGTTACAATTAATGCAGAACCTTTTGTTCTTAGAGTCCTTCGCTGTGTGGCCTGCTTAATCACAATTAAGACAGTGGTCAGATTTATCCGGCCCCTGGCATTTCATGGTTCTATGCCCAAAACCTAGACAACTGTAACACCTGGTTACTGATATTTTGCTTCTGATCCTACATTGCAGCATCCCTATTCTCAGAGTTTACTTTTTTAGAATCTCCCTTGCAGCCATCCTCTCGATTATAATCATAGCGTTTTGGTTGCAATTCTATTTACCCTTATTTTAATTTGGGGGTAGTTATGTGTCCTAGCATTCTTTTTGATAACCTCCTTTATAACCTCCTCGGTGATACCTGCCTCTATATCTGAGATATATATTACCGACGTGTCTTGCCTGATTTCGGCCTTTCTGCCCCCGTCCCTCTCTATTGCTCCCTTAAAAATGTTTGCTTTTTCTTTTCTCCCAGCACTTCCACTAATACATCCCCCTTGGCAGTTTTCCTAATATTCTTTATTTTTACTCCCATACTTTCCAGATTCAGCGTTTGCCTAATACTTCTTACAGCAATCGCGTAATCTTTTCCTTTTGTTTTAAGAATTATTGCTCTTAGAATTGTTCCTTTTTTCTAGTTCTTCCTGGCTCAGCATGTTTATACTATTTCTAGATCGGTGCATTTCCTTACGTATGTTTCATTTAAATATTCTGATACAATCAGGTTTATCAACCTTTCCTCACAATTTTTAATCCGCTCCTTTAGGCTCTCATATAGTTTCTCCGCGTCAATAAATTGTGATTGAGGTACTACCCATAGATAATTTATTATCTCCTTCCTCGTCCCATTCTCCTCAATTGTTTCGGTCATTTTCCTTATCTGCTTTACCTCCTGCACTCCTTTAAATAAGGGTCTAATATCCGTAAAAAGCGCGCTGGCTTCCCTTAGAAGACTTGGTTCCGCCCCTTATTCTAGATCTGCTAAGATAATGATATCGCCCGAGTCAACCATGTTCCTCTGGTTTGCCATTTTCGTATTTTTATACATCCACTCCGGCCATTCAATATCCATTATTTTCTTTGGATATTTCCATCCCTCATTCTTGACTAATACTTCGTTACACAAATTTTCCTCCTCTAGCCTAGTTGCATTCTGTTCCCCCTCCATCATGTTTTAATCCACCTGAGTGCCAAAAGTCCTGTGGTGTGAACACCCCGTATATTTCGTATTTTTAATTAATTTGTTTATTAGAAATATTGATAGCTTAGACTGCAGTAGTTTGTTTATAGTATGGCACGTTCACGGTCATATCGTAATGCGAGGAAGGTTGAATAAACAAGAAATAGTAAATAAATACACGGCAAAGAATAGACGAAAGGTTCAATGTATGATATTTATTATCAAGTTCACTATGTTGCTGATACAGCATTAATATAATTTAATTAATAGTAAATAAGTGTTGTACTCTAATCCAGTCATTGTAAATATAATTTAATGTCTTTGGTGTAAAAGTGTTTATTCCACACAACCCCCAATATTAAATATTACATGGCGATCCTGCAAACTAATGGTAAGACGATATAAGATGGTTCAACGAGAAATACTGGAGAACAAGAAGGAATGATGGGTGGTACGGCAACAAAACAACAAGTACAAGAAAATGGAGTGGTGAATAGTAACTTTATTGTACAGGAACAATCATATAAACTGGATATAGAAGCGAAATCACTGCTATACGTAATTGTACTACTACTACTTTGTCAATTTGTATGGTCCATTTGGAAGACGCATCGCAGAGGTATGAAAAGGAATATCCTGAGACACCTAGCAAACTACAGGGGAGTCAACCAATGTACAGCAACCCTTCAGGTCTAAGAAGAGATGTAACCAATCGTAAGTTTTGTAAACATTCGATTTTTGTAGAATTATTATTATCATGATTATTTTATTTTTGAATTTTATATATAATACAAATTACTCTACTAAATGTCTGCAACTTGGGATCAATTGTATAATAGATTGAACGTATGCTATGAGGAAATTAATAAACAAAGCAAACGCGTATTAAAAAAGGAAGTTTCTAAAAGCAAAGAAGTTAGGGTAGAGATAGTAGATAGTTTAGTTTTACATTACAATACATTTGCCGCATTAGTTAATAAAAACTTCAAACAACTTGCCGATAATCAACAACTATTATGTGAGAAACTTTTCGATAAAATCAGAAATAAGGTCAGGTCGTTTCAAGTAATTTATTGTAAATATAAGGTACCTAAAATTATAGGACAACCAATAAATATAGAAGTGTTGGACGAGTATAGTGACAGCGATAGCGAGAGTGAAGACATTATGGCTCTCAGTATAAATGAATTTTTTAATTTTTTAAGTAAACTTCAGGCATATACAGATGCTTTGGAATAATTGCAGTTACATGCAGCCAATCATGATAAAGCCGTACTATATGTAAAAACTAGATTGACGGGTAAGACTAGGAACTTAATAACCCATGAGAATACGTTAGCTACTATTATAGCGGCGTTAAAGAACGGTATCAAGAGGGAAAGTTCGAGCTTAGTAATAGCTAAGCTGGGTAAATACAAACAGGTAGGAAAAGATACGACGGCATATGCTACCGGATTAGAAAAGCTGACGGAACAGTTGCAAGCGGCATACATAGCGGAAGGAATGCCAGCGCATTTGGTAAATAAGTATACTATAGAGGCAGTAACTAAATCGGTTACTCAGAACGCAGCTAGCGGTCATTTAAAGACGATAATAGCGGCAGGTAACTTTAATACGCCTCAAGAAGTCCTTACGAAGCTAGTAGCTTCAGATGACGGTACAGCAAGTCAGGAAAGAATTCTAAATTTCCGAGCAAACCAGTACCCGACTAAAAATAGGTTTAACTCCTCCTGGAGGAACCTACATAATAATCATAATAAAACTAATCATTCAGGTCAACCAGGGAGACAAAATAACCACAGGAACACCCGCACACCAACGCATCAGAATAATCAAAGTTGGAACAGGTCTGGAGATAGACAGCAAATGTGGAGAGGCAGAGACTGGGAAGACGGAAGGAATAACAGGCAGAACGGATTTAGGAATGTTAGAATGTGTGAAAGCAATGAGCAAACAAGTTTACCAGAAAATCAACCTTTGGGGTTTTAGATAGCATTAATTATTTAAGTATGAATGAGAAGTGTGAATGTAGGGCAAACTATTCAAAAGTTAGTGAAAACGCGAAGCTAGTACTTAATTTTAATTTATCTTGTGCAAATTTTGTATATGTAGAAACAAATATCTCACATAATGAGAAAGTATTCATATTAGACACAGGAGCAGATATTTCACTAATAAGAGTAACAGATTTTCCTAGAAATTTATTGCGAACAAATGAAAAATTATCTATAAAAGGAGTAACTCAGGGAGAAGTACAAACATTAGGCAAAATACAAATATCACTTTTAATTAGAGGACAAATATTTAAACATTTTTTTCATATAGTGGAAGAAAATTTTCCGATAACTGCTAACGGAATAATTGGTAGAGATTTTATTAGTAAATATAAATGTATGTTAGATTATGCCAACTGGAATTTCACATAAATTGCCATCATGAAAGGCCATTGAGTTTAAAAATTTTCAATAATCCTGAATTTGATTCACTATTAATTCCACCGAGATGTGAAGTATACCGCACAGTCGAATTTTTCAAAAATTTAAGACAAGACAGAGTAACGAAACATCAGGAATTAGTACAGGGAGTATTTTTAGCAAGCTCTATCATTTCAAAAAACAGTCCATATGTAAAAATTTTGAACATAACAGACGAAAATGTCTCAATTAAAGTAAATTCAATCAATACGATAAACTTAGACTTATTTGACGTTTACACAGTAACCCAGGAGAAGGGTAACAGATTAAATAAATTACGGTAAGAATTAAATTTAGAAGTACCAGATTTTGTTAGGGATAAATTGAGACACCTTTGCGAAAACTTTTCTGATATATTCGCGCTAAAAAGTGACAAATTAACTCACAATAATATCTATGAACAAAGAATTTCTGTAAAAGATAAAACACCAGTATACATAAAAAATTATAGAACACCTCATGCCCAAAAGGAAGAATTAAACAATCAAGTGAAAAACTTATTAGATCAAGGGATAATAGAACCTTCTACATCTGAATATAACAGTCCAGTCCTACTAGTACCAAAAAAGTCCTCAGGTAGTGAAAAGTCTTGGAGATTATGCATTGATTTCCGACAGCTTAATCAGAAAATCATCACTGATAAATTCCCATTGCCGCGAATAAATTCAATTTTGGATCAATTAGGAAGATCTAAGTGGTTCTCAGTCATAGACCTAATGGCAGGTTTTCATCAAATTCCATTAGAACAATCTTCTAGGAAGTACACCTCCTTCAGTACTGAATCAGGTTCATTTCAATATACTAGATTACCTTTTGGACTTAACATTAGCCCCAATAGTTTTTCAAGGATGATGTCCATAGCATTTTCAGGTCTCACACCAGAGAAAGCATTTCTTTACATGAATAGTAGTACATAGTAGTAATAGAGATTTCCGAGAATCATCATCTAGCAAACCTAAAAGAAACCTTCGAAACATGTCGTAAATTTAATTTGAAACTTAATCCGCAAAAATGCCAATTCTTCAGGCGCGAAGTCACGTATTTAGGTCACAATTTATCTGACGAGGGCGTTTCTCCCGATAAAGCAAAATTTTCAGTCATTGAACAATATCCCGTACCAAAGAACGCGGACGAAGTAAGGAGATTTGTCGCATTCTGTAATTATTATAGAAAGTTCATACCTAAATTCGCTAAAATATGCGTACCTCTAAATAAACTATCCAGGAAAAACGTTAAGTTTGATTAGTCGGACGAATGTAGTAAATCATTTGACACATTCAGGAAGGCGTTGATTCAGCCACCAATTCTAAAATATCCCGATTTCAGTAAACAGTTTATCTTAACAACGGACGCATCAAACATGGCGTGCTCCGCAATATGGAGACACAGAAGGATAAGACTAGATCTAGAGGAATATGATTTCGTAATACAATACGTAAAAGGCAGCACGAATTACGCGGACAGCATATCTAGGATAACAGTAGATCAACTAAAAGATCTATACATTAATAACACTCACGTCTTAGCAATAACCAGAGCACAAGCCCGATAGGGAAAAGCTCAAAAAGAAAACACAAAAATCTCGAGTCATAAAGAAGAAATCCACAAATTAGCAGTATGGAAAGTACTGAATAATGTAGAGGCTCAAAAATTGCCAATCTTGAATTTTGAAGCTAACCGTTTCTCGCTAAGGATGAGCATACAGATCAAAAACAGGATGACATTTAGCCAAAAGTTAAATACCGATTTATAAAACTTTGATTTAGATCAAACGTTATCTCAGCTTGATAAGCTAGCGGTACAATATGATATAAAAAGAGTAAAGATTTATATGAATAATATAATATTTAATACGTGCACAGTAGATGAATTTGTAAAAAGTGGAAATAAAGTATTGAAAAATATACAAATATGTATCTGTGGAGTACCAAAAAAGGTAGAAGATGACAAGGAGAGACAAGAAATACTAAAGAGATACCATAATGACCCACTGTACGGAGGTCATACAGGAAATAATAGGTTATTGAAGAAGCTAAAAACGAACTTTAGATGGAGTAACATGGCAAAAGACGTTAGAGAATTTATAAAGAAATGTCATAAGTGTCAAGTGAACAAGGCAAAACCAAGTCACACAGAAGAATTCGTAATTACAGATACCTCAGAGAAACCATGGGATATAACATATATAGACACCATAGGTCCTTTTGTAACAAGTAACCAAGGTAACCGATATTGCATTACAATAGTGTGTGAATTGACAAAATATGTAGTAATAATACCAGTAAAGGATAAGGAAGCTAAAACAGTAGCTAAGGGAATTTTTGATAACTTCATACCGACCTACGGGTTAATGAAACAAATCAGAACAGATCTCGGCACAGAATATAAAAATGAAATATTTATCAACTTAACCAAACTTTTAAATATCAAACATAACTTTTCAACCGCATATCATCATGAATCCATAGGGAGTTGTGAAAAACTACATAGATCGTTAAATGAGTATGTGAGAAATTTTATAAGTGAATGTAAGAGTGATTGGGATGAATGGTGTAAAATGTTTGCTTACTGTTATAATACTACGCCAAACACTTATCATGGATACACTCCTTTTGAATTAATTTACGGTAGAAGTCCTAATTTACCAGATAACCAAATAACTGAAATTCAACCGTGTTATAAGGTTGATGATTATTATCAGGAGTTGAGGTATAGGTTACAATTAGCGCATATTAGAGCTAGAAATTTTTTAATTAAACATAAGTTGATAAGGCAAAATATTAATAGTCAAACAGCCACAGCACAATCTTTTAAAGTAGGCGACTTAGTTCTTTTGAAAAGGAGGAAGGGACGAAGTTCGATCCAATATATATATAGGTCCATTTCAAGTTGTAGAGGTTAATGGAGTCAATTGCAAAATTTTAAATGATAATAATAAAATACAAACCGTTCACAAAAATCGATTGGTCTCATATTATGTAAATAGTGTAGTGAGTGGAAAAAACAGTACCATTCAAGAACATAGTGTAGAGGAAGCGATAGACAAAGTGCGTGGACAGTAAATACGCAATGAGAAAACTTAGACAATTTTATTACTTTTATTATTCTAATACTTTTATTATTTATTATTTGAATGTTTAATATAAATGTTATGTAAACATACTAATTAACAAGCTAGTCATTTGTTTATTATACCTTGTATGTAAATTGTTTAGATGTTATTGATATCATGTTATGTAAACTAGTATGTAAACAGACAAGCGTGTTTGTAAAAACAACTGTACAATGTTATGAGTTTAAAAAGTATCACGTTTTGTAAGATTGAAAAGTAACTGAACTTGTTCGGATGATAGGGAATAACCCTGTAGATTCCGTCTGTGACGAAATCTCGTAAGAGGGGAAGGTGTGGTGTGAACACCCCGTATATTTCGTATTTTTTAATTAAATTGGTTATTAGAAATATTGATAGCTTAGACTGCAGTAGTTTGTTTATAGTATGGCACGTTCACGGTCATATCGTGATGCGAGGAAGGTTGAATAAACAATAAATAGTAAATTGATTGTACTAACCCTTACTTTTTGGAAGTCCATCTTATTAAGGATAATAAAGTTTTGTTAAAACGAAGAGTTTTTTATTATCCTTAATAAATAGTAAATAAATATACGGCAAAGAATAGACGAATAAGTTTTGTACTCTAATCCAGTCATTGTAAATATAATTTAATGTCTTTAGTGTAAAAGTGTTTATTCCACACAACCCCCAATTTGAAATATTACAGTCCTTGTCTCTACTGTTTGTGGTTTTGGATTCTCACTCCGTTCTTTTTTAGTTTGTTGCGCCTTAATCATAGTTTCCTCAAAATTTACCATCCTTTGTTGTATTCTCTTAGCTTTCCTTCTTATATCCTTCATGCCATTTTTAATTTCTACCGTCGTATTTTGATTCCCCACTGATAATTGATAAACATTCTGTATCACCTTCTGCAGTTCATCCATGTGCTTCCTTATCACTTCGTACTGTGTTTTTTCGTGTTCCTCCGGGCTTCTCTGTCTTTTTTGTCCTGTTATAATCTCTGTATCATTGGTTAAATCTATCGTCTTCGAGTCCCTTCTCACTGGTGTCGACGGTAATGTTCGGCTTAAGGATGCACTTCCACTGTGTTCCTTCACCAGCAATTCTTCCAATAATTTTTTTCTTCGCTCCTTCTCTTCGTTTGTCCATTCGCCTCACTTATCCCAGCCTGGATCTCTACTGGAATAGAGCCGCAGTAGTTGGCTGACGGTCTACTCAGGCCTGCTTGACCACCCTCGCAGACCGGAACTGGGGTATTCGTCCTCCCGCTCCCAACTCCATATCCGTTTTCTTGTCTGTCATAATTTTTTCTAGTCCTAGGTTTTCTATCGGGGTTTTCCTTCCCTTAGCCAGAGGGTCCCAGTTTTACGGCACCCGGAACTCGCCGTCCACCCCCCTATCTGGGTAGGACTTGACGTATTGCTCGTTGGTCTGAGCATGGGCTTCTGTCTCCCCTTCTACTCTTCTACTCCTCGTGTATCTGACGTCCACGACCCCAGCCAGTTCCCTACCGTCCATTTGTGTGGAGCTTCTTAGCTTGGACCCCGGGACCGTAGCGACCTTTAAGGCCAGGCAGCCATGGAGACCAAGAGCCCCCGACCACGACAAGGTCTTACACCACCTGTGATGGAATAACACCCAAACACATAAAGCTTCGATAACTCGTACTTAACTTGAAATAATAACTTTTTTAATTTGATATATATTTTTCAACTTGACAGTTCAATATCAACAAAAAAAAACAAACATGACATTAGAAATTAAACCTAACTCCCGCCTTGGACGTTTTCCGGGAGAAAACTCCAACTTAGACAAAACAGTTCACTTCAGAGAACTTAGGCGCACAGTACAATACAGCTAACATAAAAAATAAAATAGCTAACCTAATGACAAAGTTTTAAGATTTAACAATACACAAATGAGTCGTTTAGAGCAAAAGTGACCCAACCCACATTTTTTTTAAATTGAGTTAACAACAAAAATGGCCTACAAATATACCAAACTTTTATTATGCAATACCGGCCCAAACCTATTTCGACCATTCATCGCAAGATGTCTCATAAATTCACTTTTGCGTACACAGCAGGTTTATATTTGCTGAAGCAAGACTGGCCCAACCTTTGTGGGCCTTTGTGTGATGTTGACATTATTTGACCGCGTGTTTGTTCTTTTGGTAGCGTACTTTTTGTCCGTAAAAGTGAAGTTTTTTTTTAAATAAAATTCAAGGAAATATGTCTGGTTGTGAAGAAGATAGCTCTGGTAAGTAAACTATAATTAAATTTGATTTGCACCTAAAGTGGTAATATTTTTCTTGGATAAAAAGCTGTATTTTGAGGTTATTAAATACTGTTTCGGTGATCCGGATTTGGGCTACTTTTGCATTTAAATTTGTTTGTTACAGATATAGAAGAACCTTTTCAGGATTCAGGTTCTGAGTTCGTACCTTCTGGGAACAGCAGTGAAGCTAGCGAGCTCTCTGGTTAGTTTGTTAGTTTGTAACATAATAAAATATTATGTTTTTGATTAATATTTTGTTTATATTACAGACATAGAAGGCACTTCTTGCGAGCGAGTTATTCAGGGAGCAAAAGGAAGGAAAAATGAAGGACAGTGGAAGAGAAATATTAGGAAAAGAAAGCGTGCTGCCGGTGAAGAATACGTGAACACCAAGGGGAGGGTGGTTCCTTCCAAGATATTTAAAGCAAAAGAATGCCCTTGTTCAAAGCAGTGTCATGAAAATTTTTCGCAAAAATGGCGTGAGGCTCTATTCAAAAACTTTTATAGTTTGGGATCTCACACTTTGCAAACTTCTTATATTTTTGGACATGTCAGAGTTCTAAACAAAGAACGTACTTATACCACGGAAAATGTAATACCAAAGGAACACAGTAGGTGTTATATTTTACCAGATGAAAAAGGAGAAGACAAAAAAGTTTGCAAAACTTTTTTTAAGCAATCATTGGGCGTATTTGATGGCCGCATAACTAGGGTATTGAAATCAAAAAGCACCGATGGAACACAGCCTGAAAAACGTGGAAAATCAACATCAGTTAATAAAACTTCTCTGGAGAAAGTCACTGTTGTGAAAAGTTTTATTAATAAATTACCAGTCTATGAGTCCCATTATTCTTTAAAAAAAGTCCAAATGTCAAGTATTCCTCTCCAGAACTAGACCTAACCAAGATGTACAATTTGTATAAAAATGATACTGTTTTTCGTCAAATATTTAAAAATGATTTCAATTTGAAGTTTCACGCACCATTATCCGATAGTTGTCGCAAATGTGATGCTTTCAACATTAAAATTAAAGTAGCTATGGCCAAGAATGTGAGGCAATTAAAGCGGAACAAGAGCTGCACCAGAGGAAAGCTGAAGCTGCTAGACAAGGCATGAGAAACGATGCTGAAGCTGCAAAATCGGACGATGATCTTACAGTAATTTCATTTGACCTAATGAAAACATTGGCAACGCCAATCATTTCAAAAGGCAAATTTGGACAAGAAAGTTAATAATGTACAGCGATCAGTGCGGTGGTCAAAATAGAAATTTTAAAATGGCTGCCCTTTGTACATACATCGTATTATCCAGCGACTACACCATTGACCATAAATTTTTAGTTTCTGGTCACTCCTAACTTCCAAACGATCAGGACTTTGGTCTAGTTGAAAAAAACAACAAACACTATAAAAATATTTTTGTTCCCAATGATTGGGTGCAAGTAGTTCTTGAAACCAAGAAAATAAATCCGTTCAAACTGGTATTTATGACATCCAGTGACTTTTTCTCAACGAAAAAACTAGAAAAGGCATTAAAATTACAATGGTTACGAATACAGTGGCTTCGGTATGATAAAGGAAAACTTGGAATTATCCAATATAAATGTTCCAATAACAAAAATGTTTTCTTTAACGAAGTTAATGTAAAAAAACGGGACAAGCAAACTTTCCACGAAATGGCCAGACTTCTTCCTCTGTTTGAGGGTCCTAAGCCCATACAAGAAAAGAAATACCAGGAATTGTTATCTTTGCTTGATTATATTCCACCAGTAAACCATGAATTTTATCTTCAACTGGTCCACAATGCACGTGTTGAAGAAGACCCGAATGTTTTTGGAGATCAAGGGGAAGAAAAAAATGATTAAAAAGAGTTTAAGTTGAGTTTTGTTTAAAAATGTCTTATCATTTATCTAAAAATAAATTATTTTGCTTTTTACTCCCAAGTCGGTAAAAAAAAGGTTATGCAAAAGTGGCCCAAGGCCACAAAAAAAGTCTTATTTTTCAAAAAAAAATTGTTAAAAAACTATGTATAATATCCCACCATTTACCTGAATTACAATAAATTAAAAAACTCTTAAAATCGCCTTTAATAATTTCGTAATTAATCTTCAAAAATGTCCATTATTTTCTTTTGCCAACTTCTCCATAATAAATATTTTTGGCTTGGGCCACTTTTGCTCTAAACGCCTCAAATTTAGTCATCATCAGGAAGGGGACATACCTTCGTTATGGACCTAAGAAACGTTCCATCTGATGTTTTGACTCTGATTAAACGAACTTTGCCGTCTGAGCTCTGAAGAATTTCAATGATTCGCGCGAGAAACCATCTAAAAGGAAGCAAATTATCCTCTTTTAAAAGGACTAATTGATTTACTTTTAAATTTTGTTTTTGATTTGTCCATTTTGGCCTTTTTTGAAGTCTATTCAGATATTTAATGGACCATCGCTTCCAAAATATTTGTTTGAAACCAAATGAAAAACCCAAAGTCTATGTCACAGAATTTTATTGTTGATGGAAAAACAATACTCGCGACTAGTTTCGGCCAAACATTGAGGCCATCATCAGGCTATAAAAAAGGTTATCTTAGTGTCACAAATGAAGAAAGAGAACAATAGCCTACATTAGTGTAAAGATTAATAAATAAAAATAAGTAAAATAAGTATAAAGACCACAATTAAAACATAAAAATAAAATATAAAATTACAAACATTTAAAAACGAACTAACAAATAAAAAGTAAACAATAAATATAAGAACATATAAGATAAAATGTATAAAATTTATGGTATAAAATTAACTTTTCATATGTTTAAAAAAGATGAGGGGGCAAGTGTAACTGTAGTCCCACAAAACAGAGGACAAGAATAATAAGTCAGAAGAAGAAGAACAAAAGGTTTGTGAGGTTATGTTGACAATAACAATTAAGATCAATTTAAAATGCTGATAAACAACCTAGTAAAATGTAAGAAGCTAATTAGTCACATTAGAAAGAAAGAAAACAGTTTTTGAAGAAAGTGGACAACAGAAAACAAAGGAAATATAGAAGACAGAGTAAAATATGTTACAAGCAAATACCATTAAAAGGGAAGACTAAGAAATATGTAAGGGTCCTTTGGCCTCAGCTGCTCATTCCAACATACTACTGTACTGTCTCTTGATGCTTCATTGATCTCTAACATTTCAAGCAAATTCATCCTGGGACCTTTAAAACATTTATGTAACCTCGAAACGTTGGAATTAGAAAAAGTGTGATTTTCAGCAATGATATGGTTGGCAACGGCAGATGGTGAATTAGGTGGGCCAAAGTCTTTGTAATTTTTAACATGATTGAGATGCTCTTATTGATAAGAGAAATAGGGAAACCATTATTGATAGCAATTTGTTTGATAATATTTATTTCATTATTAAAAGCAGAGAAAGATAGGGGAATGTCGAAAGCTCTGTGAAACAAGCTATTGAAGGCAGCCATCTTATGGGAGAATGGATGGTTTGAATTATAATTAATAACCATAACAGTAGTGGTAGGTTTTCTATAAATTTCAAATTCAAGCCTATGTGACACCATATTCCTAATGATCAAAAGATCAAGATATGGGATTCTATTATTAACCTCCACTTCAATTGTAAATTTTATTCTTGGATGAATAGTATCAATATAGTGGAGAAAATTAAGAGCTCCCTGTTGACTGCCATTAAACAGAACAATACAATCATCCACATAACGGTAATAAAATATAAGATGATTTATATATGCAGGACTATTCAAAAACTGTGATTCCAAATTATTCATAAATATTTCAGCAAGTAAGGGGCTCAGATTGGAGCCCATCGCCAAACCAGTTGTTTGCCTATAAAAAACTTATTATTGAATTGGAAAAAGTTTTGCTCAAGAGCCAAACTCAACAGAGAAACAACATCATATCTGAGTTCAATCCCTCTGAAATCAACAGATCCTCAACAAGTGAAGTACATTCTGAAGGGGGAATATTTGAAAAAAGGTTAGAAACATCTAAAGAAAATAAAAAGGAATTATCTAAGAATAATAAAAAACTCTTCGTTTCAACGTTACTTCCAAGTTTAATTGAAAAAATATGTTTTAAATCACAATGACGGCCTTTTCGCTAAGAAGCATCGTCAGATTGACATTTAAGTTACATTTTGTTTGTTTGTAGCTAGGTACCTGATGTTTAGGTAGTATTAAGGCTAGACCAAGCATGGAAGTAATAAAACATAACAATATTAAAGCCTAGATATTAATAGCCCTAAGGGATTATCCTGGATGTAATTCCCTCTAAGATCAGTATAACTGTGCAATGATATAGAAAAACCAGGAAAAAACTATATCATGCTGATCTTTACAATAAATTAATATATTTGTGTTTTACAATTATGTCTTATCTATGTATAAAATGTAAACTCAATCAAAGTAAACAGTTTAATAGTGGAGAATTTCCAAGATTTATTTATTCATTAACAACTTTAAATTGTGGATCTGCTAGATGTCTTTTTATTTCAAGTTCTTCAAGGAAATATAAATTTTTTTTTCACAAGTGTGTAGTATTTGGATGTCAATGGCGTGTAAGAGTGAGGTTGGATGTTCAAGTAGGTGTTTTGCATAATTTGACTTATCTGGTTGTTTTAATCTATATGCTCTTAAGTGTTCATTAAATCTTACTTCAAAATTTCTTTGTGTTTGACCTATATATACAGGATTACATTCTGGACAATTAATTTTGTAAACACCAGATTTTTTTAATTTAGGTAATTTTGTTTTTACATTTATTTTATTTATTTACATTTTGTACCAACAATATTTAAGTAATAAAGAAGTCTACCTTATTTACATAATCCACCCTATTAAGAATAACAACATAGTTACCCTTATCTGCCCTGGAAATAGCCAAATTCTCTTCAGACATTTTACATTTAAGATCCCTAATTTATTTACTAGTTATAGCAAGGGACTTATCCAGATGTGAATTGCTATGATGAGGATTATTATTTTTGGCAAATGACTTTTGAATCAAAGATGAAACATCTGCTCTAATAGCTTCTTTGTTAATTATATCACAATTATGCAAAATGTTTTCTGTGTCCAAAGCTAACGTTTTTAAATTAGTCTTCAGATTAGGAGTAGCAATATTGAATTTTAATCCATTATTTAAAATTGTTAAAGACCTAGCATTAAAGGTAGAATTACTTAGATTAAGTACCTTAGGGTGGAAACTAAAATAAGAATAGGTGGTTTCAGTGTGAGAATCATCAGAAACAGATAGTCTATCAGATCTCAATCTATGAAGTTTTTCTGATAATCTAAAAAAGTTACAATTACCTCTGTTCTCAACATAATCTCTAATATCCCTATCCAAAATATCAAATTCAATATTAGTTATTAAATTTGTAACCACTGCGATGACTGTAATGCTGTGTATATTGGTCAGTCAGGACGCCTTTTAGATACTAGAATAAAAGAACATCTCAATCATGTTAAAAATTACAAAGACTTTGACCCACCTAATTCACCATCTGCCCTTGCCAACCATATCATTGCTAAAAATCATACTTTTTCCAATTCCAACATTTCGAGGTTACATAAATGTTTTTAAGGTCCCAGGATGAATTTGCTTGAAATATTAGAGATCAATGAAGCATCAAGAGACAGTACAGTAGTATGTTGGAATGAGCAGCTGAGACCAAAGGACCCTTACATATTTCTTAGTCTTCCCTTTTAATGGTATTTGCTTGTAACATATTTTACTCTGTCTTCCATATTTCCTTTGTTTGATTTCTGTTGTCCACTTTCTTCAAAAACTGGTTTCTTTCTTTCTAATGTGACTAATTAGCTTCTTACATTTTGCTAGGTTGTTTATCAGCATTTTAAATTGATCTTAATTGTTATTGTCAACATAACCTCACAAACCTTTTGTTCTTCTCGGACTATCACCCTACGTCGTCATGTAGCTAAGCTATGCCAAACAGGACTCAACACGTTTGCTGAGGAGATATCTCCTCAGGGAGGGGAGAATATGGAAGAGAAAGTCCCGAAGGAAGTATCGAAGAGTTAAACTGTAAAGTTGTATTATGTTTGGTCATAGGCACCAGTCCTAGGTTAAGTCTAGTCAGTATCCGTTGATAAGTTTGCATTCGAAATTATTTTTCAGTCTGTCATTATTCTGTCATTAGTTTTATTACTAAAATAAAACTGTTATCATTATATTTTTTTAATTGCCGATATTCGTGTAAGTTTTTTGTACAGTTAAGTGCACCCTCGTTAGAGCAAAAATCGAGCACCTTTAGGACCAACTGAAGTGTAACCCGAACCCTTTACCTTCCCCAAGTTTCAGTCCTTGTGGAAGTGATAGCTCTCCCACCGTTCAACCGAACATTTCTGCAAAGACGAAAAGGCTTGTATGAATGAGTTAGGGGTGATGATTACACTGCGACCCATAGGATCTATTGTGTCCTTAGTTGTACGAATTGATAAGGAGCTTTGCGTAAATTCGAGGTTTTAATGAAAAATGGACCACCGAAATCTACGCCAACCTTTAAAAATGAACGACAAACTGAAACCACATCTTTAGGTAGGTCTGCCATAATTTGGTCAGCACACTTCGCTCTAAATTTAAAACAAGGAAAGCACTTGTGAATTATGCGTTTAACAGCTCTAAGGCCATCTAAAGGCCAATAACGTAGTCTAAAGTTACTTAACACTGTTTGAGGATCGGAATGATATAATTTAAGGTGCTCTCTCCGTAGCATTAAATCAACAACGTGACATTTAGCAGGCAATAACACTGGATGCTTTTGTGCAAATGGCAGGTTAGCATTTGACAATCTTCCTCCAATGCGGATTATACCTTCCAAATCAATAAAAGGATTTAAAGAATTAAACTGTTTGGGACCCTTTTGTTTTTTAATAACTCTTTTTTCTGAGAAAAATGATGTTTTTGCAATATTTGCAACATTACTTTTAAAGCAATTTGTAATTCATCTACCTATAAAGTACCAAACCTTTTGTCATCCTTATTTTTTAAATTATTTGAAAAACGAAGACATGATGCAACTATACGTTGTATTTTCAGAAAATCTGAAAACTTATTGAAAATACTTAACATATAATTTTCATTAGAAGTTGTACTCATAACAATTTTTCGTTCTTCAGGAACTTTTTGAACACTAGGTTTTGATTGAAATGAATTTAAATTAAAATCAACATTATTCAAATGTGAGGGGCCGTTCCACCACATGTCATTAGAAATAAGTTCTTGCGCCATTATACCTCTAGATACCTCTGGATTTTGTTTGGTAGGTTATTCTACCAAACAAACGTCTTTGCACACCTCCAGGTGTGCAAAGACGTTAGTTCTTGAACTAAAGAAACTCTGTTTGAGACGAATATATTCCATCTACTTGGATGTGATTGTAGCCATGCTAACGAAATTTGTGAATCGGTCCAAAAGTGGCTATTTAAAAATTATTTTTGAATATCTCTAATATCCGATGAGTGGTCTTTGCTGACAATACACATGCACATAATTCCAATTTTGGAAGAGAAATTGTTCGCAAAGGACTAACTCTAGATTTGGCACAAACTACAAGACAAGAAACACTGTTGTTTCCATAAACAGTTCGTAAATATATACAATACCCATATGCCTTTAAGCATCTGAGAAATAATGAAATTCAATTCGCTTGATATTCCGATTATTATGTAGGTAAAAAAGTAGGGCCTCTTTCCAGCTCATATCCACTGTTAAGTCTATGGTTTTTTTCAGTTTTTTGTAACATATATATATATATATATATATATATATATATATAAAGGTTTGTCAATTATGATATGATGACAGAAGAAAAAATTGTAATAATAAAAAAATGTCACCGAATATTAAAAAATAAAGTTTTTAAGTAAATACAAAGCATTTTCGTCACGAATCAAAGGATAGAACCCATCACATAAGTTCCTTCATCCATACAGCCATAAATTTATTGCTCTTTGAGCTGGTCCTTCATAGCAGCCGTTTAACCGAAAAGAAAAAGCGAACATAATAAGCGAACATATTTTTTGGACGCTTCGAGACGAATTTGAAACTACAGTGACCTGGTGGACCTGGAGGAACATTATAGAAACAATAATTCTGAACAAGTGAGCTCGTTCTAAGTATTTAACCGCTTTAATTCCTACCAATCCTTTCCTTTAAAGTTTGTAAAAGCAGCTTAGTCCCTATCGCATAGTATCGAACGTTTCCTCGTTATTAATTACTTTAAATCGATAATTTAATCGCACGTCTTATATTAACATAAAAGTAAGAATCGCACCGTTTTTCGTTAGTTCAACTAGTAGAGTGACATTCTTATCATATATTAATTTGCAAATTAAACACGCACCTAAAATACTCTTTCTCGTATAGTCAATTATTATATTTCTTGAATCCCGTAAATTAGCAATTATTCTCGTCATATGCCAAGAAAAATGCCGCGAAAAAATCAAAAAAACTGTAATGAAGTTAGCACTGATGAAATTGAAATTATAGAATTATCGCATATAAGACAGGTTATTAAAGATAGATTAGATCGCTTTTCAAGTTTCTTATCTCAAAATGAAGAAAATCTTGACCTTGATTAAAAGATGTAGAAAACGATTTTTTAGAGTTTGATAAAGTCCAAACGCGTGTAGAATTTTTAGATTCCTATGAAAAGGCTGATGGGTTAGATACCGAGTCTTTATTTTAAACGGAAATTGCTAAATCAAAAAAGATTATTGCTAAATTTCAAGAATTAAACGATTTCAAAATAAAACAATCTCAACTTCAAACTACTTTCAGTCCTAAATTAGAATGCCAATCTTCCTGATTTAAATTTGCCCAAATTTTACGGAAAATATGAAACCTGGTTTAGTTCGCCCGATCAGTTTGAAGCACTGGTAGAAAATCGACAGGATATTAGCGAAGTATCAAAATTAATGTATATAAATTCATGTTGTCAGGATGACGCATTAAAACTGATAGAAAATTTACATTTAACAGCCGACAATTACACAATCGCCCTTGAATTATTAAAAAAATGATGTGAAAATCTTAGAGCTATTATAAACACGCACATATGTCATTTATTGTTCGAATTACCGCATATTACACGAGAATCGTCATCGATGTTAAGAAAATTGTTAGATTTGTTATATCAACATTTGTCTGCTTTGGAAAAATTGCAATTACCGGTTGAAAAGTGGGATGCCTTATTGATTCCAATAATTTTGCAAAAATTATATGACCTTACAAAAAGGGAATGGGAAAACAAACAAAATGATCAAAGGTTGCCAACAATGTCTGAATTTACCGAATTTTTAACAAAAAAGTGCTTCACTTTAGAAGCTGTTCATTCTATTGACTGTTTATTTATTTTTTTTTGGTTGGTTTTTGGCTTTGGGTATAGAGATGCCCATTCAGCCACGAAATATTTTTAGGTACTTTTACGGGAATCATAATCCCATAATCCTTGATTAGGGTATCAACAGGGACACTCGCTTCATGCTAAGGTATCCGTCATAGCGGATTGGTTTAGACATTACAAAAAGAGGCAGATAACGGATAGAAGGTAAATTTACAATTGGAAAAACAATAGGAACACAGGCTTTATATACTATAACTCTATTTGTATTCTTGTAACGCTTAAATTTTTCTTTTTGTACGTTTAAAAAATTCCCACAGGGATGTCCGTAGTTCTACATTATTAGCACACACGTATAATAATGACACATAATTCTGTGGAGTTGGGATTTTCTTCATGAATAACCAGTCGTATAAATAACAGAGAGCTGCTTTATTCTGGCGACAGCTAAACATCCAGTGTTTAATATCATCTAAGCTTCCATCACACTTGCATAACTCGTCGTCGCTTTGAGCGATTTTATGAAGGTATTGTTTTACCATGGCGTGGCCGGTAAGGCATCTAAAATACATGGTATGTATTTTTCTAATCGTAGTAATAAAACTCAAAGTCTATCCACAACGTTTAATAGTGAGGTTCAATAGTAAGTGCACTTACTATTGAACCTCACTATTAAACGTTGTGGATAGACTTTGAGTTTTATTACTACGATTATCTACATCATCCACATTTGAGAGATGGATTTCCTTTTCAATATGTATTTTTCTGTTCGGATGGCTTCGGTAATTGAGAGGCCTAGAAGGAAGAGTAGAGTTAATTCTGCAATAAGGATTGCTGCTGTTGTTACAAAAATATCTCCATTCAATTGACCAGTTATGTCTCAATTGATGCTCCCTATTGGGAATAATATCTTTCCAATATAGAAACTTATGGTCTATTCCTAAATAATTGCATCCTTAGCAAACTGATCAGCTTTTTCGTTACCTTTTATGTTGGAATGTCCTTTGATCCATATAAATGTGGTACTTTTACCAAGCTTCTTCAAGTTGAGTTGTTTTTGTAACATATCAGCTATGATAGGATTGCTGTAAATATTCTTCGAGGGATGCTTAAGTGTTCGTATAGCAGATTGGGAATCCGACATAATTATAAAATTTTCATAGAGGTTGCTATTCTCTACAATCCAATCCAGGGCTTTATCTAAAGCCACAAGTTCAGCTGTGAATATGGAGGAAAATGGTTTTAGTTTGTATAAAAATTTCAGGTTTAAATTTTGGATGTAAACTGCACATCCAACACCTACTTCAGATTTAGAACCATCAGTATAAATTTTGCAGGGCTTGTTAACTTGTTGAAGAATCTGATCGAGAACCTCATTTTGATTTAATTTTGCATCTTAAATGGGCAAGTAGACACTGCAATTATACATACATATTTCGTACGAGTTAAAAAAGGTATTCCTGATGGATTGAAGCAATAATTTGATACATTGGGATAAGATATTGCGAGCGTCGGAGAGTTTTTATTCTTCCACCACTTGTTTGTTAGATTATAACAAGGTAAAATTTATTGTACTAACTCTTACTTTTTGGAAGTCCATCTTATTAAGAATAATAAAAAACTCTTCGTTTCAATGTAACTTCCAAGTTTATTTGAAAAAATATGTTTTAAATCACAATGACGGCCTCAGGGCTATTAACATCTAGGCTTTAATATTGTTATGTCTTATTACTTCCATACTTGGTCTAGCCTTAATTCTACCTAAACATCAGGTACCTAGCTACAAACAAACAAAATGTAACTTAAATGTCAATCTGACGATGCTTCTTAGCTTCTCTGCCTTAAATGCAGAGGTGGTTCACTAGCTCGGCTAGTAGAGTGGGAGTAGAAGTGGATCTAAGGGCTCCTAAGACTAATCTTAGTGCTTTATATTGTATCCTATCTAATCTGAGGAGTCTAGATTTTGTCGCAGAACCATAGAGAAAACTCCCGTAGTCCAAAATGGACCTCGTGTAAGATCTAAAGGACAGTAAATTAATTTTAGGATCAGCACCCATTCATATCTATTAACGACTTTAAGAATATTAAGACTTTTTCACATTTTGCTACACATTTATTAATGTGGCTTTCCCAAGTGAGCTTAGAATCCAGCGTTATGCCAAGGAACGTACATTGTTTTACTACGGGGATTTCAAAATTGGATAGTATTAAACTGTTTGTGTCCGGTAAGCGGTGCCGGCTGAAAAATAGTATGGCAGATTTCTGTGGAGATATTTCCAGTCCGTGGTCAAAAAAATACTTTGCTTGAGTGCGTAATGATGTTAAGAGCATCTAGACATTGGTGATATTTTGTTTTTTGAAACATATAGACAGAAGTTATCAGCATATTGCAAGATATTACCTTCGATTCCCATAGTATGCAATTTTGCCGTATATATGTTAAATAATAGCGGGCTTAGAACTGAACCCTGCGGAATACCTTTATTTACTATTCTGGGTCCGATCAGATTATTATTGCATCGTATGTAAACTTTCCTATCTAAAAAAATATTAACTATTGCATGGGCAAAGGAAGCTGGAACGCCTAATTGAATTAACTTTAACACCAATATGTCCAAACTTACGTTATCGTAAGCACTAGAAATATCTATAAATGCGGCTGCCAGGTATTCATTTTTTGAAAATGTTATTTGTACATCGGTAGTGAGATGAGCGACGCAGTCTATAGTACCCTTCCCTCGCCTAAATCCAAATTGTGAGCTTGGTAAGGAACCTCTATTTTCCAGCCACCATTCTAGCCTGTTCTTAATAATTCGTTCTAATGTCTTTAGCAGACATGACATAAGAACTATTGGTCTATAGGAGTTAGGGTCATTACATTTGGGAATTGGAAGAACTAGTGATTTTTTTAAAGAATCACAGTTGTGGCCCTAAAATAAAATATTGTTGTAAATTTGACAAAGATATTGTAATGCTATCAGTGGCAAATTGGATATCATAAGATAGTTAATACCATCTAGTCCTGATGCAGATTTCTTCTTGTTTGTAATTTGCAGGTGCAATTAATTTATATCTATTGGACTTTTTAGGAAATGTTCCCTGTCTTTAGTTTCTGGTGATTCCTCTATTAACATTGGAACGAAGTCGGGAGCGATGCTGTCTATCAAATTTAATACTTTATTTTCATCTTGAATATAATTGGTTTTTTTATTCTGAATTTTATTTACTTTCTTCCATATGTCTGTTATATTCGTTTGTCTGTTTAATTCGGAGCAAAATGTTGCCCAACTTTTTTTGGCCTTGAATTTCTATAATTGTTTACTAACCCAGATGAACCTGAAACTATTTTTTTTTTAAATCTTGAGTTTTGTTAATAAATTTTGTTTGGATATACAAGTTAACAACTTGAAAAAATAAAAAAAAAATTTTTGATTATCATGTTTTTTAAATATGAGGTGTTCTTTTAAAGGAACAGTAGGACAATGAATAACCTTTATAATATTAAATTTTTATTGAAAATTACAAAGTATGATATGATTGGAAACATTCCTTTGGATGCAGCGCAATTCCACATTTCTTGCAAACAAAAAATGAATTTTTGTGACAGACGCGGCATCTGGTTTGCTTGTCTTGATACTGGACCAAATGATCCAACCTATCATATCTCGGATATTCGTTATTGTTTTGTGGTAGTTTTGAAGGCCCCCTTCGAGCAAATTTCTTATATGTCTCCAAAATATTTGTTGCTATACTTCTTCTGAACGATAACTGATCTAATTTACCATTGTTTTTTCTATGAAGCTGCCACGCATTTTGGACAGCCATGTCGACGCATTGACAAAATAGTGGAAAATACCACTTTTTTCCTCTGATAGATATTCTGTTTAGCCCGATATTTTGATCAGCTCTATCTACTCCTCCCATGTTTTCATTGTATTTCTGGATTTGATAAGGCTGATCTATATAAATATGCTTCTTATCAGATCTGGAGTATCGTTTTACCTTATTTATAGGTTGAACTGGCAGGGAATTTGTAGCTATTGATACTACATTGTTGTCGTGCCATTTGCAAACGAGTATTGTCCCATTTCCAGTTTTATGCGTAAATGAACCTCGTGGTGTCTTTTTTATCACTTTTGATTTGTCCATTGGGTCCGAAGGTATTCTATTTTCTCTTATGGTTCCCGTGCACCTAATGCCCCTATCTTTCAGTTCTTCTAGTAACAAATATGAGGTAAAGAAATTATCACAAAATATGTGATAGGGTCGATAGATTTTACTTGTTAGAGTATCGACGTATTGTAATACAACACTTGCACCAAGTCCCATGTCCTTGTATTTGTCTGGGAGAGTCGTAGACGAACCTTGATATGGATCAAACCATACTATATAGCCTAATCTAGTTGTTCCAGTCCAAAATTTATAACCCCACCGGATTGGCTTGCCCTTTATGAATTGTTTGCATCCATGGCGCCCAAAATAAGGTACCATGGATTCATCAACACTGTGATTTTCTTCTTCCGGTGCAAACAATCGGAATCGATTGTTCAAGGAATCGAACAACGGTCTCATTTTAGAGAACTTATCTTCTTTATTTAGAATATTATTGTCATTACAATGTAAATTTGACATTATGTATTGAAACCTGTCTCGGAAATAGCGTTACAAACTAAAGTATTATTTGAGTCTGAAGAGTTTTGCCAGTACATTTTACGACGACTTACGATGACATAACCACTTAGAATCAGAACTCCAATGAAGCAATAAAATTCATCTACAGAAATTGTAGAAAGTTGATTCTTTTTAGAGGCATACATATTCGTGTAGTTCACTAACATTTCGATTATATCTCTATCAAAAAAGTACATAAATAAATCTAGTGGGGATTTCTCATTTTTAGGGCCATATTCATCTAACCACTCAGGAAATCTGGAATGTATATTGTGATCAGACCAGTCGATCGCAGGATTTTTTCTTTTTTTGATTGACCTGCTATTTTCCGATATTTTTTTTCTCTTAGCTACTCGTGTTGATAGAGGTAGATCATCGTCGCTATCAGAGTCTTCATCATTCCTTTGGGAGTCTTTATCATTAGTAAAAAAGGCTTCCGCCCTCAATTGGCTTCCCGGAAGATTACTGGGCAAAACGAGATCTTCATCCCCTGAATCTTCATCCGTATTGTCATTATTGGCATTTTCGGGTGGTAATATAGTTATGCAATCTGGTGGTAAAGAGTCATCGTCAAGATTATCTATCTCTTCTAAAAGTTCATGAAGCTTCAATGGCCGTCGTTCATATCTGCAACAAAACACAGACAGAGTATATTGTCCTACCGTTCCTTTATCGGAACGTTACTTTTAACATGTGCTCCCACAAAGAAAAATGGTCGTTTGTGCTTTATAAACATTTAGCATATCTTTATTGATATTTATTAATGCCCAATATTCTGCTTATCTTAAAATATAATGAACATTCCTGATCTGCTTACCTCCAAGACTGCATGTTGCACTAATAAAAACAAACAAGTAAAAATAGCGAGCTATAAACACTTCCTCAATAACTTGGTAACGAAGATATACTTACAAATGAAATGGTATTTTGTCACTAGTTCTATGTTAGTATCGAGATTTACCGAAAAATTACGAAGTAAGTGTGTAGAACGTCGTTATGCCAGTGTTCTTTTTACGGATCGGTAGGTTCATCTGGGCTAAGGGTATCTAGTTTTTTACATTTTATAAAATTAGTCATTGTAAGATTAGATTTGTATGCTTTAAATGCGTTTTTTCTGTCAATAGTTATATATTGACACTCGTCATCCCACCAAGGGGGGGATTTTGAAGTTTTCAATGAGAAAGGCTTAAGCACTTTGCAGGATTTATTGGCAGCATTTGATATAACGTCTATTAACCTTTTAATCATTTCGTTAGTATCAATCATTCTCGGACACTCCAAAAAGGAATTTTCAATTGTTTCCTGAAATACCTCCCACTGAGCGTGGTTTGTAGACCATTTAGATATTGGAGTGATTAAAATATCCTCTAAATTAAAAGAATTTATTACTATAATAATGGCAAAATGATCGGATCCATATGTATCGTTAAGCATCGACCATTCAAACCTGGAGCACAAGCTAGAAGAAAGGATAGTTAGATCGACAGCTGATATGAGTAGATGTACTATGAGAGTTCTAACCCACTAGAGGAGTGGGGGTACCTCCGTTTATACAGCATAGGAGTTCTGGAACGGTTCTGATCTGTCGGACTGTGGTTCTGAATTGTGGACCAGTTGTTTATTTGGAATAGTTGTGTTATATTATAATGATTAAATAATTGAGCGACTGGAAGGAATTTTATTGGAATTATTAAAGAAGTGTACGAGTTTGTGTTGTATTGCGGGTTGTCTGCTGGTTTGAAAAAAAGTTGGCCGCTGGTGGGACTCGAACCTACGTGCCGTCGGATGAAATTTATAATTTAAGCGCCCTTACCCACTGGGCTGCTAACGAAGGATTATATATGTTAAGAATGGGTATTTAAACTCGCGTCGCGTATTTTGATCGTTTTCATCGAATTTGGTCTGTGATAGATATCTTGTAATCTAATCATATACAGGGTATGTCGGGATACTAAACAACTTAGAATTTTTGTATTTAAAATATCAATTTGATGATATGGTACGGGTTAGATACGGGATATATACAGGGTTTGTCGCGAATTAGATCGTCGAAATATCGAATTATGATCATTCTTAATACGCAAACGGTTACGTGGCAAAAATGTCGGTACGGGGATATGGACGTTAAATAAAAATGTCAATTCGATCATTCGTATATTATGATGTGGGTAAAAGATAATTTCGAGTGTACAGGGTATATCGCGAAGATCATTCGTAAGAGGTACGGGGGATGTCAATTTTTCATACGGGATATACAGGGTTTGTCGCGAATTAGATCATCGAAATATCGGATTATGATCATTCTTAATACGGAAACGGTTACGTGGCAAATAAAAATGTTTATATACGTGGGGGGTATGACGGTTCTCCATTTTCTGATCGAACAGTAATTCTCTCTTTATACGGGAAATATATTTAAATAATTTTTCTATAAATTATTTTTACGATCCAGACGATAATGACTACATTTGTACCATGTTGTTAACAAATGGCCTATATAAGATATAAACGATGACAAAAATAATTCTCCTATTAATTATACATGAAGTGTTATTTTTATCGGAACGATAAAGATATTTTATTAAAAAATTAAGTCTGCATATGATTTAAACAAGAACATTTATCTGCAATGAAAAACTATCAAATTACCTACGAGCTTAAAAACTGCTTATCAGTCATAAAAATTCTATAAATTCGAAAATATATAAACGATGACACTAAATAAATTCTTCTATTAATAATACATGTGTCATTTTTATCGGAACGATAAAGATATTTATTACCAAACTAATAGTTAAGATCAATATATCTTTTTACCATTTGACATTTATCTGCAATGAAAAACTATTTAGTTTTGCCTGTATCAAATTACCTACGGGCTTAAAAACTGCTTATCAGTCACAAAAATTCTATAAATTCGAAAGAATAAAATTTAACAATCCAGTTACGTGTTTAATGTTCACCAATAATCATCAACTTTTGTGTGTGCTACAAGAAAAAATATTTGAAGTAAGTTTAAATTATTATTATATTTGTGTGTGAGTTACACTCTTAAACTTTAATTTAAAACGCAATAATGTTTTTGCTTGTTTTTTTTTTAGTTAAAAACTTAATTTTATTTAGTTTAACAAAAAGACTTAATACGAATTTAAGGATTCTGTTTACAATATTTTTTATTAATTTAGTTGTTTGTAAAAAAGATTAGGAATTAGTATAAATAGTAAAATTTTGCGTTGTAAAATGTTCAATTATTATTGTTGATTCATTGATTAGTAGAAGATTCATTATTTGGTTAATTATTATAAAGTTTAAGATTATTGTATTTTCGTCGAGTAGATAATAAAAGTTAGTTTTAAAAAATCATCTTCGAATTCATTAAACATAAATTGTGTATGTGTGTGTGTGCTTTGTCTCACAAAATATTATATGCGAAAATTTTTTCCAGATGGATTTAGAATTACTAAACAAAGCTTCCTATATTACAGCACGGAAGCCTGTAGTGAAGCTGAAAGAGTTACCAGTAGGAGTTCCACAAGTAATTTATGCTGCAAAAATAACGAAAACAAACTTTGGAACAAGCTTTCTAGTTGACTTGGGTGATAAAGTCGTGTTCCTGCCAAACAGGGTGACTACTACATACGAACCATATATCAACAATTTCGAACGAGGGAAATACGGCTTAACATACCTGGGATCGTATGATTGCGGTCGTCCCCATTTAGCTGCATCATTCGAAATTACGGAAATTTAGAGGTGAGTTACAGTTTTTTTTACAAATACAGCAATGTTTAATTATCCGAATGTACTGAGCAAAATCGATGCAACTTTGTTGGAAATTAAAAACAATTTTTCAAATCATAAAGAAATAACTTTTGCATTAAAAGCCATAAATTCACATCTAAGAAAATGTAATTTAGCGTTAAAGAAAATTCATTTTTCCGTGGGTCAAGTGAGAAAAATTCAATCAAAAATGGGGGAACTGAAAAGAATGCGTTATTTTATTAAGGCAATGAAACGGGGGCATATAGGTGGAGATATAAAAAGAAAAACAAAAAGTTAGGTGGATTAACATAAATTCAGTATTCCATAGCAGAGTAAGAACGGGATTAATTATAAACTTGAAGCATAAAGAAATAAAAAAAATTTTTATAGATGCATTTAAACTTTTTAATGAAAAAATTTCTTTAATTTTAAAGAAAATGTACATGTTAAAAGTTAACTTAACTTTTTGTGGTGATTTCATCAAACAATTGAACGATTCAGAGATTGTAGACAGAAAACATTTTAATACACCTAATTCGCTAATTGACGTAGGGACAGATCTGAAAGAGTGGTATAATAAAAATGTGATCGATTTTATATTAAATAAACTTAGTGAATTTAATGAAATGAATTCAGGGTGGGCTTTGAGTAACATCATTTCCTTAGAGGTAGCAATTAACAAATTTGAAATGGGAAACGGCTCATCTTTCATTAAATTACCTGAACAAATAGCCAGAAAGCGTGCTTGTGTCAATGTTCAAAACAATGATTTAGCATGTTTTTTTTGGAGTATAGTCAGTGCGTTGTATCCTGTTGAAAAACATAATGATAGATTATCTAAATATCCGCATTACAGTCGTGTTTTAAATACTGAAGGAATGGATATGCCAATGAAACTAAATAAAATTTCAAAATTTGAACAGCTCAACAATATTTCCGTTAATGTATACGCTTTAGAAATGATAGTAGGGAGTAGTGAAAACACTTTTTTTTCAGTAACTCCTGTTACGTTGACAAAATCCAAATTAGATAGACATGTAAATTTACTTTTAATTCAGGATCGCTACTTTCCTAAATTGAATGATTTTGATGTTCCTCCTCCTTCTTCTCAAGACCATGATCATTTAGAAATCAAATATCATTATGTATGGATTAAGAATCTCTCTAGACTGTTATCGAGTCAAATGAATAAACATAACGGTAAAAAATATCCTTGTGATAGATGTTTGAATTATTTTGGCAGTGAAGAAAAATTAAATATTCATTATTCTCTTTGTGAAACTATGAATTACGAAAAAATTACTTTTCCCAAATACGACTTTGTTGAATTTCGCAATCATGTTTATAAGCAAAAGTGTCCTTTTACCATTTATGCTGACATTGAATCCCAATTAGAAAAATGTGACGTAGAAATTGGCAAAACGACGCAAAAATATCAGCATCATAGAGCCTTCAGTATTGGCTATTACTTTAAATGTTCATTTGATGACTCTTTATCATTTTATAAAGCACGCAGAGGTGAAGATTGTATGAATTGGTTTGCAAATGAAATGACTACGATAGCAAAGTTTGTTGAAAGTAAGATTAAAAATATTATTCCAATTGTGGTTTCGTCGGACCCCACCGGCGGCGGCGGAGGTGACATTTGTCACATCTGTGAAAAAATATTTAGAGAAAAAGAAGTCATTGTTAGAGATCATGATCATTTTACTGGAAAGTTCCGTGGATTTGCACACCAATCATGTAATCTGAACTTTAAAAAACTGTTTATTGTACCTATAATCTATCATAATCTATCCTATGATTCAAACTTTCTTATAAGGGATATTGTTAGACGGGGGCGAGTTAGTGTACTTCCAGTAAATAAAGACAAATACATTTCATTTACGCAATACGATGCAGATACAAACATTAAATTCCGATTTATAGATTCGTTCAGATTTTTGGCGACTAGCTTGGATAATCTAGTTAAAACTTTGTGTATTGAGGATTTTATAATTTTACGAAAAGAATTTTCTTCATTGAATGCAGATCACTTTAAACTATTAACTCGTAAAGGTGTGTTTCCATACGACTATATTGACAATTTAGAGAAATTAAATGAAACTCAATTACCTAAACAAGAAAGTTTTTACAATAGACTTAATGACAATAACATTACTGATGACGACTATGCTCACGCGCAAAACGTTTGGAAGTCCTTTAATATTAAAACACTTGGGGAATATAGCGATTTGTACAGCCAAAGACAAATGAAACGCACAAGGCAACCACCAAAATTCATAAAAATTCAACTAGTTTGATTTAATTATTATATGCCTGGCAACGCCGATGAAATGTATTAGAAATACGAGTACATCAATTGTGACCGTAATAACGTAGATCTATCTACTTGGAGAGGTTAACAGACGTTTCAACGATACATTTTGGCAAATTTGGTTTATTCCACAGTTTTAGTATTAGAAGTGACTATAAAAATAATTATTGTTATAGTCACTGGTATTAGTCTATGGTTAATTGTGCATATTAAGAGAACATTGGGCCGAATATTAAATAATACGTCTACTGTGTAGTTTTCATAGTTTCTAAGGGATTTTTACATATTCATTTTCTGGTTCAACTATTTTGCATTGTTATAACAATCAAAATTTTCGTTGCCTGGGATTTAGTAAATAGATGTTGAGTTGAGTGTGTATTAATATTTACTGAATAGTAATTCATAAACCTTATTCTATGATAGTAATTAATATAAACCGTAGGACGATAGTTAAGTTTCTAACATTTTTGTGTTTGTGCTGGTGAAAATATGTCGAATATAAGTTTCGATATTTTTTATTTTTTCGACTTTTCGGTAATTTTTGATGGTTTTCGATTTTGTCGATTTGTTTTATAAAATTAACAAGTGTAAAGATATTTTTGAGCGATTCGTCTTTATTGGTGACCGAATACGACAAAAATTTACAACGTATATGAACTCTCTTAAAATAATTTAAAATGAGGTAATAGTCTGGTCGAGAAGTCATTTAAATCGGATTTGGGTTACATCGATCCGAAAAATCTGATTTTGGTATCAATCGACTCGAAATGTCAAATTTAAAAATGTTCCTGAGTATCAAAATCCGTTTAAAAAAATTTCCTATTTTTATTAACAATTTAAGGTTTTAAAAGGTTTACATTTTTGCTAATAACTCATAAACTATAATAGCTACAAAAAAAACTGAACGGATTCTTAAAGGGCAGGAAATTTCCAACAAAAAAGTCCCAACTCATCCAGTTGTAGCTCAATTATTTATAGGTCTAAATTAATGTTGAAAATGGCATAAAAAACAGGCGGCGCGTCACCGTCGCAACGACCAAATGACATAAATTTTTTTTTCAATAAGTAAATATTAATAAAAAAATTATTTTAAATTCTAGCACTAACAGAACATATCAGAGAACAAATTTCTGTAATCAAAAAATTTTTTCCGTTATTTTTCAGATTTCTATCCATTTGTTAATTAAAAAAATTACATCTTCATTGTTACTAACTTTAAATTCGTTATTGTGAGTAAAATAAAAACACAAGAATTTTTTTAACCCTTGGAATCCTTTATCATAAAGCTACTGAACAAAGTTAAATAATAAATTTTTTTAAAATTGAAATTGTTATTAACAAGCAAAGTAAACAAATGCGATTTTAGATATGAAAAATTTAAATTTTTGTAAACAACTGTTTACAGTAGTTTTTAATACGCTATAAACAATATAATTCCAATTTTTTTAAATGTTTGTGACCAATTGTTTAAAAAATTTTTATAAACAAATGGCTTATTTAATACTTTTTAAAAAAAACTTTAAGAATCCGATCAGTTTTTTGTTCTAGCTATTATAGTTTATGAGTTATTAGCAAAAATGTAAACCCCCTTTATTTAAAATCTTAAAATTGTTAATAACAATAGGAAATTTTTTAAAACGGATTTGGATATTCAGGAACATTTTTATATTTGTCATTTCGAATCGATTGACACCAAAATCATATTTAAATGATTTCTCGACCAGACTATAACAAATGTTTTTGTTGTGAACATTATCCCGAGTCGAGGATGAGGGATAATATAATTTCTGAAATCAGTTCATCAAAAAAATGTAGAAAATCCCAAACTGTATAGGGTGTTCCATGGGGTGACCAATGGGGGGGAGCGGATTATATAATATGTATTGAAAATTAGAGGTACTACATGGACGGAAGCAAAAAAAATAGCAAAAAATAAAAAAGAATGGGCCAAATTTGTATATGGAAACTAAATGTTTATCTATGCCACATACCATTACATGGTATATGTGGATTATGATTATATATATATTGAAAATTAATTAAAACACTGTGACTTTCATTACTAACGTTCCGTTCCTGTGATTGGGAACTTTCTTAAAGTTTAATATAAAATTAAAATACATCGATCGTTTGCAATACAGACAATAAAATTTAAAAAAAACATAAGTAATATATAAATAAAATAATTTAAATAGTAATTAAAATAACATTATTTATATCTACATTAGTTGGTACTTGATTCATACAACGAGTTTGACGATATTATAAATATAAACCTTTTTTCAACTAAAGAGACCTGGTCACAATTCTATTCGCAGCGTTGCAACATGAGGTCAGCAACTAATCCCACCTGAATCTAGTTGTGCGTTTCATTTGTCTTTGGCACCGATATTCTACTTCTTGCCGACATTTTTGAAAATTTTCGTGAGTCTTCTTTAAAAACTTACTTTCTTGACCCCGCCTGGTATTTCACAATGCCTGGCTATACGTGGGATTGTATGCTTAAATATACTGGATGTAGGCTACAAATTTTAAAAGATGTTGACATGATAATGTTTATAGAAAAGTCGATTCGAGGGGGAATATCTGTATGTAGTAGCAGATATGCTGAAGCTAACAATAAATACATGAAAGAATATGATCCCACAAAACCCTCAAGCTATATATTATATTTAGATGTAAATAATTTGTATGGAAAGGCCATGAGCGAGCCCCTACCTTATGGGGGGTTTTGTTGGATTGAAAATATAAGTAAATTTGTTACCAACGACGGCGACGATCCACCTGAACATAATGACGCTGCCTGATAATTCTCCCGACGGTTATATTTTTCAAGTCACACTAGAATATCCTGAAAGATTACACGACGAACATAAAGACTTTCCATTCTGCCCCGAACACCGCATTCCGCCAGAATCCAAATTACCTAAATTAATGACCACCTTATACAGCAAAAAAGAATACATACTACATTATAGAAATTTAAAACAAGCATTGTCACATGGTTTAAAATTAATTCAAATTCACAAAGTATTAAAATTTAAGCAGTCAAAGTGGTTGAAACCGTACATTGATTTGAACACACGATTGAGAACCTCGGCCACTAACATCTTTGAAAAAGACCTAAGAAAGCTTGCAAACAACGCAGTTTTCGGAAAAACTATGGAATCAATTAGGGGGAGAAAAATCGTAAGGATACCGCAATCTTATGACGGTCGCTATGGTGCTAAAAATTTAATTGCCAGTCCAAGATTCCATAGTAGAACAGTACTCGACGAGAAGGAGGATTTAATGATAATTGAACTTAAAAAAGCTGAACATTGTTTTAATAAACCTTTGTATATAGGGATGGTAATTCTAGATTTGGCTAAAACTGTAATGTACGACTTCCACTATGATTTTGTACTTCCCAAATTGGGGGTAGAGAGATGTAAATTACTGTATACAGATACTGACAGCTTTATATATGAAATAAAGTGTGAAGATGTATATAAAGAAGTTATCGAGAGATACATTGAAAAATTCGACACTTCAGACTATGCGCCAAATAACATGTACAGTATTCCTCGCGTTAATAAAAAAGTTTTAGGATTAATGAAGGATGAAGCCAATGGGAAAATAATAACACATTTTGTTGGGTTACGGTCTAAAATGTATGCATATAAAGTTCAGGGCGGGCAAATCACCAAAAAATCAAAGGATGTTAAGAAAAATGTTGTTAAAAATAAATTGTTGTTTGAAGATTACATTAGATGTTTAAAAGATTGGAAAACAATGTCTGTAACCCAAAATACGATCCGTTCCTATGTGCATGATGTATTTTCAATTGAACAAACAAAAATAGGTCTAAGTCCTTACGATGATAAAAGACATTTAATTCCCGAATCGTTCAATACGTTACCGTGGGGTCATTACAGTTTAATAAAATAATTTTTTCTTTTTTTTAAATATAATGGTGGCAACACTCGAGTATTTATGTATTAGGGTAATATGTGAAAATACAATAGCAATAAACCAATTTGTAATTGATGTACACTTACCGCAAAATTTAATGCTTAAAATATTTAAAAATTATGCTCAAAATAGATGGGATGCAATCTATAAAAATGCTGAAAGTATCACAAAAAAGCTTGATTTAATATCGATCACAAAAAAACGTTACATAAATTCACAAGAGCGTCACTATTTACTAACTTGTCCAATCTGGAGAATGAACTTTTTTAAACGTTCAAATTTAGAAAAAACATATTGCGCTTGGATTCATTTATATTATATTGTAAACCTAAAATTATCATTGTGTCAGTCTTATTTTAGAAAGTTCGAGTCTCTTTTAGAAGAAAATAATCTAAATATTAGTTTACATGTTGTTCGAAAACATTCACACGTAGTATACGCTAGAGAAGATATTTTTAATTTATATCGTCATAAGTATTACTGGTGTCAAAATGGCTATGATAAAGTAATATTTCAATTGAAAAGTAGCTACGATTGCCACAATGATTTGCATCCTCCTAAGCAATCAGACATACCTCTTCACGAACAGGGTCCATATAGATTTATTAATCATCATAGCGAAGATGATGATTCCGATTATTAGTTATAAAAATGCTGTATTTGTTAAAAAAAAAACTGTAACTCATACTATTATACATGTTATTACCTTTTTATCTTTCTATTTAATGTAATTTTTTTTTGTTTTATTAAAAAATAACTCATATGTATGTAATTACCTTCTAATTTCTGTGTAAGTATTGTATTAATAAATATATTTTTTTTCTACTTTTTGATTTTTATTCAAAATAAAACACCTATAATGCATAACAACTATATATTTAAATCGTTAATAACTTTATTTTTACAAAAGTATACAAATTCTCTAAGAGCATAATTTAACATATTGTTTGAGGCTAAAGTAGAACAAAATACACATAAAATTTGCAAAGGATCAGAAGAATTTTTAGAGGAGATTTTTTTACAAAAATCCAAAACATTATAATAAAATTGACAAAAATTCAAATTTTCTATATATACGCTGTAAAATCAACTCATTTAATTCCAAAATTTGAGACACTCCTTCTTCATCCATGTAATACTCAACATCATGTTTCTTAACAAGAATCAACTTGTGATCGTCGTACTTTAATGAAGTAATGGTGCAGTACTCTCCACATGTAAATGAAACAGGTTGGAACTCGTCGTCGTCGTCGTCGTCGTCTATAGTATAAAAGAAATCATTGATTTGTTGCATCATTATTGAAATAAAAGTATCCCATTCATAGGTACTGAAAGATATTTTGGAAAATTTGAGTTGTTGAGATAAAATAATAGCAGGCGTAAATGATCTTGCTGGACTTATTCCACATTTTACTTCATAACCACAAATTGTATATTGTGTTGAAAGTAGGTTTACATTTTCAGATTTTGCAGCCATCTCATAGTTTTCCAAAATTCTATCCAACTCATCACTGTAACAATAAACACTTGAATCATCCGATTCGATTTCAGCAGCATTACTATAATAAGCACTATCTTGAGGACACATGTTTCGTCAACTAAGTTCAATTGTTAAAGATCACTTCGATTTATAGTCTCCAAAAATGTATTCATACGCAGCTAAGCAAAAAGTAGTCGTTACAAAACAGCTACGTTTTCAATCCCACTGTTATGTTTCTTGTCTAATCCGAGCCATTTCACATACATTTTATTACCCTTCCTTCTGAGCACTTTTTCAATCAAGTAAATGTCTGGATTTGATGTTTTCTGCAATTCATCATTATAGAAACAACCGCTGATTGGTCTGTCTTGCATGTCTTCCAGTAAGTACTTAGCGGGATTGGTAGTTTTAACTTTGGTGATTTTGAATAGCTCAGTAGTCCAATTGGGTGTATAACCTTTTTCAAAGACATGTTTTGCCTTGGATATGCGAACAATGTCACCGACTTTGAATTTTCGTGGGCCAGCAGTTATCTTTAAATGACTATTATAGGTGTTATTCAAAATAAATGTTTCGTTGGATTTGTTGACTTGAGAAGGCTTATATTTTGTTACGGAATGTTTCGTATTGTTGTAGCCATGAGTTATTTTAGGTAAAATATCTATCCATTTGTAGGTGCCATTTAAACTGAAATACTTGTACAATTTAGATTTTAGCGTTCTTATAACACGCTCAGCCATAGAAGCCTTCATCGTACTAAACACGCTGTAATGATTTATATCATGTTGTTTCATTAAATTTTGAAATTTAATGTTGTAAAATTCCTTTCCTTGATCAGATTGCAGATTTTTCGGAACTCGTCGAGTATGAGCGAGTATGTCTGAAAATATCCGAGTAATTTCCTCACCGGTCTTTGTTTTTAGGGGACGTGTCCAAACAAATTTTGAAAAACAATCTATAACAACAAGTATCAACTTGTAATTTTTATTTTGATGAGCGTAAGGACGCATTTCAGCCAAATCCATTTGCCACAGATCATCTAAACCATTGATTATAGTACGTCTTCGAGGATAATTTTTTCGGATCGGTTTGTGCAGCTCATTTACGAGTTGAATCTTTTCTTTAGAGTACATTACTACTACTACTACCGCTTAGCTTGATCTCCAAACTGTGAATGCGATTATGTATATCCGTATTCATAACTTCAATATTTTTTACAATACCTGAAATCTATTTTTTTTAAATTATGGACGACGGTTTTGATATTTTTCTCAAAATCTCTTTTCAATTTACGTATGTTTTCAATGTCAATACTTCGCAACTCATTCATTTGCATATCGACATATTTTTTTGTTGCAGCATCACTATATGTTGACGGTTCGCCAACATTACAAATTTTCACATTTTCCATATCAATATTACCTTCGGGTGTGTGAGGAAATGTGATTTTTGTTGGTAAACAACGCGCATATGGCGTTTTTTTATGTCTATGTCCGAATTTATCGACAGGCATAATTTAAATGAACAAGATTCAGCTTGTTATTCTATTATATCGGCTTCCTTCAGCTCATTGATAATTGCTACTATTTCATTGTCATGTGACGTATTACCTGCCTCTTGTGAAGCAATCAACAACTTTAAACGATCCACTAATTCATTGGGATCGTCCCAATTAATATACTCCATAGGTGTATCATTTTATGTTAAGTGAGAATCGACAATTTTTCCACCACTTTTTGGAGATTTTGATCGAGGATTCCCTATTAGGTGCTGATGTTTTCGAGTACTACTTTTCGATCCACCCGATTCCGTTCTAAACATAGGTTTAATGATTTCATGATATTTGGAAGTGCTTGAACTCTTAAGACGGTTAAGCGTATTTCGGTGAACATTAGTATGCTCTAGAAGTGTTTTATATGCCTCTAAATCCTGTGGGGTATAACTTTCTGGGTCGGCGTAGAATAAAAGCTAATATAAGCCTGGTGTTCCAATCACACGTTCACCTTGTTTGTCTCGTTCTTGTAGTATGTTGATGTTACCGTTTCTTCTATCAAATCCAATTCTTCGCGTACCTAAACTCCAACCGAATTCTTCATTGTAGATCGGGCCGTAATTTCTATCGATTCTTTTATTATTTTGGAAATAATCTTCAATATATGATCGAGTAATTTCGGGATATTAATCTAAATATTCTTCTTCTTCTGGCTTCTTGTGTAATCTCAGGATGCATTCTTTCTAGAGATTCTTGCATTGGAACATTTCCCGCTTCATCGGTTTCGGCTACCGGTTCCATTTCAAGAAAAGGTACATCATCAGGTTCTTCTTGCTTTTCTTCTTTCTTTATTTCCGCTTTTGGACTTAAATTCGTAATGGTTTTTTGTAATGTCTTTGAAGATTCGACTATCGCTTTAAGTGGTGTAGATATTGGTTTGAATAGTTTATTAAGAGACTCATCTTGCTCTGATTTACCCAATTTCAACGCCAAATATTTTTTGCGAATTGATCTAGCAAGTTCAGACACTTTTTTCTTGCTTAATGCAACAGCAACACCTTTATCGTCGGCCATATTGTCGTAGACTAAAGACATAGCTTACAATTTTATATATTTATCAAATCCTTTGCGGTATCTACCATCATAAAGGGGGAAATCCTTCATAATTACCAAAGTACCATAGCGACCGCCATCATCAGACCAGCAGCACTTTGAACACATATTTTTAAATGTGTCAAATGTCATGTCTGGAGATACGTGTTCGTCAAATATATGTTTCAAATTCACCTCATCTTGTTTGAACAACATAATTACGTTACAATTGTCACGTATAAGCTGTTTCGGTATTTTTGAATATGTTTGACAAATATATACAGCATCAATGTCCTTATGTCTACATATTGAGTAATATTCACGTATTTTCTGTTGACCGTCACAGTATACGTCATCAAATATAAAGATAGAATTCGATCGAGCATTACCTGGACTAATTATTTCTTCGTTATCTTTAAATGAAAAATATCCAACACCATTGACTTGTGCTATCACTTCTTGCAGCAATTCATACTTCGGTTGGAATAAAGATTTTGAATAAACATAGACGTTTTTGAATTTCGCGCCATTTGGACTGAATAGGAGCGCCAGCAAGGCATTCGTCTTTCCACACCCACTAGGACCGCATATAATAGCACGGAAGGAATTTGGTAACAATTTACCATGTTTGCCGATCGATGACGTTGGGGTAAAATCTAAATTTTCAATGGGTATCGTCTGCTCTTGTTGAATGATCTTCATCGTGTGTATTGTTTTTCTTAGTGTTATTCTATAAATATAGATGTCGCGCCACTTGTGCATATTAGTCTTAATGTTGGTGTTTGAAGGAGAGGTAAAATCTTTAAAAGACACTGCAACGTTTGCATTACGAGCAGCCAAAGCACTCATTAAGGAATTTGGTGGGAAAAAAGAAGTCGATGTTCCTCGAGTAATACCTGTAGCAAAATCTGGAGGTTTCCTACCACTTGTTTGCTGGTCTTTCGGCACTTGGAGCTTTAGCAGGTGGTGCTGCTGGAGTGGCGAAAACAGTCATTGATGCTAAGCATGCGCAAAAGAAATTGGAAGAAGATGTACGTCATAATAAGGCTATGGAACGAGTAGGATCTGGCCTATACTTAAAAAAGTACCCAAAAGGCGGTTTCGGATTGTATTTGAGACAAAAAAACTAATAAAGCTACCCAATCACGCATTGTCCGACTTTGAGATAACACATTACGCAAAATTGCTTAAAATACCCCATTTTCGAGGAGTTTTCATGCGAGACACCCTCCCCAAAGATGGACCTTGAAGGCAAGAATGTGCAGTGGTTAATTTGGATACCTCTAGGAATAGCGGAAGTCATTGGGTAGCTTACAGAAAGATAAACAACAAAGTAGAGTATTTCGATTCATTTGGTAACCTGAAGCCGCCGAAAGAAGTTGTTAAATATCTCGGTGGTGTGCGAATTTTCTACAACAATACTCAGTATCAAAATTACAATCAAATCAATTGCGGTCATTTATGTTTAAAATTTCTACAACAATAATGGAACTGAATAAAGGAAATTACCAAAATCAGTGTCACAGGTTTTTATTACATAAAGTAACGTTTACAAGAACAGCGACTAGTTTCGGCCTACAAGCAGGCCATCATCAGGCTATAAAAAACAAATGTGTGAGGTAAAATTATGCAGAATTACAAGTTTTAACAGCAGACCTACCTTAAATTAGTTATATAAAATGTTCAACAGATCATATGTTCGATCGGACCAACAAAATTTTTATATATTAAATATTAATTAAAGAATGGGGTAAGTTAAACCAGTGACAAAGAGAAAAAAATAAAAAATATATGTGACATAAAGGTTATAAAATTAATGTATAAGGGAAATGATTATATTAAAAAGAGGTATGAAAATGATTCATTGGAAAATGAATCATTGAGGAATCAGTTAAGAATTTAAATATTTTATTCAAATGTATGTGGTGGCGTTGAATAAGTAAAGAAAAAAGTACTAATATATGGATAGAAAAATCAATGACTACCACTGTTAAGTGGTAAAACATCAAAAAGAAGTAACCCCAAAATGGGATTAACAGGAGATACCAGTGACTCCGGTATCAGAGAAAGCCCTACATGGACATCAGAATGAAAAGGTCGAAAGATCATGAATATGATCGAAATTCTTAGTAAAAGATGAGTAAACATTGTGTAACAGTGTAAAAATTGTCCATCACACTGAAAAAACACACTAAAACTTTATAATTAAGCACTATCAAAGTAATAAACGCACACTATGAAAGCAATGGCGGCTAACAGAACATAAAAGTCCAGAGGAAATCATGAAACCGAAACTCTATGGAAGAGCATATATTATGGAACAATAAAATCTATGGATGAAAATGTCAAATTTAAAAAAGAAACTAATTAATAAGGAATTGGAATCAAAAATTAGTGAAGGCCGATCGACACATGTAACAAAAATCAAGTCAGTACAAATATGGAATTAAGTAATAAAAATAAAAATAGCATATTAAAAATTTTTTAAAAATTGTTGACTAGCCAGTAAATTCAAATTACAGTTGCTGTCAACTCTAGGTAAAGAAGAAAAACTAGGTTAAATATTAAAGTACACAATAATATAAATGATATATGATATAAATCTAGAGAAAAGTACAGCTATAATTGAAATAAGAATGAATACCATGTGGAGGAGAAAAGGCATGACAAATGTGTTAAAATTAAAAAGGAAGATTCAAAAAAATGTATGGGTCTTTAGGTTTAAGCTGTTCATTCAAACACAAAAGATCATCTCGCTTGGCAGCTTCATTAATCTCCATCATTTCTAAGAGATTCATTCTAGGTCCTTTAAAACATTTATGTAATCTAGAAAAATTAGAATCAGAAAAACTATGATTTTCAGAGATAATGTGGTTGGCAAAAGCTGAATGTGAGGTAGGTGTTTCAAAATCTTTATATTTCTTAATTTGAATACGATGTTCATTAATTCTAGTAATCAGGAGACGGCCTGACTGGCCAATGTAAACTGCATTACAATCATTACAACATAGTTTGTATATTCCAGGTGTATGTAAACAAGAAACTGGATCTTTAGTATTTATCAAGAAAGAGCCCAAACTATTATTGGTTTTAAAACCGAATTTAATGTTATATTTATTCAGGATATGACCAAACTTATAAGAAACTTGACCAAAATAACTGAGAGAACCCAAGTAAGAACTATTGTCAGATTGTGAAACTGGAAGGATTTGTTGAAAACTGAGTCTATTTCTAATAAAAAACTTATTGTAAATTTTATCAATAAAGCTGATAGGATAATTGTTATTAACAGCAATTTGTTTGATAATACTTATTTCTTTCATAAAAGATGAGTGAGAAAGGGGAATATTAAAGGCTCTGTGGAAAAAACTATTGAAAGCAGCTGATTTATGTGAAGAAGGGTGATTGGAGTGATAATTAATGACAGAATCAGTAGTAGTTGGTTTGCGGTAAATATCAAATTCAAGCTTGTGTAATTCTAAGTTTTTAGTAATAAGTAAATCTAGAAAAGGAATCGAATTATCAACTTCAAACTCAATAGTAAAAGATATCCTAGGATGAAGATTATTAATGTGATTTAAAAAATTAAATGCATCTTGGCGATTACCTCTAAACAAGACAATGCAATCATCTACATAACGAAAGTAAAAAAGTAGGTTATCATGGAAATTAGGATTATTAAGAAAAAGAGATTCTAGGTTGTGCATAAAAATTTCTGCAAGTAAGGGGCTAAGATTCGAACCCATAGCGAGTCCATTGGATTGTCTATAGAACTTATTATCAAATTGAAAAAAATTCTGATCAAGTGTTAACTTAAGTAATGAAACTAGATCATTAGTGATTGAGGGGTCAATGTTATTGGACAAGAGAAGATTCTTAACCAATTCTATACAATCAGAAGGAGGGATGCTAGGAAACAAAATTGAAACGTCCAAAGACAATAAAATTGAGTCATCAGGTACTATGACATTGGAAATTCTGCGACATAATTCTATAGAATTAGGAATAGAAAAAATATTATTAAATTTTGTAATATCTCTAAGTAAATTATTAAGAAAAGAGGCCAATTTAGAAGCAGGTGAATTACGAAAGGAAACAACCGGTCTAATGGGTATATTATCTTTATGAATCTTAGGGAGTCCATAGAGAAGTGGAGTAATGGGGGCCATGGGAATGAGCTGATAAACCTTAGTATCAAACAAATTAAGAGTATCAGAAAAAGATTTAAGTTTGTTTTTCAAAAAAGTATGATATTTTATGGTAGGATCAGAAGGTAAATTGATGAAAGAAGGATCAGAAGAAAGGAAAGAATTAACCTTATTAATGTAATCAACTTTATCAAGAATGACAATACAATTACCTTTGTCGGCTTTTGAAATAACCAAACTATCATTAGATATCTTATGTTTAAGAGCAATGACTTCTTTGTGTGAAACTAAATAGTTAGAGGATTGTAAATTATTGTAATTAAATGATGAACTAATGGAACTATTACTACAAAATATCCACCAAGGTAAAGCATTGAGTAGTTTCACTGCCGAAGAACTAAAGCACTTTCCCATTGAACATCTGATAAAGTGTGTGAGACCTTTGGAATTGCTTAATATGTGGCATAAACTTCCTTATGAATATCGAGCCAATTTTGAGTTGCAAATACGGCTGCCTTGTTTCATTCATTACAACGGACCAGATTGGACGACGCATTGGGATGGTCCTCCGAGTTCACAAGCCACATGTTTTCTTTGTAACAATAAAAAATGATATTTAAATTCATACATGTCTTTTTCATTTTCATTAGTCAACATGTCGCAGCTGCTGAGAGTTAACAGCACCAATCACGTGTTTACCTTTCAACCTCCTACCCCTATTGTGCTCGATCCAAAGAATGATTATAAAATAGCTCTACGATCTTTTCATTCATATAACAGTATACCAAACATTGAAAATTGTACGTTTTACTACTACGATGCCGAAGACAAGCTTCAAAGTTTTAATATTCCTACAGGATGTTATGAAATTGCTGATCTTAAGGCGTTTATCAGTGATAAAATGGGCGCAAGCAATTCAATAACACCACCGAAGGATATATTTTCACTAAAACCTAATCACAATACGTTGAAATGTGAAAATTTCTGTAAATATAAAATTTCCTTTATGCAAGCTGATAGTCTTGGGAGAATATTGGGGTTTTCACCGAAAATACTCGACGTCAACGAAATGCACTCTTCAGATCTCCCCGTCAAAATCATTAAAGTATCCAGTATTCGCTTCGATTGTAACATTACCACTGGAGCCTTTGATGCCCATACAATCTACGAATTCGTCATACAAGTAGATCCAGGATATTCCATTGACGAAATTCCTCATAATTTGGTCTACTTACCCGTTATACCACAACGTGAAATAACTAACATCACTGTCATTGCCTTAGATCAAGACGGTCAACCTGTAAACTTTAGAGGTGAATCGAGTACGTTGATATTGGAGCTTAGAGCGCGAAACAGATGGGACTAATAATTAATCATCATCATAAAAGACAGTTTACACATTTTCCAACTTCATTAGCTAAGCAGCCGCCGGTGAAACAACTCACGTTGGCAAACAAATTGGTGCTGAAATCGCAGGGTTTTAGATTGAAATGACAACCATGTATGGAAAACGTCTTCGTCAAAATGACAACATGCCTTCGATGTTTGATATCTACTGTAAGCCGGTCCCAATGAAAGAATGCAATTGGATTTTAGTAAAACTGACTACAATGAAGCATATTTTAACTATACTGAATTCTATCCCAACTACGCGAACTCCACACAGAAGCGCCCCCTGCTGGATTATTCCTCTTTCAAGAAACGGGCATTGTTTGTTATCGATTGTTCCAAACAGGAAGAAAGCATGAAAGCGTCCACAGTCGATGTGAAACTTGATATTGAAGCAAACATAGGCTTTCCCGAAAATACCAAAGTCTATTGCATCATAATTCATGATTGTGTAATGGAATACTTCCCCCTCACCGAAATTGTTAAAAGTTTAAACTAGAAGTTGATTAGAGTTAGTGTTCGAGCAGACGTCAACATGAGAATAGCTTTTGTAGACATTCAAGGCTTTGTCGTAGATGGATTTTTCGTTGTCAAAGAACTAACGATAGAAATTGGTTTCAAAAGTTCACATTACATGTTTTTACCACCTCAACCATTTTCTACATTAAGTAATGAGGACAAAAATACTGCAACCTACTTGGAAAAAAATGTGCACGGAATTCGATACTCTTCAGGAGATGTAGAATATTCTAAAGTTAATGAAATATTTAAAGCAAGCTATTGTATGCTGCAGACTACATTTACGTTCGTGGTCAACAAAAAGCCAAGTTTCTGCAAAATAAATGTAACATTTTCAACGTTTTTCCTCACATTTGCGAAGTCGGCAAGTTCGATGGTACACCGTGTGCAACAGTAAACTTTGCCAAGGATCCAAACCCCTGTCACACCTCTGGACTATATTCGTGCACCGAACGAAATGTACAACGTCTCCGCCACTGGTTTTTGAATACTGTATTACCATAAAATAAATAAACCTTAACCACAAATGAGTTTTTATTTTATACACCACTACTTAGAAATAAAAGAAGTTGTTTATTCATCAACTTTTGTATTACACGGTTCGATCAGAAAATGAAGAACCGTCATACCCCCCACGTATATAAACATTTTTATTTGCCACGTAACCGTTTCCGTATTAAGAATGATCATAATCCGATATTTCGATGATCTAATTCGCGACAAACCCTGTATATCCCGTATGAAAAATTGACATCCCCCGTACCTCTTACGAATGATCTTCGCGATATACCCTGTACACTCGAAATTATCTTTTACCCACATCATAATATACGAATGATCGAATTGACATTTTTAATTAACGACCATATCCCCGTACCGACATTTTTGCCACGTAACCGTTTGCGTATTAAGAATGATCATAATTCGATATTTCGACGATCTAATTCGCGACAAACCCTGTATATATCCCGTATCTAACCCGTACCATATCATCAAATTGATATTTTAAATACAAAAATTCTAAGTTGTTTAGTATCCCGACATACCCTGTATATGATTAGATTACAAGATATCTATCACAGACCAAATTCGATGAAAACGATCAAAATACGCGACGCGAGTTTAAATACCCATTCTTAACATATATAATCCTTCGTTAGCAGCCCAGTGGGTAAGGGCGCTTAAATTATAAATTTCATCCGACGGCACGTAGGTTCGAGTCCCACCAGCGGCCAACTTTTTTTCAAACCAGCAGGCAACCCGCAATACAACACAAACTCGTACACTTCTTTAATAATTCCAATAAAATTCCTTCCAGTCGCTCAATTATTTAATCATTATAATATAACACAACTATTCCAAATAAACAACTGGTCCACAATTCAGAACCACAGTCCGACAGTTCAGAACCGTTCCAGAACTCCTATGCTGTATAAACGGAGGTACCCCCACTCCTCTAGTGGGTTAGAACTCTCATAGTACATCTACTGATATGTGTTGTCCTGGAGGTGTAATTCTAGTCGCAGAGCCATCGTTAACAATAGTAAGATTCTGAAAGTCATCCAACATATCTACAATAATGTTTTCGTCATTTGTGTTTATTGGTGAGCCCCATAAGGTATGATGTGCATTGAAATCTCCCGCAATGATGCAGTCGTGATGGACTTGGTTAAATGTATTACTATAATCCTGTGCCGTAGCCCTAACTTTAGGCGGCCTATATTAAAGTGAGTAAATTTGTAGTCGACCTTTTTTTAACCAGGTCTCGGATATTAGAGCAATATGAAAATGTTCCTCGGCGAGAAGTTTAATGAGTGCTTATTAGACAATAAAGATTCCATCGCATTCCATTGTAATATTTTCAAATTTTATTCGTCCATTGCTAGGTAAATAAATTATCTACGATATTTTTAATTTTATTTTCAAATACTATCTCATTAAAAACTGGTAAATTTTTAGTCCCGTCTGTGGATGTACTAGTCTCTTTAAAGAAAGATTGTTTAATCATATTTTTTAATGAAATACAAAGAGTTAGTACAATAAACTTATTAATAAATTTTTCCATATCGTTAATTGACTCGTAGTTACCAAATATAAATACTGGACCAGCACAAAAACTAGTTTCGTATTCTCTACGTATCGGTGGAAAATTTACCGTTGTATCACTAGTTTTCCTTTTTTTGGTTGCATTCATAAGGGTTTAGTTGTAGAAGCATTATTTGCTTTCACTATGGGGTTTGAAGGAATTGATCGTAAAGGGTCGGACCTTAGTATAAATGGAGCATACTTGTTTTTGTGTATTATACTGGTATACGCGGGATTGTCTATGATTTTTTCTGCTTCTTTGTATGACAGATTCAGATTGGCCATAGCTTCTTTTGTCCTTAATTTTTTTTTTGTTTTCTGGGCAGTCTCTGTAAATTGAACCATGTTTCACCGACTTACAATGGACACAGTATTTATTACAACTAGAGCATTCGGTACCGCTTTCCTTGCCGCACATTTTACACCTTTTTTGCCTTTACATTGGGATGCTGAATGTTCATAACGAAGACACTGAAAGCATTGCATTACCGGACGTAAACCTCTATTGGGCATCTTAATTTATTAATATTGTAACGGGTGACAGATGTGTGACGGATGAATGTGACGGATGATTGTGACAGATGCGCGAGAGGAATGCATGTATTTTGATGTAGCTGCTGTTCGGTACACGGGTTGTAGGTGGGTCTGACCATACCTCATCTCCAGGCGATGTACTAGTAGCTCGAAGTTGTCAGCTTCGTCGGGCTTAAGGGAATGCAAGACTTTCAAAGCATCGCCTCGCAACGCTATGGTTAGCGATATTGCCTTCTCCCTGGATGACCATCCGTTCGCCCTGGCCGCCGCGTCGAATTGCTTGACGTAGTTGGACCACGAAGTTGTTTCATCGAAGATAGGAGGTTTCATTGTTGACCGCATCTGTGTAGTGTCTCCGCTTCCCCGTCGTTCCACATCCACGCTGAAGGTTTTCATTCTTTCTGCATCTCCCTCGCCGCGGTGGACGTAGCGATCTTGCCGAAGGACCTCTATTTCATTCTGAAGTTGTTGAATCATTGCATTCATTTTGGTATCTTCATTGCGTAGTTCGGCTACTAGTTCGGTTACTTGCTGGGATTGTTCACAACGTAGAGTCGATATTTGCTGTAAAACATAACTTGACAACTCTTCACGCATTTGATGGACCAGTTCTTCTTGTTGACTGGAAATTCTAGTGGCAAGCTCGGCTAACTGTTGTGCTTGGTCTTCTTGCTGGTTTGTCATCCGGTTGGTAAGTTCTTCTTGCTGGCTTGTAATTCGGTTGGTAAGTTCTTCTTGCTGGCTTTTTATTTGAGCTTTCAAATCTTCTTGTTGACTGGAAATTCTAGACACAAGCTCGGCTAATTGGTGTGCTTGCTCTTCTTGCTGGTTTGTCATCCGGTTAGTAAGTTCTTCTTGCTGGCTTGTAATTCGGTTGGTAAGTTCTTCTTGCTGACTTGTAATTCGGTTGGTAAGCTCTTCTTGTTGACCCTTTATCTGACTGGACAGCTCGGACATTGCTTTGTGCATAGGATCTTCGAATTCCACCGAGTCAGGGTCAATATTTATACTTAAATAGTACTCACGTAATCTATTGATTAAAATAGTTTTTCCTCCGGTGGTATCCAAATCCAATTCTTCCAACTCTCTTCTGAGCTCAGCCACCAACAGTTCACGTAACTTCTTTCCAGGCATTCTTGCTTCTTCACCCCACACCTGACACCAATTTGAAACACTTGTGAGGACTTTTAACTCAATTTATTCACAAATTGTAAGAATACAAGAATTCAGCTGGTTACAAATTACTAACTGTCACTTATTACTATTAAACTTCACGAAAACTGAACGAATACTAACTCTACTACCGCGAATGACCCGCTTTATATATCAAAATACTTGACATCTCGATTTTTCTAGAAATAACTATTTACTAAAATCCAAATATTACTAGAATGTTCGCGAATAACTACCAACCTAAAATAATTATAAATCATGTCGAGTTCCTGTCAAAACCTTCTTCCTCATTCACGGACTCTACCCTTTATGGCAAGCAGCTACATCAAAATACATGTATTCCTCTCGCGCATCTGTCACAATCATCCGTCACATTCATCCGTCACACATCTGTCACCCGTTACAATATATATAAATTGTGGTAATATTTTACCTTCAAATGTGACAATAATCATTTGTCGGGGTACACGTTCAAGTTTGTCTTCTTTTTGTACCGTTCTGGTAAGGCGGTGTACTTTTTTAACTGCAATTGGAGATTTAATTATATTAAGTAATGTATCCACGCTGTAGGAGGTATCAACTGAACGAATAAATCCTCTTTTCTCTGTTAAGTGGTTTGGAATGTATGCTACTAAATTATTGTCCTGAAAAAACGGTTGTTCCATTAATTTGTTGACACTACTTCCAGAGTTTAGTCTAATTTTTATGCGGTTATGACCAGCATTGGTAATTTCCACTATAAATTTTTCCAAATACGCTAACGCCAATAACTTTTCGCCTAATTTCATAGGATGTAGCCTTCCAATATTTAGTTTCGTATGTTCAACAAATACAATGAATGGGCCCGCGTCTCCTGGCCTAAAACGATTATCGATGGTAATTATTCTGGTTTTGTAGTTATTAACGTTTTTCTCACTATTTTGTTTATTTTGTACAGTTATTAATTTGTTCAGAAGGGATGTATTTTCATTTATTTCAGTTTTATTTTGGTTTTTATCGGTATCCATAAATACCAAATCCACTACAGATACGTTTTTAGGTGGATCCTTACCGTTGTTTATTTTTGAGTTTTTAGACATTCCAGTTTAAATTCTAAGATGCCCTTCCCAAAAAATTGTTCAAATAAAGTAAATATGGTTTACTTACAGTTTTTTTTAAGTTAAATGGGACGCAAATTACCACTATTTAAAAGTAATTAATATAAATTTAAATCGCTTAATTTCTGAGAAGCTCAACTAAACGCGTCTACACCACTCGGAGGTTTACGAACGAATGTATTGACAGTTTAAAAAACAATAATTCAAACGAATTAAATTATTTACGTATTAAAACACCATTAAAAACACAAAACACGAACTCAAGAAGGATAGTGGGACACGTTCAATCACCTATAAATACATCCAATCAAAACACCTGTTTAACTTGTAATAAAAATCATTTAATTTATCAGTGTCCTAAATTTATCAATTTAAATATTAAGGAAAAATATCAAGAATTATATAAACACAAATTATGTACCAACTGCTTAAGATCTGGTCATTTTAAACAAGATTGTTTATCTGGAGGATGTAAGAAATGTGATTTAAAACATAATACCGCATTACATGAAGATAATTACAGACAATTTCAACAAAACAGTCAAAATCTGAGACAACGTTCACAATATGGTAACGCTTCATCGCAACAATCATTGTCACGTCAGGCGTACCCGCAGCCAACAGAATCGACTGATTCGAGAGTCAATCGGCAAACAAGCGCATTTTGCGCTCCTATTCAAAATGAAACGTCACAATAATAAATAAATCAATCTGATGAAAATTTTGCCCAAAATGGAGATCTCGACGGGGAAAATGCACACGCAACCCACACCTACACGATTATTGATTCTAATCAATTTTTATTATCCACTGCAACGGTTCTTATTCAAAATGATGTTGACCAATGGATTTGATGTACTGCATTGCTCGACTCAAGTAGTCAATCGAACCTAATTAGCGAAATGTTAGTTGAAAAATTAAGACTAAAATGCAAAAAAATTGACAAACCGTTAGCTGGAATAAATCAAATAGAAACGAAAATTAATTATAGAACTAACGCAAAAATTAAATCAAGAAATGGAGACGTTGAATTGAAATTACAATTTTTGGTTTTAGCTCAAATTACTTCAAATTTACCGTTAATTAAATTTGAAAAAAACCAATTGAAGTTACCAAAATGACTCGAACTAACAGATGAACAATTTAACGTACCGAAAAGGATAGATTTATTACTCGGAACAGGTATATTTTCTTTGAGAAAATAAGCTTTTACTACAAGAAACATCGTTGGGATGGATCATAAGCGGAAATTTAAATTTAAATAAGGATTCAAATAAAATGCAAGTTTGTAACGTTAATACAAAAATATCGAATAAACAATTAAATGATGCTTTAACCAAGTTTTGGCAAATTGAAAATTTATTGTCAAAAAGTGAGCAGTATTGTGAAGAATACTTCAAGGCAACCACAAACCGAGATGAACACGAGAAATTTATCGTAAAATACCTTTTTGATCCCGAATGCACTGATTTATTGGGAGATACAAAAATCATGGCTTTGAAGCTTTTTAAAAATTTGAAAGTACGTCTAGAAAAAAATGACGGCTTAAAGTTGCAATATATCAATTTCATAAGAGACTATGAAAACTTGGGACACATGAATGACATATAAAGGATTATTAGAATCGGACACTTCAATTGAAGGACAAACATTTTTCTTACCGCATACTGCAGTTTTGAGAGACTCGTCAGTTACCACGAAATGTAGAGTTGTTTTCGATGCAAGCGCAAAGTCAAGTACCAATATTTCATTAAACGATTTAATTTTAACAGGCCCACATATTCAGGAGGATTTGTATTCCATTTTGCTCAGATTACGTTTAAGAACTTATGTTTTGAGCGCTGATATAACAATGATGTACAGATGTATAGATATAGATCCAAGCGATCGTTGTTTTCAGAAAATAGTATGGAGAGTAAAACCAGATGGACATATCAAGGTTTATGAACTGAACACGGTTACATATGGCACCTCAAGTGCACCGTTTCAAGCGACACACTGTTTAAAAGAGTTAGCGTTACAGAATAAATTAGCGTTACAGAATAAATTAGAATATCCACGAACATCGCAATTAATCGAAAATTGTTTTTACATGGATGATTTATTAATCAGTGTAGATTCGAAACAAGAAGCTATAGAAATTTATCATGAGTTATCAAAAATATTAACGTAAAATTAACGTAAATTAACGTAAAATTAACGTAAAATATTAATTAATTATCATCGAACAACAAATCAGTTTTAACTTATATAAAAAATTCCACAAACAGTCAAGACGAAAAGTTTGTATTATTTCACGATGAAAAACAATTAAAAACGTTGGGAATAATTATATTTCAATAACTCGTCCAATCAGATATTACACACGTAGTCCACTGTATATACTTTGTCGAGCACCTTTTAGATGATTCACACACCTAAAACAACTTTTTGCCTCCCTATCGCCTTCTATTAATCATTACACTGTTGTGCTTTGTTCGAAGCAGTTGTATTAAAATATAAAATTTAAAAAATGCCGAAATATAAAAGTAGTGACAAAGATGATTTATCTAGGAAACGGAGAAAATTATTAAGAAAATTGGATGAATTGGATAGAAAAGGAAGGAAACGGAGTACGAGTAGTAGCTCTTTGACTAGCATTAGTTCTTCAGGTAGTTATAACTGTACATAGGTAAAATTTTTAACCTATATTTGAGTTAAATAAAATTAAATTAGCTAAAACTTTGAAGCTATAGTATGAATTGACGCAGGTAAAACTTTAAACCTGTTGATGATTTCTGGATAAAACTTTAAACCCATTATATTAAATAAAGTTGAAAGGATAAATACCTACATGGTAAGTAAAAACGATGTTTTTTAGGTGAATCGGATGTCTCAAGATCGAATCAAAGCTTGATAACTAATAACGAGGCTCAGGAGGCAACTATTAACCCTGTACAGCCATCAAGTGATCATCCTGAACTGAGCGATGATATTCTGAAACTTTTTGGAGAAAATCCAGTTGGTTCGGAGCCTATATTTGGACCCGAAATACACCAGGTAGTGGCGGACAGGTGGAATAAATATATATTACTAGGTTTGGATAAAACTCAGAGGGAAGAATTGAATAAAAAATATTTTATTCCAAAAAATATACAGCTTTTAAGAGCACCTGTATTAAATCCCGAACTAGAGGCGTCATTGACTGAAATTTCGAAGAAAGATGACAAATATTTAGCTACTATCCAATCACAAATAGGACTGGGATTAGCATCTATAAGTCAAGTAATTGATAAATTATTTCAAAAAGGAGACGCTGATGAGAAAAAAGATGATAAATTTCTCCCTAATCTTATTGATGCGGGAAAAATTTTATGTAACACATTTAATATGTTATCTACCAATAGAAAATTTCATATTGAAACTCAAATGAATCCAACAGTAAAGAAAATTGTACGAGATAGTAAACCAGATGAATACATATGTGGGAAAAATTTTGCTGAGAAATTTAAAGAGGTGAAGAATCAGTGGTGTACAGGAAAGGAAATGAAGTCTACTTCAACAGGTTCATTTAAAAGATTTTCAACACCATCTACATCACATTATCGAAGTGACAAGGAGAGAGTAACTCATTCTTTAAACTACAAACCCACATATCCCAAACCCAGAATGAAAGAGGGAAAACAGCAAATTCAAACCAGACGGGACTTCTCCCGAAAGAGGACCAATTACAAAAAGTAAAGGTAAATACGAGCTGCTATGGAGGTCGATTAAGGTGTTTCTACAGTAAATGGAAAAATTTTGTTAAAGCCAATCACGTCCTTTCTTGGGTTAAAGGATATAAAGTTCCATTCGATAATAAACCAGTGCAATATTATGTACCGAAATCTAGAAAAATGTCTAAAAATGAGATATCAAATTACAAATCAGCTATAGAAAAATTACTTAAGAAAGGTGTGATATCAAAATGTACATCTACAAATAGACAGTTTTTATCCTCATTTTTTCTAGTGCCAAAATCAGATAATGATTACCGGTTTATTTTGAACTTAAAACAATTAAATAAATGTATTACAGTTCCTCATTTTAAAATGGAAAATTTCCAAACAGTGAAAGATTTAATTTTCAAAAACTGTTTTATGGCTACAGTTGATTTAAAAGATGCCTATTATATGGTGCCTATTAATAATAAACATAAAAAATATTTTAGATTTAAATTTAACAGAACACTGTATGAATACAATTGTATACCAAATGGTTTATCATCGGCACCATTTTTATTTACAAAATTATTTAAACCAATATTAAAATTTTTTAGGCAAAATAATATACTGTGCGTCATTTACTTAGATGACTTTTTGGTTTTAGGAAAAACGGAAAATGAAGTTAAAAATAATATAAAATTTATTTTAGAGACATTAAAAGAATTAGGTTTTTTAATTAATTTTAAAAAATCTAAATTAGATTCATCACAAATTTGCAAATATCTAGGATTCATTTACAATAGTCAGACTTTAACTGTGCATTTACCAGAGGAAAAAAGAGAAAAAATTTTACGATTGGTACAAAAATTTAAAATAAAGCATCAATGTAAAATTAGAGATTTTGCAAAAATTCTTGGTGTTCTTGTATCAGCTTGTCCAGCTGTGAAATATGGTTGGTTATATACAAAATGCTTGGAGCGAGAAAAATTACTCGCTCTTAAACTAAAATTCCAAAATAGTAGGCACTAAATTCTCAGAAATGACTGTGACGTTTTTGCCTTAATCTGCCTCTTGCAGTGGCGTACGGAAATTATACTAAACAGATGTGGAAAAATTAATTATTTAAAAACTATATCCACAAATAAGAATTAAATTACATTATATTAATTATATAAAAAAAATATACACTGTGTCCACGGATGGAGTTGCTAAGAGGAGAAAAACCTTTATTATTAATTTTATGACAAAGTTATTGTTATAAAAAATTTGCATCCTTTGGAAATAAGATTGACATAAAAAAATCTGAGATCGGATGTACAGGGTGTTAGCAAAGTAATAAAACGTGAAAATGTTTCATGAGAAAAGTAGGCACCATTATTATTATTAATGCAGCCGTGTGCATGAGATTTCGATTTCAGACCTACGTTTATTGGACTAAAACCACTACCACCACAAAAAGTTTAAAATTACTTACAGTATTGTATTATTCATTATCATCTGAAGAAAACTCGTCGGATGATGAGCAACTATCGCGATCGCTACTATTCAAAGTAATAATCAATGGTTCAATTGCAATGTCCATTCTAGTGTCGAGATCCCACATTTTGTCCTCTTCTTTTGTCGCATGTCTAATGCATTTTTTCCATGACTCGGGTGTGACATTTTCTATCGCAGTAGCTAGTAGGCCTTTTACCTCATTCATTTTAAAGTTAAGTTTTACCTCGACAATTGGTTTTTTATTTGAGCCCATATTAGATCTATCGGGTTTAGCTCACAATGGTAAGGAGGAGGCGGTGTACAATTATGTTCCTCTCACGAGCCATTTCGTCGACAACATATTTCTTCAACTGAGGTATATGTTCCCTTGCAATATTGAGTAATTGTACTTTTAACATATTATCGTCGAATGGTAAATTTTTTTCAGATAGCCAGTTAATGATATCAGCTTTTCGCCAGGCAGTTGTAGGTGACCGCTCCATTTGTCTGCTGTGGTATGAGGCATTGTCCATGACGACGACAGAGTTTGGTTCAAGGTTTGGTATAATCTTTAAAAACCAACTTTCGAACTTTTGCGCGTCCATTTCCTCGTGGTAGTCGCTAGTTTTCTTGGACTCGAAGAGTAACAAGCCGTTTTCCAAAAACCCGAATCGCTGCCTATATGAGTTATTATGAGCCTCCGTCCTTTGCCAGCTGGCGCTGCTTAATCCTGTTGAGAGGCCTTCAATAAAAGCTTGACGGCAACTTTTTATTTCTAAATCTTGCCATACCTTTGAAACAGTATGGCCTTGATTCAACCAAGTCTCATCTAAATAGTAAATCTTTTTTACCTTCACGACGATACTCTCGGATATTTTTCATGTAATTTCTCCGCCACAAAACAATTTCTTCTATTTATATAATAGAACTTTTCCTAACTCTTTTCATAAATTTAATGTTCATTTGCTTTAATGTGCGCAATAAAACACGTCGTGATATTTTGGGCATCGATTCATCGGAACTTATTTCGGCTGCGACTTTTTTTAAAGTTGGGATTTCATTTCGGAAAAAGAACGAATGGAATTTCCTACGAATATCATATTTGGTGCAATCATCAAGCTGAATTTGTTTTCTTCCTCTAGTTTCAATGTCTTTAGATACATTATCACATTTACCTTCATTTTCTTTAAATGTTTTAAGAATTCTGTGAACACTTCTCGTCGACACTTTAGTTAAATCACTACACAGATTAACTACGTCATTATGCAACATATTCTCATTCCGTTCACGGAGCCCACAATACACATTGTATATAATAGTTTTTTCTCCTTCGGATAAATTTGAACGTCTGCGTTTACTTTGACTGCTTTCACTTTCCATATTGCTCACAGTTCACAGCACAAAATTAAACTGATTTATAATGATATTTCCCTTGTTTCAGTCCTTAAACAAATCCCTTGGTTTTTACTTGATCTGATATGAAATTACCTTTTTTTTTACTGTTAATCGTTTTCCTAGAAATGTACCTGCCTAATTATTTGACGTCTACTACATTATTACTTCTTACGAATGGATTAAATGGATTAACTGTATAGAAAGTGTATTATTCCTCTTTTATGTTTATCTAGGGTAGGTATTATACAAAAATATCATTATTTATTATATTATTGAAAAGGGTATTTCCAATTTTAGAATTTTTACAACAGAAATTCCAAAACTGTCATCAGTGTTGAAACAGACCTAATTCGTTATAACTGTATTATAATAACAGATCAAAGAAAAAAAAAAATATTTACATTACGTATTATTCAACGAATGTTACGCTCATGAATGTTTATATCTCTCTCTATCTTACGGCAAATTTAATCTACCTCTCTTTTTTCCGCCCCACAAACGTCTCTGTGTACGCAACGTTGCCATTTATAAATTTTAGTCCCAGAATATAATTCAAATTTTTTTATATTTAATAAACATTGATGTTGTTGAATATATTTCATTAGCAGGAAGTTTCTTTAATATTTAATATTTTTTAGTATTTAGTATTTAATGAATAAAACACGTTGTCCGTTATTCTATGACCAATTAGTTGCGTGTGTATGATTTAAATAGAAGATGATAAAATATATAGAAACCCAACCTGACAACAATGTTTACGTTTTAATTCAATAATATTTCTGAGAATTTAGTGCCTACTATTATGGAATTTTAGTATAATAGGTCTGAAGGTAACTATAATGCAAATATGCATATTACACAAATTATTAGGGAAGATTTGTTATGGTGGGAACAAAATATTAAAACTTGTTTCAATAACTTGCACATAAAAGATTTCAAATTAAAAATTTTTACAGATTCTTCAAAAACTGGGTGGGGGGCCGTATCGGGCTCTAAGACCACACATGGTTTTTGGGATAAACATCAAATAAAATTTCACATTAATTATTTAGAATTACTAGCAGTTTTTTATGGTTTGAAGTGTTTCGCTCAAAATGCACAAAATTGCAACATTTTACTCAGGGTTATTAATAAGACAGCAATCGCTTATCTTAATAAATTGGGAGGAACTCGAGCAAAGGGATTAAATCAATTAAGTAGGCAAATATGGAAATGGTGTGAAAAACGAAATATTTATTTATATGCTTCTTATATACCTTCAAAAGAAAATGGTGTAACTGATAAAGGATCTAGAATTCGTTCAGTTGACACTGAGTATTCACTAGATAAAAATATCTACTCGCAAATTACTGCGGCGTTTGGTAGACCAGCGATAGATTTATTTGCCACAAAAATAAATGCCAAATGCAGATGTTACGTTTCTTGGCTAAATGATCCTGGTGCTTTAACAACTGATGCTTTTACTATCAATTGGGGAGAAACATTCTCTTATGCTTTTCCCCCATTCTCACTTATAGGTAGAGTCTTAAATAAAATTATTCAAGATAAAGTAGAAAGCATTGTAGTTGTTCCTTATTGGCCCAATCAGCCATGGTATCCATTGTTTTTAAGACTGTCTACAACTACACCAAGAATTTTTAGCCCTCAGGAAAAATTAATTTTGTCTCCTTTTAGCACCAGTCATCCTCTTTGGAGGCAACTTTCCCTGGTGGCCTCGAAATTATCAGGCGATCTTTTTTGAAGAGAGGAGTTCCGGAAGTTGCAATTCCAGTTATGATTAAATCCTTGAGTGGCGCTACTATACAACAGTACTCTGGTACACTAAAGAAATGGTGGAAATTTAGTTTACAACATAATATAAATACATATAATGCCGATGTTGGTAGTATAACAGCATTTCTTAATGAACTATTTAGAAAGAATGACGTTACTTATTCGACAGTTAATGCACAAAAATCTGCGCTGTCTTTAATTTTGGATATTTCAGTTAGTGATGAACTATTAATTAAAAGATTCTTGAAAGGTATATTTAAGATAAAGCCAAATTTTCCTAGGTATGATACAACCTGGGATCCTAAAGAAGTATTAAATTATATAGAACAATGGTATCCTTTAGATCAGATCTCGCTAGAAAAACTAGTTAAAAAATTAGTTATGCTTCTTCTTCTTGCATCAGGACAAAGAATTCAAACAATTTCAAAAATTAATTTAAAGAATATTTTTCAAACAAAAGATGGCATTACAATATGTATTACTGATATTTTAAAGACATCAAATCCTAATCGAAAACAGCCATAAAGTTTAATTTCTTTAACAATAGACCAGGCTTATGTGTTGCTCGAACTTTGGTTTGCGTCTATAGACGCAATAAAAAACACTGTAGGGTGGACAAAAAATTCGGAAGTGTTTACAAAATTCCATAATCGTCCCCTACATAATGAATTAAATTTCATAGAATCTGTTATATCATAAAATAAAAATATGATGTCATATTTAAATATTTAAGATTTAAATGGTTAGTCTTAAAATTATTTTTAAGTTGTTAATGTATAATGGGATAGTTTTTGTACCATGTTTATGTATATAAACATTATTATTTCGTGGGGTAGCAGTTATAATAAAATAATGAAATTTGGAAATAGTTTTAATAATTTATAAGTTGTACCAAAAATAGATTAAAAGATCTTTAAACATCTACGTGTGTAATATCTGATTGGACGAGTTATTGAAATATAATTCCTGGAACAAACGACTTACCTGAAGGAAGTTCGTTCCGAATTATATGAAATAAACTCGTCCAATCAGATATGTCCCAGCCCAATGCTGAGGATAGTAGTTCAGAATAAATTATAATATGCTCTAAAAATGGTGATACAACTAAGTATAACAAATTATATTAATACTCAGCCCGCCCTCTTTAATCTATTTTTGTCTTACTCACTCGCAAACAGTGTAATGATTAATAGAAGGCGATAGGGAGGCAAAAAGTTGTTTTAGGTGTGTGAATCATCTAAAAGGTGCTCGACAAAGTATATACAGTGGACTACGTGTGTAATATCTGATTGGACGAGTTTATTTCATATAATTCGGAACGAACTTCCTTCAGGTAAGTCGTTTGTTCCAGGAATTGGGGACGCGAACGAGGACGTATTAAGATATTCATTAAATTTAGATGTAAACGAAAAAATTGTTACCAAACGAACGATTCTGTCCTTGAATGCCCAAATTTTTGATCCCCTGGGTTTGATCAGTCCAGCGATAATTAAAGCGAAATTAATTTTACAACAACTTTGGCATCTAAAATTGGACTGGGATGAAAATGTACCTGCAGAACTAAAAAACATATGGCTTAAATTTATCACACAAATTGGCTATTTAAATGAAATAAAATTCAATAGGCACGTCTTATTGACAAATACAAAAATCATCGAAATATACGGTTTCTGTGACAGTTCTGAAAAAGCTTATGGCGCGTATGTATACTTATCATCTATAGTGAATGGCGAAAGGAAAATAACATTGTTTACAGCCAAGTCCCGAGTTTCTCCACTTACCACGTTTAGAGCTATTAGGTGCTCTCTTATTAGCTGAGTTAATTTTTAAAATAAAAAATACCGTGAACATTTATATTGACAAAATAACGTATTTCACAGATTCAACGATTGTATTAGCATGGTTAAATATCGAACTTTGTAAGTTGAAAACGTTTGCTGCAAACCGCGTAACAAAAATTATTTCAAAGGTGAATAATTAGAAACACGTAAACACCAAAGAAGACGCCGCAAATGTAGTTTCTCGAGGATTAAGTCCTAAAGAATTGCTCGAACATAAGTCTTGGATAAACGGACCCGATTTCCTGAAGAGCAATTTTAATTATAAAAATGATCCTGAATCAAAATTCAATGATATGCACAATCTACCCGAATTAAAGAATCAACCAATTGCATTAGTCATTCAAGAACAAAAACCCGAATTTGATATTTTTCAAAAATATTCAACCTTTTCGAAATTATTAAACGTAACAGCTTATATTCTACGTTATAAAAATCATTGTTTAAATAAAGAAAAACACAATGATAACGTTAGGTCTCAAGTGTTAACTACCCAAGAGTTGAGTAAAGCACAAAATAAATTAATTAAATTAGCTCAAAATGAGCTATTCAAGCAAGAAATCTCAGATCTTAATAGTTTGAAAAACGTAAATAAGCAAAGTAAACTTTTAAACTTACGACCTTTTTTAGACAGTCAAAATATTTTAAGAGTGGGTGGTCGATTATCGATATCTTCAATTTCATTTGATCAACAGCACCCAATTATTTTATCCTACAAACATAAACTTACTGTATTGATAATTTTAGATCAACATTTAAAGCATCTTCATGCTGGAACTCAAAATTTATTATCTATTATCCGATTGAATTTTTGGCCACTTAATGGAAAAAATGCAGTAAAGCGTATAGTAAATTCTTGTATTAGGTGTTATAGAATCCATCCCAAGCCTTGTAAATTTATCATGGGTGATTTGCCTAGTTCAAGAGTTAATCCAAGTAGGCCATTTTCAAATTGCGGTATTGATTATACCGGTCCTATTTTAGTTAAAGAAGGCACTTTAAGAAGAAGCAAATTAGTTAAAACGTATATTTGTATATTTATTTGTTTCGCTACTCGCGCAATTCACATAGAGTTAGTTAAAGATTTAACAACACATAGTTTTTTAAACGCCTTGAAACGATTTTGTTCTCGACGCGGAAAACCGAGTGACATTTACTCCGATAATGGTTTGAATTTCGTAGGAGCTAACAATCATTTTAGTGAGCTTTATGATATTCTTACTGATGAAAATCATAACAATTCTGTTACAAAATTCTTGGCACGTGACTGAATAAATTGGCATTTCAATCCAGCCGGATCAGCTCATATGGGTGGTTTGTGGGAAGCTGCGGTTAAGTCCACAAAATTTAACTTACGAGGAAATGTACACGCTGCTGGTAGAGATTGAGCCTTGCTTGGACTCACGTCCTTTGAGCCCTTTATCCAATGACCCGACCGATTTCCTACCCTTGACTCCCGCTCATTTCCTTATTAGCGACTCACTAGCAAGTTTACCAGAAGAAGACCTCAAAGAAGCTAAAATCTCCAGAGCAGATCGATACTATCGATTACAACAACTCAAGCAACAATTTTGGGACCGATGGTCAAAGGATTATTTAAGTCAGCTGCAAACTCGCTCCAAATGGAAGCTTGATGTCGTAAGCGTTTTAAAAGTTGGATCCATGGTTGTTCTTATGGAAGATAATATGGTAATATTTTGAAGAGAACCATTTCTAAAGTTTGTGCGCTGCCAATCGAGTACTGATTTCAAAAACATATATATCAATCAAAATGTTTATATATAGACAGTTTTGTTGTGTCGCAATCCTTTATCATATCTGCATTAAAAAATGGACTTTTCAAGGCGGGTGGCATGTTAAGTCTATGGTTTTTCTCAGTTTTTTGTAACATATATATAAAAAAAAGGTTTGTTTTTGTTGATTGTCATAAATGATATGATGACAGAAGAAAAAATTGTAATAATAAAAAAGTCACCGAATATTAAAAAATAAAGTTTTTAAGTAAATACAAAGAATTTTCGTCACGAATCAAAGGTTAGAATCAATCACATAAGTTCCTTCATCCATGCAGCCATATATTTATTGCTCTTTGAGCTGGTCCTTCATAGCAGCCGTTTAACCGAAAAGAAAAAGCGAACATCCACGTCTAGTGTTAATATCTAATTTTTGGGACAAAATATACACCAAAATTAAATCCCACTCTGCAATAGGAACATTCAAGTTTTTTAAGCACTCAGTGTGCTTAAACAACAAAACAAAGCAACAAAATCCCGCAAATTCATTGAATTACTTTTATTTATTGATGGAACGTTTAATAGCCCCTTAATGTGAACGTAAATATTTGCTAACTTATTTTCATATCTTTCTTTGAGTATATCAATTGCTACTGACAAATTGGAGGCAACCAACGGAAAATTTGCAATTAATTTTTGAGGTTCACCCATTAAATTTGAATGTAAATAAATAAGTTTTTGTATTTCTGCCAAATCATCATTGTCTAAAACAAGGGCTTTAAAAATATCATAAAAACAATTCCAACTTTGGTGAACACCTGCAAATTTGTCAATAACGATTTCAGGCATCTGAGATGCTTTACCACTAATATTTTGTGAAGAATTTGTCTGATGACTTTGTTGGATTGTACCTTGAACAATATCTTTAGGAGAACAGTCATCAATCAAAATTTTTAATTGAGTTTTTAAATTACAATAAATATAAGTGTTGAACAGTTTATAAAAATGAACAAATATACTAGAAAGACCTGACCTATAAGACGAAATCACTAGTAACACGAAGTAGCTTACCATACTACATTCAATTTTCCAAATTTAATAATTAAAACTTATTGCTGGTTTTATGCTCGATCAGGCTCGAAGGACCAAAATTATGTGACGGAATAATAACACCCAAATACATAAAGCTTCGATAATTCTTACTTAACTTGGAAGGTGATTCAATAAAAAATGCAATAGTAACTTTTTCAATTTGACATATATATTGTTGTATCTTACTTCCGATCCCCAAGTACATGGGGTATGTGGGGATGGTGTAACCGACCTTTAAGGCCAGGCAGCCACGGAGACCACGACAAGGTCTTACACCATCCACGGGGGGAACTTAACCTAACCTAACTTTTTTTGGGAAGAGAAGGGGAAAATGCTTTTACGTACATCCCTTAACTTGATGTTCTGGGATAGTGTGGGACTTAGCTGTCGACTATCCACTAAAAACCCTTCTCTTCTTTCCTTATGCCTCCAGGTGCGGTTGCCCTTATCTTAGCCTTCCTTCGTCCTCTCCTTTCTGTGCCAAATTTTTTTTTTACATGGTTATGTATTAATGTCCATTTTTCGTCAGATTCAATCATTATGCCTACCATGTTTTTCTCCGTAAACTCATTGTTTACCTTCACTTTTAATTGAGTACGGTCGCTTTCCCATCTCTTGCATGCAAACAAAGTGTGTGACGGGTCGTCTGTTTCCGCGCAGTAAATGCAAATGTCCGTGGATGTCTTGCCAATACGAAGGGTATATGTACCAAAAGAACCGTGTTCCGCCAACACTTGCGTCAGATAATATTCTAGCCTCCTGTGACGGCACTTCAGCCAAGATTTTAAGTCAGGTATAAGCGTTTTCGTCCACGCTACCACCTCTCTACTATTTTCCCATCTGCCTTGCTATTTCTTTAATACGTCCATGTTATTTGTCCCGAAGAAATTTTACTTCCGCTCAGCAACCTGCAGGTCAAGTTTTGTATACGCTTAGGACCCTTATCAGCATTTTTCTCTGAGTTTTAATTACTATTTTCTTCTATTTCTCCATCGTCATTGCCTTAGCCCATATTGGTGCCCCGTATGGATGTCGCCACACCGCAAAGCAACCTCCTCTTATTATCATTTGGACCTTTTATATTGGGCATTATTTTAGACAAAGATGAGATGCTTTTTCCGCATTTTCAACAGTTTTATTTATATGGATGTTATAGGACCTGTTGTCATCCAACCACAATCCAAGGTACTTAAGTGCTCTGCTCGGCATGACGATTTGCTCACCGACCTTTAATTTTACTTTCCCACGGTTACGTTTACCCTTTAGTATTATTGCCTCTGTTTTTTGAGAGGCTAATATAAGCTTATTCTCTTCAAACCAGTCTTCTATGTCCATGATTGATCTTTCGGCTTGATGTACGAGGTCACGGGTGTTATCTGCCTTCACCAGAAGGGCCAGATCGTCTGCATAGGCTACAGTAGTGCAGCCTTCACCAAGATTAAGTCGCAATATAGGTTCGTATAGAACATTCCATAGCACCAGCCCAAGTACGGAGCCTTGGGGCACACCACCGCTTACTTCTAGGGTGTGATTTTTATTTCCCTATTTGTGAAGTAGCTTTCTATTAGTTCAAGCATTGACTGATGTCAAGGTCTTTAAGTCTGTTTAATAGTATGCCCCAGGAATCTGAATTAAAGGCGTTACGTATGTCCAGCAATACCATGATGCCCCAAGTTTCCGTACTTTCGTATATCCAGTCATTTACGAAGTTAATTGCATGGAGTGTATATTCTCCTCTTCGAAACCCAAATTGTGTTGTCGAGATGCCGTTTTTATTCTCTATTTTCTTTAATAGCCTCTCTCTAATAAGTATTTCATACAGTTTGCCCATAACGTTTAAAAGACAAATAGGCCAATATTCAGGGGGCCCCCGCCCTTTTTGTTTCCTTAGGAATGAGAACAATCTTTGACCTCTTCCATTCTGCAGGAAAGTCTTGTTTACGCAACAGTCCGTTAAATATTCTTAAAATAAATTCAGGAAAGGTCTTTAGGGCGCACTTGATCGTTTCTGCCGTAATGCTGTCTATTCCGGGGGATTTTTTAGATTTTAATTTACTTCCTGCCTCCTTCAGTTCGGCCATTGTAAGGGCGACTGTGTTTGCTAATCCTTTCAGTCGAGTAAAGGTGCTATTCATTTTCGGGAATAAACTTTGTACAATATCAAGTTGTTGTTCTATGTCCAGCTGATATGGTGTCAATTTCTTCATAAAATTCATCGCGATTTTATAACCGTTACCCCACACATCTTGGCTCAGTTCATCACACACCTCATTCCAGCAATTTCTTTTCGCTGTTGCTATCAATTTTCGTAGACTTTTCCTTTTTTCTTTATATAAATTAAACGTCATCTCTGTCGCCTGGTTTGTCCTTCTGCCCCTTGCCCTTGTCAGTGTTCTACTTATTTTATTACATTCCTCCCTAGCTTACTTTATTTCGTTATTCCACCAATACGGTGTTCTTCTGTTATAATTAATACGTTTCTTTTTAGGTATGTATGCAGGTAAGTTATTGTCCCTATTCCAATCAAAAAATATGTGTTTATGTAGACTCATGCTTTCTTCGTTTGAAACCTTCCAGTTCAAGATCTTTGCTACTATTCGTGAGGTAACTAGGGTCAGATCAATAAACGAACAACTTTCCCTTCTTACGAACGTCGGTGTTAACTCGTCATTTAATACGGACAGGTTTAGCGGGTTAATCCATTCAACCATTAGTTCCCCTTTCCCATCTTCAAACACATCGGCGATTTGGTGTTAAAGTCACCACCAATAATAGCATTTCCGCTATTTTTTCTAACTAACTCCATTATTTTGTCCAGTTGAGTATTGTAAATATCAGTCCTAAGGTTGGGCGAAATATAGCAACTGTATATAAAGCAGTCTTTTAATTTTATGTATACACAGCCCTTTAACATCGTGTGCGATTTTACTCCTATAGACTTATTTAAGCATAGAATAGCTGCATCTAGGTCCTTATCACATATCCAGTCATTTCGCTTTGTTATTTTTTTATTTGGCTCACTTATAAGGTGGACATCTATATTATTTTTCATTGCCATTGCTAGGGCCAAATCGTGGGCGGCATACGCCCACGCTATTTATCTATTAACAAAGAACACGGCACACTTAGTATTAATACTGTAGCACATAAAAGTATATAGAACACATAACGAAAAGGAAAAAATAAATTTATCACAGTATATTTGACTAGCATATATATCACAGAAAGCTATCACAGATTACTTTTTCCCTTTTTTGGCACTTCACTAAGCAGTCTTCAAAATACAGTACATTTTATTTGATCAGCTCTATGGCCTTTTGTCCTACAAGACGTACAGAAAGGTTCAGTCTGACAGTCTTTGACCTTTTGCCCCGATTACCCGAATTTAAGAAATTTTTCTTAACTGCACTCAATGGCTCTGTGTCCGAATTGCAAGCACTTCAGACATCTTATTACATTTACTCTCTTACGCACACTGCACATGACAGCCAATTTTTATTTTCCCCTGCGCCAGAATGTGTTCAGCGACGTTTGTCCTTAAAACCGATGCAGCTTGATTTCCGTAATTGTTTAGCCTGACCGAAAGAATTCTATCACCTTCCTTAACCGAACTAGTGCATTTTCTGTCAGACTAGCATCTATAACCGTTATATGCAACACGATGTCGTTTCTTACCAGGCTTACTTTGGAATTCTTTGCTTTTTCTTCTATTAATCATATAGGGGGATAAGTAACAGCAGATTATTTTGAAAACCCTGGTATCGATGACTATGTATCTGGTTCGTCTTTGTACAGAATGTATACCACAGTTTTTATTTCGAATATATGCTGCAATGTCTTTTCTCGAGTTATAAATCCAACCTCTATTAACAATTAGTTTCTTATTCGGTTCAGATACAATACGGATGTCGATATCTTTTCTATCTATAATTTCAAAGGCTAGGTTGTGTGCTGCCATAGCTCTCCCCAAATTAGTTTTTAGGATCTTCATATTAAAATGTAAATAAGGTTGCGTGTGTTTGGTATATAATCGTGGTTACGGGTAAGTATAAAAATGTATAAATAAATATATATATATAATGTAATGAATATTATGATTATTTATTTATTTATAAATTTGATTGAATAATTCTTATTTAAAAGTAGCAAGATCTTCTTTTTCTCAGGGGTTTTGGTTACGCAAGTTTCCAGTTGGATTATTAGGTGTATGTGAATGAAAAATTTGATTAAATTATAATTATAAATTTATTATAAAATAGTTAAATTAAAACAGTAATATTGAAAGTTTAATAATGAAACTTATTAGGAAAAATAAGAAAAAGAAAGGCCTTTTGTTAACTATAAAAGAACTTACTTGATATTGAATTATGTTAAATTAACCAATATTATTTATGTAATGTCAGGTAAGATTATTGAAATACACTAATTATTGAATATCAAGTAAATTCCTTTGTTTTCAAATTATAAAACTTAACTAACTACTACAAAAATTTTGAAAAGTTTACAATTTTATCTGACCTTGATATATAGTCCTGCTTCCGGATTGGTGGAAAAAGTCTGTAGTCGCTCTATGAAAAACGGAAACGAACGAAGTGATACGTGGAATTTGCGAATCTGCTAAAATGTCGTGTTGTAAGACGTTTGGTTTCTTGAGTGATATTGTCGTTCTTTGTTTGTTCTTCCAAATTGGTGTAGTTTCGTGTTGTTGGATTACAGCTGTACTATTAATAGTAAGTACTCTTATATTCTTCTTTTTTTTATCAACCGAAAATATTTTAATTTTACTTTTTGATTAGTTTTAATGTCACTTTTGGCACTTTGTTTTACTTTTTGATTGTTTTAATTTGTATTTTTAATGTCACTATTTAATACTTTGTATTAACCACTTTTAAAAACTATTTGTTCACTTAGTTCTAGTTGACTGTTCACACTCACTGATCTTCTCTGTTTGACTTCCAATAATAAACTAACTTTTAACGACGTCTGTTCAGTCTTTTATAGGTTTCAAACTTTCTAGAAATTTCCTGAATTATCATTTGCTAAGAACACTATATGCGTCTCTTTCTTTTTTAAATATGACTAGACATTCTTACTTCGTCTATCATCGATCATTCCAGAATAAAAATATAGTAAAAATGTATCTGTCTCCTTTCTGCACATTATCTGTCTTTTTTTTACACATTATATGATCAATTTTCGCGAAATTTCTAGTAAGTTTTAAATAACATATTTATGTACTAAATATAATATTGATACATTACATAATAAAATAATTTCTAACTTAAAATTCTCTTACAAATACACAAAGTATATAATAAAATAATACAATATAATAAAAATTATTGGATTTAGTTACATTAAACAACTTCTGTTGATAATGCTCATTACACAATAATAGAATATTTAATTATTACAATAAATATAAATAAATATAAATAAAACTGTATGTGTAAGTATATGTGTATATATATAAAATTTGTATGTATTAAGGGTAAGTATATATGTTTGGACTAGATCTAGTGTGGATAATTAACTATTTCTTGTTGCAGGTCTATCATTGTTCGCTTGGACAGCTTCCCTAAATGCTGCCCTATCGGCTTTTCTATGTCGTATAACAGTATTTCTCCCGGATGGTGCCTAAAAGCACATTCAACGAGTTTTCTATATTTGTTTGTAACCATTTTGGGATCCATAATTATAGATACTTTTTTGCTATCGCTAAATTCAATTTTGTCCCCCAATTCCATAAATAGCTTGTAGTCGGCTTCTTCTTCACCAGTAAGCTCTGCTAAAAATGTTCTACCAGATTTTGTAAGGGTTTCTTCGTCGACAATTAACTCACTCTTGTTCTGTAGTTTTGTCCTGCCTTTTTTATTTTTACCATCTTGACCACTTCCTTTATCAGTTTTTGTTCAATAAATTTAATTTTTGTTTCGCCTTCTTCTGTATCAAAGAGAACAACCGTGTCCGTATCCCCTGGTACAAACGAGGGCTTTCCTTTCAGGATTTTTATTTTATATGCATATCTGGCCCATGATTTATCGCATATGGTATTCACATCTTCCGTTGTCCCTTTTTTTACTTTCTCGTCTATTTCCTTCCTTGTCATTTCATTTTTTTCGCTTACCTGCGAGGCCTAGTTTTAGGGGTAGGTACAGAATCGGTTTGCGTTTTCATCTCGCTTTTTAGCCTTTTTTTTAGTTTCGCTTTCCACCTCCGAGCGTACGTATCTCACGGCCCTCGATAGACTTTTGACTTTTTCTTTTTCTTTCTTTGTATTTACGTTCTCCTCTACCAGTTTGACAAGGTCTCTCGCTATTTCCTCCATTCTTGTAATGGCGTCATAATCGTTTCCTTTTTTTTTCCATTTTTCCTTTCTTTTTCTTTGCTATTGCCCCTCCTTCAAACTTTACCTTGGGATTGTCAACTGCCCCTCCTTTCTTATCATCCTTTAATTCCTCCAAAAACCTGTTTCTTTTTTTCCGTCCCTCGTCCAGATCATCATCCACCACGATTACTTCACTTTCATCTCCAGTAACTGTTTTCTCGAAGATGTAACACTTCGATTCAAAAGGCTGTTCATCAGTAAAGCCCTCTAGAGTACCTGGTGTAGGTAAATCCACACATTCATGTATACTTTCGGTCCCCACAGTTTCGTTTACGCTGAACTGCCTGTTGGTGTTTAGTTTTCCACTAGTTGTACTATACACTTCTGTCTCTATTTCTACTTTCTTTGTTGGTGGTGTCCTTGCTAGTTTTCTACTTTTGCCAAATACTTTTCCTACATCGTCGTCATTTCTTCCACTTTTTACTTTTGCGATGTTTACATTTGGTCCAGTTAACCACACTTTTTATAAGTGCCTTTGTCCATTTACTTGTTCCATTGTCTTGATCCCATTTGATTTGCCACCTTCGCAGGGTTTCGTCCCTTTCTTCTCTTTTAACTTGGTGGTTTTGTCCTCCTCCTTCTCTTTCATAAATTATCTTTCTCTCTTCTACAAGCAGTTCGATTGGTGGTATTACCGTAATAGCCTGGATGGAGGCAGCAGACACGGTGCGGTATGCGCAACCAACTCTTAGAAGCCCCTTTCTTTGCGCTGAGGTAAGCATTCCTTGATATTTTTTATTTTTGTCACGTTTGCACAGCCAGTTTTTTCTACCACATATTTTACGTGTGTTCCAAAAATCATATTTTTACCTAGAATTACTCCCAGGTATTTTATTTGCTTTTTTTGCTCGATTTGTTTCCCCTCTTCAAATGTCACCTCTTTTTTTCTTGGTCCTTTGAAGATAATTGCCTCCATTTTTTCTGGATCCACTTCTAGACCTTGTTTTTTCGTCCACTCAAGGATCCGGTAGCTGGATTCCTCTTTACATTGTTCCAGATCTTCTTTATCATTAGCCGTGACCAGCAGAGCGAGGTCATCGGCAAAGGCGAAGTTGCTTGCTCTCTCTGTTAATCGTAATCTCAGTAACTTGTCATATAGCATGTTCCATAACAGTGGTCCAAGGACAAAACCTTGCGGGACTCTGGTGTTTACCTTTATTGATTCTTCACCCATTCTGATGCTTCTGTGGCTCAGGTAGCTGTCTATGATGTTTCTAATGTGCTGCGTAATTCCCTTTTCTTTGAAAGCGTTCAATATAGATTCCCATGTAGCCGTGTTAAATGCATTCCTAATATCTATTGCTAACATCGCCACCCATTTTTCCCTTTTTCGATCTTTCTTAATACGCTTTTAATTGCTGTTAACGCTGAGTAGCCCTTTCTAAAGCCGTATTGTCTTGGGATTTCGATTTCTTTCTCTAGTCTGCTTTTTATGATTTGCTCATAGAGCTTTCCCATAACACCTAATAAGCAGATTGGTCTAAAAGACGAAACTTCCAGAGTGTCCTTTGCCTTCCATATAAGAACCACTCCTTCCTCCTTCCAAATTGTGAACTTTGTTCCGAAAATAGCGTATTTAGCACTAGGAAAATGTCTGGAGCTATGTCCACGGCACTCTTGACTGCTTCTGGTGGAATTCCGTCGGGGCTTACCGCCTTTCTGGTTTTTATTTTTCCCGCTGCTTCTTTTAATTCTGTTTGGCGCTTCCAACTGTTTTTTTATTTATTTCCGTTTTGAGTTCTTTTCTTCGCGTCAGATATTGCTCTTTTGTCTCGGTAAGTATGTTATTTTGTGTTTGCTTGTTCAGCCTCGTGTACATCCTTCTTGCTCTTATACATTCCTTTCTTTTCTCCTCTATCGTTTCGTTCCACCAGGATGGTATTTGGTTTTCTTTTCTTTTAACTTTTCTTGTGCTGTCTTTGGTTGCATCTTCTATTATTTTTTTTGTGTTAATATATTTGCAAATTCTTTTCCGTTAAATATTTTCTTTATGTACGGTTATCCCCCGTTTTTCTTTTTTCGATTTCCATGAGTATATACTGGTGGTGTACGTTTGGGTCTATATCTTTAAGGATCTCCCATTTTTTAACCCTTTTGTGTACATTTTTTGTTGCCAGGCGAACATCGATATGGGTAGCGGATTCTCCTCAGATAAATGTCGCCTCCCCATTGTTTAATCTTTCCAGTCAAAGTACAATGATCCATTTATGTAGGTGTAGGCCTATGGTCTTCCCTAGGTGATCCCCATAATGTAGACTTGGCGTTTAGATCTCCGGCTATTATGAAGTCTTTGCCTGATGTTTTTCCATCTAAAAGAATGTTATTTACCTTTTCTTTGTATTCTTCTATTGCGATGTTTGGAGAAATGTAACATCCATAATATTTATTCTTTTCCATTTCGATTTTAACGTACCCCCTTCCTTTTGTATAGTTTTTTATGCCTAGTTTTTTGTTTTTAATTTAAATCGCTACTGTTTGGTCTAGGTCCAATATGTAATTCTTTTTTTTTAGCTATGTTTATGTTTGGTTCCGAGATTATCACGATGTCTATGTTCCTGTTTCTGTGTAAGCATTTTTGTTCAAAGGAACCAACCGAGCTGGAGCGCCTTCTACTCCTCTCTTCTTCTATCACCTTTTTGAAGATTGGACAGTTAGTTTGGTTTGATCGATGTCCCGGGTCCCCACATTTAATGCATTTCGGGTTGCCCGTGCACTCTTTGGCTCGATGTCCCTCTACTCCGCATTTCAGGCAGGTGTTCTCCTTATTCGTTGTCGACTTGCAGTCACTTTTAAAATGTCCATACTCCAGACATCTATAACATCGTATTAGTTGGACCCTTTCCTTTATACTGCAGTTTACCCATCCTATTTTTTACTTTACCAGCGTTTATTATTTTTCTCCCCTCTAACTTTGGTACCCCAATGGTAGCTGTAGTTTGTCCATATCTGCCCCTGTTTACTCTTCTTATTTCTACTGAGCCTTTTGCCATATTAAATTGCTTTTCTGTAGCCTCCCTAACTTCTTGTTTCGTTGTTACTTCATCAAATCCCATGACAAACATAGTTGTTTTTTCTCCTGTTCTTACATCCACTGTTTTAAGTTTTCTTTGTATTTCTTTTTTAAGTTTTACCGCTTTTTCTTCCCCTTCTTCCACCGCTAGGACTAGATCTTCTCTTTATCTTTTTCTCTTCAACATTTATTGCTTTCAGATCTATCCCTTCCTTTACTTACGTACGGAGATCGTCATAGTTTTTTTTCCCTTATGGTTACTATGCCCTCGTTGCTTCTTATTCTTTGTTTATTTCCTATTTCGTATTATGTGGTTACATTTGTGGTCCTGAATACAAACTCTGTTATTTACATTGCTTTTTTTTCTTTTCTATTAAAATTTCTTTTAGTTTATTTACTATGTTGAATAATTCCTTTTGATCTATAGTTTGCCCTTCCGCTTGCACTGCCAGATAAATAGTTTTATTTTTTTACGATTATTGTTCCCTTTCCCATTTTAACCCTGGTAGACTTTGTTAGGATTTCTGTTTCTGTTGGCTTCATAGTTATAGGCACCTCTTTTTTTTCTGGGTTTTTATCTATAATGTTATTTGCTATACCTGTTATCTCTTTATTTGGGTCCACTATTATTATTCCGCTACCTCATTTTCTTCTTTTTTCTCCATCCATCCAGTGAGGATTTTCCGTGGACCAGTAGCGGCAATTTTGCCGATTAGCATGACCGTTAAGTAAAAAAGTACACTCATCAGAACACATAACGTCTTCTAATTGGATAATATTGTTATCCAACATTTCCATCATTTGCTCACAAAAAAAAGTTCTCCTATCAAAATCGTCTTCCATGAGCTCCTGAGTAGGTATCATCTTATACGGATGCAATTTATTTTCTTTTAATATGTTTGCTATCGATGTATGGCTAGCATTGAATGTAGTGGATGCCTGTCTACTCGATGTATGTGGGTTTTCCTGAAACTCAAGCAACACATCACTCAGTGCATTGGCAGCTGCTTTTTTTATCTGCCTTACATGACCAAACTCGCGAAACTGCTTTTCTATTTTACTTATTGTTCCTTGGGATATAGGCGGTAAATTAGTAAATTTCTCATGAAATAAGCGAGTTACTTCCTGTTGTGTTCAGATGTTATCTCCCTAACCAATCATTTGTAAAACTGTTATTTTATGCATTTCCGTTAATCTAACCATTTTTCAGAATTGAATTGAACAAACTTTATACTTTAATTACAACAATGACAACTTAAATAAAACAATTTACTACTTCTTGTTAAAATAGCGTTGCCACGGAAATTCTTTAAAGTTTTTCAATGGTTACCATCTAAAAACCACATTGCTATGGTTTTTGTTCACTTTCTCATTATCAAGACCTAAACGGGAAATAAGTTTTAAGTATATTGTAATAAGTTTTTAGTATATTTTAGGGAATTTCGGTAACAACATGATTTTAATTTTTTTTATGTTTATTTTTGCATCAAATTTAAAAACAATAACATTTTTGAATAGAGAATGAAGAGACCTTTCAAATGATATATCACAAGCCTATACTTCCCATTTAAAAAATTGGGGGTTGTACCTGTCATTCTAAGGGGGTTGAAGGTAGGGGTTGCATTTTCACGTTAAAGAATGTCAAGTTATAATTTAAATTTGACGTGTTTCGGGATTTTTTATAAATATGTACAGTAACCGAAATAATAAATTTATTCCATTTGGCTTTTACACACTGTATATAACACAAATCTAGGGTATTTTCAATGTAGTTACAGTCACAATTTACCTTTTGACTTTAAGTAGTTGTAGCATGAGATAAATTTAATGATTATATGGGTGTTTTGGAGATTTATTTCAGTTTAGTGCAACGCATTGTCCAGCCTACAACCTTTAATATTGATGATGTTTTCCGGTTTGTTTAATCATAGAGTCGTTTTAATCTCATTTTTACCGATTTTAGTTATAGTTTCCTAACAGGCGTTTTATTGCTCGTAGAAAATTAGTAACAAAAGATGTGTTGAACATAGTTTAACACATTTCCTTAATTGTTCTCCTTTTCATAGTTTTAAGCCAAAGTGAAATAAAATGAATTTTTAATGTTTATCTTTATTTACTTGATAATTTATAAGTCGAGATAAAATTTTAATCTAAATATTATGATGGGTCTTACTCTCAAATTATGTTTCTTCACACTGAAAACACTTTTTAAAAAAAAACTTTTACAAATTATTTATTAATGCAAAATTATCGTTTACAAAAGTAACAAAGTAATCATAAGCAAGAAGTCTGCAAATGGTCCTTAACTAAATACGTGCATTTCTTTATATATTAATTAGTACGTGACAATAACAATATTTTAATAAAGGTTGAAAAACAAATATATTATGTTACATCAAATAAACGCGTAATATAAAATAATAGTCTATTATTTTAGGAACTGTAACTCTCATCTCTTGAATAAGAAGTAAGTTTACATGTTTATTTTCGTTTAATTGATGGTAAAGAAGTCTCATTTAATTTTTCTAAGGAATTTATATAATAAAACTCCTATTCGCGTTAATAATTTTCAATAATTTTACAACTCCCACTTGAAATTTTCTTTTCTGAAGTATATAAAAACAGCTTTTAGTTTAGGAGTAGAAAAAATAATTTATTTATACAAATTTTATTTAGAATTTAAATTCTTAACTTTATGTAATTATTGACCACATTATTTTGATATTTATATTGTGAGGGTAAAATATGAGTCATTCGAAAATCGTTTACCCTCATAGTTTTTCACATTCAACTATTCCAAACTCATTTGCTGTGTATATCTAAAAACATAAATATAATTGCCTAACACTTACAATATGTAAGATGTGTTCTGAATATAAAATTTCCATATCTTCACAATGTATAAAATTTATTGTACTAACTCTTACTTTTTGGAAGTCCATCTTATTAAAAATAATAAAAAACTCTTCGTTTCAACTTCCAAGTTTATTTGAAAAAATATGTTTTAAATCACAATGACGGCCGTTTCGCTAAGATATTGATATAACCACACCTACATTAAGTTGTGCAGGAAATTATCTTGAATGAGCTGGGTATGGATCATTAGTTTTGCTTCAAAAGTTTCTTATCAGCAGTAACAAAGGGGCGTAATCCATTGAAATCTATTATAGAGAAGATCAATAATTTGTTAACAGCCGTTGTACATAAATAGCTAGTAAATTTTTTACTGTTATGTTTTTTTTATCTTACAAAAGGTTTAACTTCCAGTTCTGTGTCCGACTGGATTTTTTCTTAACGACTTGCAGCTTCCTAAGATTTTAAAGTACAGATCGACGAGCTTTCGAAGTGAACGGTTGTGCCTAAGCGGAGAAAGCGACTGATACGAGCGAGCAGGTTGACGGACTTCCGAGAAAGCATTAAGCTAACGAGGGAGCTCCAAGAACCATTAGCGTTAACGACAGGAAGTCGTTAAGACTTCTCAACGGGATTTTTTAATCCCACTGTTTAATGTTACTGCTAAGAATTTTTCAATTCTTACAGTAACTATCATATTTACGAATTATTACTATACCGGGGCGACCCGGTATCTTTAATTAACTAATTATGTCTTCTTACAGATACCGACAGGAGAAAGATGACAACTTGACGAAAAACCAAAGGAAACGGAAAGCAGAGGAGCTGAGAAAAGCGAAGGAAAGAGAAGCAAACGAGCTGAAGAAAAAACTCAACAGTGATTTTAAACACATGAAGAAAAACGATCCAGAAAGCGAAGACGACGACGAAAGCGACGAAGAAGCCGAAGTAGAAGAACTACAAGTCAAACTAGCCTTAAAAACAGCCGAACTAGCCGCAAAAACAGCCGAACTAAACAGATACAAAAAAGAGATGCAAGAAATCAAAAAAATAGTGGGAACAATCCAAAATGAAGTGGACAGACATAAACAAGAAATCGACAGAATGAAAAAGGACAACGAAAAGCTAAGGGAGGAAAACAACCACCTGAGAGGAGACCACGAAGAAACAAGGTCCAGAAGCCCAAGAAGCCCCAAAAAAAACGACATGGAAATCGACGAGACACCGACGCCCAGAGAAGTCCAAATCGACGAAACCCCGACACCGACGCTGAGAAATTCAACGAGAGCAAAGAGCCGAAAAAAAGACAAATGATGCCCCAAAAAAGACAAGCGAGCCCCCTAAGACGACCACGGATACGAAAAAGACAAGGAAACCACCCCCAATCTACGTAAAGACGACCAGGGACTTCCCGAGGATCCGCAGGGAAGCACAGGTAAGAAATATTAATATTACTTACAGGTTCAACGAGAGGACAGGGATAAAAATCAACGCGGAGACCCCAGACGACTACAGAAGGATGACAGCCTACCTCAACGAGCTGCAGGGACAAGGAGTAAACTGATACACCTTCCAGGACCCGGAGACGAAACTAGCAAAAACCGTGATCAAGGGACTAGCCCCAGACGAGGACACAGAGGAAATCACACAGGACCTAATCAGCCAGGAAATCAGAGTGAGCAAGACGACCCAACTGCAGCCCCGCCATGGAGACAGGAGGAAACTTCCGATATTCGTCGTAGAATATCCAAAAGAGGACGAATAGAAAATGAAGGAGGTTGAGTTTATACTCAGCGCCAAAGTCCAGAAAGAACAACTCAGAAGAAGCGTGAAGCCAACGCAGTGCTACAACTGCCAAAGTTTCCATCACGGGCAATCCACTTGTCACATGGAAACGAAGTGCGTCAGGTGCGGAGGAAAACACCGAGCGGAAAACTGCGACAGACCCAGGGCACAACCACCAACGTGCGCAAATTGCCAAGGCGAACACCCCGCAAACTACATGGGATGTCCCAAAATCTCAAAGAAGAACATACCAGAAAGGAAGACAGTAGAAAACAACAACGCAAACAGGAAACCAGGACTAAGCTACGCCAACGCAGCAAAAAAGGATGGAAAGAAAGAAAAAGACATCTTTGAAACGATGAAACTTTTTGCGAAGCAAATGGAAGAACTTAAAAACTTCTTCCATGACTTAATAAAGAACTAATGGTGGAATCCATTAGACAACGGACAAACAGAAGAGGAACCACCTGCGAGAGGCCCCGTTCGTCCCTAAAAAGATGCGCGGGATCTCAAACAGGGACAGCTTTAACAAGTGGATCCACTCTTTAAGGTCATTTCTAGTCGCAGTCCGTCGGCTAAGGATGCAACTTTTTAGAGGCAGCGAAAAAACACACACAATCGCGAGAGTCAACGAAAGGAGGACAACGGAGAAGAGTGCTACGCATTACCCTAACCAAAAGGAAGACTGCCGGACGCTACCCCTGTTACCCAGGTAGCGAAAGGTCCGAAAAAGGAGACAGAGGCCCCATCGGAAGGGATGGGTGGTGGTGGAAGTTCTCCCCGGAATGCATTGCTCTCGAGGAATGCATTCTGGGAGGGACGGGTCTGATCAAAGTGTGTGAAGATTTTAATTTCTAAATAAGCTTCTTTAGTGTCCAATCGATATAGTTAAATTTCATATTAATTTAGAAGTAAGTTTATGTTGTTCTAACAATTATAACTTAGCATAATATTTGAGGTTATGTATTCAAGACATAAATCAATCGCTCAACTTAAAGTATTCCTGTCCTTAATTATTATTCTGTTTCAGGACATTGAAGCGTTCAACTTTCTGAAAGTTCTTCCTATTTGTTTTGAAAATTAAGTTTATGTTGTTCTGTCAATTACACCTTAGCATAATATTTGAGGTTCAAGACATAAATTAATCGCTAAACTAAAAGTATTCCTATCCTTAATTATTATTATTCTTAAGAATAATAAAAAACTCTTCGTTTTAACAAAACTTCCACTATTTATTTAAAAAATTGCTTTTTCAACCTCAATGACGACCGTTTCGCTGATTAGCATCGTCAGATTGACATTTAAGTTACATTTTGTTTGTTTGTAGCTAGGTACCTGATGTTTAGGTAGTATTAAGGCTAGACCAAGTATGGAAGTAATAAGACATAACAATATTAAAGCCTAGATGTTAATAGCCCTAAGGGATTATCCTGGATGTACTGTAACATGATATGTTAACTAAAAACGTAGTCTTTTTAAATTAATTATATTGTGGCTGTTCCAATCAAACGCGCCAGAAAGCAGACACTAGTGCCGAAACAAGATGATGACTAGGGCTGTAGGCCACAAGGGCGAAGGCTAGAGAAAAAGAAGAAGAGGGGAAAGAAATGAAAAGAGAAGATAGCACACACACGTTGTAATAATACTATTTACATGTTATAAAAGTACATTTTATTTTTAAATAAAGTAATTAAATCTGACAGTTGGTAATAAATATTTGCGGTGTTAATACAGCCACTAAACTAAGCTACTGGCACACACCCATATAATTGGTGACCCCGAGCCAACTGAAGAATATACAACACGCGCCACAATGCAGGCTACTGAAAGTTCATCGACAATCAACCCTACCGAGGTTAGTGATCAAATAGTATCTGTAGAAAGAGTCAAACCACCATCATTCTGGACGGAGCGCCCTAAACTATGGTTTGCAAGCGCTGAATCTCAATTTATTGTCCAAAGAGTCTTGTCAGATAACATGAAATATCATATAACTCTTGCACACTTAGACAAAAATGCAATAGCTGAGATTGAAGACTTCCTAGAGTCACCGCCAGCAACAGACAAATACAACAAACTAAAAGAAACTCTTATATCTAGAATAACTGAATCTAAAGACCGTCAAATCAACAAATTACTTAGTGGTCTAGAAATGGGAGATAAAAAACCATCACAGCTCTTGAGACAAATGAAATCCACTGCAGCAGGTTCTGTCAATAATGAAGTTCTTAGCTCCTTATGGTTAAAAAGCATGCCTGACAAAGTAAAATGTGTTTTAGCAGCCAGTAAAAACTTAGATTTAGAACAGCTAGCAGATATTGCTGACAGAATAATAGAATACTCCACTTCTGAACAAATATTGGCAACCTCATATGTTCCTAAAACTAACAGTGATATAGAAAACAGACTTTCTACATTAGAACTATCTCATAGACAGTTACAAAACTCATTAAAAGAAATTTCCAACAAAATAGACAAACTTCATTCAAACACCAGAGGGAGAAGCCATTCAAGAAGAAGCTCCATGGACAGAAATATGTGCTTCTATCATAATAAATTTGGTAAAAAAGCTCAAAAGTGTACAAAGCCTTGTAGCTTTATCACAGAAGACTCTTTAAACTAATACAGCTGTCATCAGCAAGCACAACAGTTGATGACAGCACAACAAATCCTTCCAGCATAGTTGAAAACCGTCTACACATCCAAGATAAAAACACAAAAATACAATTTCTAATTGATTCTGGATCAGTAGTCTCTGTGCTGCCAAAAAGTATTACAAAATGCAAAATGCCTGCTAAACTACAACTGTATGCTGCTAACCATTCAATAATTAATACTTATGGTAACAAAATACTAGAAGTTGACCTAGGACTGAGACGTCCATTTAAATGGCCTTTTATTATTGCTGATGTAAAATCACCTATAATAGGAGCAGACTTTCTGACAAAACATAATCTACTCATTGATCTAAAACACAAGAAACTTCTAGATGCTACCACAACACTGTACACCAATGGTAAAATATCAGAAACTAAAGTTTTCAACATTTCTACAACATCTGACAGCTCCATGTATAAAGAGTTGCTCAAAGAGTTCCTTGAAGTAACAACCATGAAAGAACATCCTACTAGAGTTGATAAAAATGTTACACACAGAATAATCACAACTGGTACTCCGATAGCAGAAAAAGCACGCAGACTAACAGGTGAAAAACTAAGACAAGCTAAATTAGAATTTGAATTTATGCTAGACAAAGGTATCTGTAGACCTTCTAATAGTCAATGGGCCAGTCCTCTCCACATGGTAGCAAAGAAATCAGGTGGTTGGAGAGCCTGTGGTGATTACAGAAGACTCAATGCTCAAACAATCCCAGATAGATATCCAGTTCCAAACATTCAAGATTTTTCTGAACAATTACATGGAAAAACAATATTCTCAGTACTAGATCTTGTCAGAGCATTTCACCAAATACCTATGGAAGAAGAAGACATAGCCAAAACAGCTGTCATAACTCCATTTGGACTATATGAATTCCTTTATATGCCATATGGTCTTAAAAATGCAACACCTTCATTTCTAAGGTATGTTAACAACATATTTCAAGGTCTAGACCATGTATTTTGTTATGTAGATGACATATTAGTTGCATCTGAGAGCCCTGAATAGCATCAAGAGCATCTAAGAACAGTTTTACAAAGACTAGCTCATCACAACCTAGCTATTAATAGTAACAAATGTCAATTTGGTAAAGCTGAAGTCACCTTCCTAGGCTATTCAGTTAATAAAAATGGATGTCAACCTCCAGCAGATAGAGTCACAACAACACTAGAGTACAAAAAACCTAAAACAGTCAAAGAATTGAGAAGATTTTTGGGTATCATCAACTACTACAGGAAATGCATAAGAAATGCAGCTGATCTTCAATCTCCATTGAATGAATTTTTAAAAAACTCTAAGAAAAATGACAAGCGTCCTATTCCCTGGACTCCAGAATCTGAACAAGCTTTCACAGAATGCAAACAAAGCATTGCCAATGCTACACTACTAACATATCCTTCTATAGACAAACCTCTTGCATTAGTGACAGATGCCTCATACAAAGCAATTGGTGCAGCACTAGAACAAAAAGAGGATGGAATATGGAAACCATTAGGTTTTTTCTCAAGAAAACTAAGCCCAACAGAATGCAGATACAGCACTTATGACAGAGAACTATTAGCAATATATGCTGCAATAAAATACTTCAAATGCATTTTAGAAGCTCGTCACTTTGTGATTAAGACTGATCACAAACCACTAACATATGCTTTCAAACAAAAACCAGAAAAAGCATCACCAAGGCAATTAAGACATCTAGACTTCATATCCCAATTCTCCACTGACATAATACATCTGGCTGGAGAATCCAACATAGTTGCAGACTCACTTTCCAGGCTAAACACCATTGCAATGCCTACTACTATTAGTGCAGATAATCTCAAATTAGCCCAAGATGAAGATACTGAACTCCAAGACATTTTGAGAGGAGACAACTCTCTAAAGCTACAGAAAGTTGCTCTTCATGGATCTACTCATGTATACTGTGATGTATCATCAGGTTATGTGCGACCATACATTCCAAAAGAACTAAGAGAAGACATCTTCCACTCAGTGCATAATTTATCACATCCAGGGGGCCGTTCTACCAGCACACAGGTGAGACAAAAGTATGTTTGGCCTGGCATGAAAAAAGACATACTGAAATGGTGTAGAAATTGCTTACAATGTCAAAAAGCCAAAGTTCAAAGGCACAATAAACTCACACCAAATCAAATAGAAATTCCACATAACAGATTTGATCATATCAACATCGACATTATAGTGCTACCTGAAGTTCAAGGATTCCGTTATTGTCTTACCATAATTGACAGATTTAGCAGATGGCCAGAAGCCATTCCCCTCAAAGACATAACAGCAGAAACCATATGTACACAACTTTACACAAACTGGATAGTAAGATTTGGTTCACCAAAAACGATAACTACAGACCAAGGCACACAATTTTAGTCTACACTCAAGCTAAAAGCAGCACTAATGTGTCATCCAAATGATCCATGGCCTGAGCTACTTCCAACAGTACTTCTAGGACTCAGAACAGCAATAAAAGAAGTTTTACAATGTAGCCCTGCAGAGATGGTATATGGTACCACACTGAGACTGCCCGGAAAATTTTTTACAAATGAAGAGATGCCAGCAGATCCGCAGATGTTTTTAGAAAAGTTCAGAGAACATATTCGCAAGCTGCGTCCAGTTCAAACGGCACACCATGTTAAGAAGAAAAACATGTTTCAACTAAAAAACATGCAAGATTGTTCTCATGTGTTCCTAAGAACAGATTCAGTCAGGAACCCAATAGAACCACCATATCAAGGACCATATCCTGTCATTGAACGCATCAATGATCACCTATTCAAGATCCTCATTAATGGGAAAGCATGCATTTCAATAGAAAGACTCAAACCTGCCTTCATATCTCTCAATGACTCCTCTGATCCTGTAAACACTCATCCTCTTGCTGACAACGTACCAACCCTCAAAACCTACTCCAAAAAAATCACCTTCCAGGAAACTTTTCCTGCTCCTGTCAGCGATTCCAATCGTGACCAGCCTCACCAGGTCACTAGGGAGGGAGTACATGTGGCTGTTCCAATCAAACGCGCCAGAAAGCAGACACTAGTGCCGAAACAAGATGATGACTAGGGCTGAAGGCCACAAGGGCGAAGGCTAGAGAAAAAGAAGAAGAGGGGGAAAGAAATGAAAAGAAGAACATAGCACACACACGTTGTAATAATACTATTTACATGTTATAAAAGTACATATATATTTGCGGTGTTAATACAGCCACCAAACTAAGCTACTGGCACACACCCATAATATGGCTAACGCTAACACCATCTATTGTATAGATTTCTTAAAATGTTAATTATTATAAACGATTCCTGTCAGTAATTCCAACTTTATACACGATCTTTAATGTGGCATAGTCTTCAACCACGATTCATTCTCTTATTGTCATATGTTGTTACACACAGGTAGGTTTTTTATTTATATTTTTGGTAAAAGACTTTAAATATAATTTCTATAAATCTTGACAGTACTATACGGGGTTGGTATAAAGTTTGGAACCAAGTAAATATCTTTTAAACGAAAAGAACGATATTTATGAAAATTTGCAGGTAAGTGCAATGGAACAAAACGCATCCGATGTACATTTTTTTGATAATAATATACTTCCGGTTTAACCGGAAAAGCCACTTCTTTAATTTAAATGGGACACCCATTTACAGATTTTGAGAGCTTGTTTTTTCGAATTCTTACATACTGAGTTTAATTTAAACAAATTTTTAAAAACGAGGAATAACTCACTGTTAGTAGTACAATAGATGTACATTTCATTATTTTAGAATAATGAAAAACAAAATTACTTCAAATGTTCAAAATGCTCGCCGTTTACTTGCTGACAATTTGCCATCCTATTAACAAATTCTTGAGTCACTCTTTCCAAGACTTCTCATTGTGATTTTAGATAACCCCAAAGAAAAAAATCTAACGGGCTAAGATCCGGAGAACGAGCAGGCCACTCTATGAATCCTCTACGTCCAATCCATCGATTTGGAAAATTCGCATCCAGAAACTCGCTAACCCGTCTATCATAGTGGGGAGGTGCTCCATCTTGTTGAAATCAAATATTTTGTGGTAATTGCCCATTCTGTTGAAGTGCAGGAATAATTTCATTATTTAGTAGATCCAAATACTTGTCACCATTCAAGTTTCCGTCGATAAAAAATGGACCTATAGGCTTATTTTCGACAATTCCCATCCAAACATTTAACTTCTGTGGATGCTGGGTATGTGCTTCATGAATCCAATGAGGATTCTCATTTGACCAATACCTTGATTTATGGCGATTAACTGTTCCATTTAAACAAAAAGTTGCCTCATTGGAAAAAACTATGCTAGAAGCAAAATTTTCGTCAACATTACAGATGTCCATTAGCCGTTCGCAAAATTCCAACCGTCGGTCAAAATCATCGTATGACATTTCTTAAACCAACTGTACCTTATACGGATGATACTTTTCACTTTTTAATATCTTTCCTACAGGACGTCGACTGATACCATGGTTTAATGCCAAATTTGTGGTGGAAGTTTGAGGTGATTCTTCTAAATCGATTGCAATAATTTTGTAAACAGTTTCGTTCGTTGCAGCAGTCCGCGGTCTTCCAGATTTTAGCAAATTTTTTACCATCCCAGTAGTATTAAAACGTTGTAATGTTTTAGTTACTGTTGAGCGTGATATAGGATTTCTCTCCGGATGCAAATTATTAAAAATATGACGCACTTCTTCATGAGTTCTAACACGATCACCATAACCGATCATCATTAAAATTTCAATACGCTCTTTTTCACTTAATTGAACCATTCTAAATCGTGCAATTTATTTCCGTCAATTAGAATTTGACACTTAAAGAACAAAAGACGTACTAAACAGTACTTGTTTATTTATTACTATGCATACAAACAACATCAATTAGTTTATCTAAATAGTTTTTTACTCTAATGCAAAAAACTGATAGGAGGTTGGTTAAAGTGCTATATTCCTCGTTTTTACAATTTTTTTTATACTAAACTCAGTATGTATGAATTCAAAATAACAAGCTCTTTCAAAATCTGTAAAAATATATAGGGTGTCCCATTTAAATTAAAGAAGTTGATGACATTACCGGTTAAACCGGAAGTATATTATTATCAAAAAAATGTACATCAGATGCGTTTTGTTCCATTGCACTTACCTGCAAATTTTCATAAATATCATTCTTTTCGTTTAAAAGATATTTACTTGGTTCCATACTTTATCCCAACCCCGTATAATCAGATGAGAATTTTCACATTTATAATTATTTCAAGTATATTTTGAGGGCAATTTAAAAGTAATAAAAAAAGTAAATGTTTTTATAAAAAAAAATACAAAATGGCGAGTTGAGTACATTTTTGGAATTCTAATTGTTACATTAATGTATCTTTTGTTACTACTGTAATATAATGTAGATTTCGGAATACGCTGTTTTGTACTTTTTGTACGGAAAAAAATAAACGAACACGTGGCTGATGCTAAAAATTTTTCACAGCAGTGGAATATAAAATACCAAAGACATTACAAATTTCAAAGACAAAGACCCTACCAATTTCAAAGACAATACCAATTTCAAAGACACTACAAATTTCAAAGACATTACTGAGTTACCACTGAATTACCGCTGATTGGTTCTACATTGGTGGACTGTTCACCAGACCAACCCTTCAGTGGATCACAGCCCTCTCCTGGATCAACCAATGGATCGCAGATGTAAAAAAAGATAAGTCGACTTACGTAATTAAATGCATTTATAATCTTATACAGCTGTCTCGTTTTTCTTTATTTCTTAAACGTAATATCAAAATCATTGTCGTATCATAGTACTTATTTTTTTGTTTGCGGAATATTATCTATGTAAATTTAATTTTTTTCAGACGCATCAAGGAAATCTATTTATCTTTAATAGTTTGATACATTAAATTGATTGTACTAACCCTTACTTTTTGGAAGTCCATCTTATTAAGAATAATAATAATAATTAAATTTAAAAATGGTATACTTGAACATCCAACCTCACTCTTTCACACCAATGACATCCAAATACTACACACTTGTGAAAAAAAAATTTAGATTTCCTTAAAGAACTTGAAATAAAAAGACATCTAGCAGATCCACAATTTAAAGTTGTTAATGAACAAATAAATCTGGGAAGTTCTCCACTTTTAAAGTGTTTGCTTTGATTGAGTCTTCATTTTATACATAGATAAGACGTAATTGTAACACAAATATATTAAGTTATTGTAAAGATCAGCATGATATAGTTTTTTCCTGGTTTTTCTATATCATTGCACAGTTATACTGATCTTAGAGGGAAATACATCCAGGATAATCCCTTAGGGCTAATAACATCTAGGCTTTAATATTGTTATGTCTTATTACTTCCTTACTTGGTCTAGCCTTATAACTACCTAATAAACATCAGGTACCTAGCTACAAACAAATAAATAGTAACTTCAGTATGTCAATCTGACGATGCTAGTTGTCTAGCGAAACGGCTGTCATTGAGTCTTTTAAAAAAGCAGTTTTTAAATAAATATTGGAAGTTTTGTTAAAGCGAAGAGTTTTTATTATTCTTAATAGTTTGATACATTTTAATTTCAGTATTTTTTTTATATAGACAGATTTTTCTGCATCTTTCTGTCATCTTATGATATTTATTTAAATCTTTAAATTTAAAATCACTTTCTTTAGCAGTATCATAAAACGCTTAAAAAGATTTCAGTGGCGCCCTAATTAATTTTTAAAAGAATTAAAATATTGTACTTCAGTCAGAGAAAATGAAATAATCCACCCCTAGCCGAGGCACGTAATAAATATCACAAATTATTGCCCAACGTCATAATATTATTACAAATTGGCGCCCAATCGCTGGTTTAATTTTTTCTCTGACCGTACAATAATTTTTTTCTTTGGGAAATAATTTTGTTATTCGGAGAAGTACTTGGTGCATATATCTACATATTATTTTTTCATAAATAATTTTTTTTAAATATCTTCAATATTAATATTTCGTAATTATTTTTTTAACTATCTTAAATATTTTTATAAACAGATCAGATTTCCTTTGATTTTTCCTATTGTGTTGTTAATACCTATATTATCCCTCACGTACAACACTGATAGATATATTTATTTATTTATTTGCTTAACTTTATTGAAAGTTCAAATTTGTAGCATTTTATTTCGACGATAATAACTTGTACTTTTTATTGCTTATTTAAATAGGTACCAGTTTTTTTTTGTTTTTTGGTTAATGAATTTAAAATAGAAATTTGAATATTAGCGTGGTTTTAAAAATAACCTTGGTAATTTATAAGTTAAGTTCTGTCGATTTGAAACTTGTTTTTTAAAAAACAAATATTTCAATCTTAAACTAACAATTTTATTTTTCAACAGAAATACAAAGAATAACTACAAAATTTCAGAACTAAACTAAACTGACATGTTAACAGTTTAAACAATAATTTAATTCTAACAGTTCTGAATGCAGAAAACAATATTATTTCTTTATATAAACTTTTCTACGTGATTATTTAATTAACATTCTTATTGAAGTAAAAAACAAACATATCATATTACGAAATAAACAAAGTGACCTCGAAGAGACATAAAGTCACACGTAAATAATACAATAGTGTCTTTTGTTCCAGGAACTGTAACCCCTCCCTCCGTAGAAAGAAGCATATCCTCCAGGATATTGTTCTATATGAAACACATTTCTTCTTCTCTTGCTTCATCTTCTTGTTTTATCTTTATTCTTGTTTTCTTACATTTTCTCCAAACTATGTAACATATTATTCCAATAATTATTAAGTATATGAGTATAGTCCAAAAACTTGATTTTGTATAGTAAACTGGTGGATTAATTTCTTCTAATTCTTCTTTTTGTTCCATTATTCGTTGTTTAATTTCTTGAGTTTCTTTTAGATTAATTGAATTTAAAGTTTTAATTGATAAATGTGTTTGATTATTAGTTTTTAAAGGAAATTTTGAATTTACATTTATACTAGGTAATGATATTTTTTCAAAATTTATTTTGCTATACTTATTAGCTTGAAATACTAGTGAATCAATTTTTACCAAACAATTTGGTTTTAATTCGATAATATAAGTTCCTTTTAATGGTATTTTCTTCATTGATTCTTCACATTGGACTTCAGCTACTGTTTCTTGAGGAGTTGATAAAATCCATGTTCCTTCTTGAATTTTAGTATATTGAATTTCCGTAATGTCTATTTTAAAAGGTTTACAATTTGAAGTGTCTTTAAAGTTTATTAATTCAACTTCACAAGGAGCACTATTTTTAATTACAGTTTTTTCATTATCTTCACAAATATATTGTCTTTTAATTATATTTTCACATAAATTGTCCATAAACACATAATTATTGTCTGTGAGTGCAAGGAAAGGTTTTCTGGGAAGGTAAAAATAATATTGGGAATCATTTGTAGGAACAAATATAGGAACCACTTGATAATAGTGATATATTTCTTTTTCAACTATCGGAATTTCTAAAATAAACGTTACCGTAGCTCCTAATGAAAAACTTTTTATATTTATTAATTTTTCTAACTGAATAATATTTTCTGTAGACAATTCAAATGGAAACATTAAACCTTTTGATAAATCATATTCTTTAATTGCTTTCAAAAACTTTATTGGATTTATTATTGAATTGTGTAACGTATTGATTTTTACAAACAAAATAGCTACTTCAATTTTTTCAAAGATATTATAAATTGTTTGATATAATAAAGTTATTTGATTTATAATTATAGACGTTTGGAAAATTCTTTGTAATTGTTTCATATTGTTTAATCGTGTCTTGTAATAAAGTTAATTGTTTAATTGAATTATTTTTAATTTTATCTTGATTTATTTTTAATTGTTCAATTTCATTATTTATTTTATCTGCAACATCTTGATCTAACGAACCTAAAGGATTAAATATTCCTCTTTTATTAATAACATGATCATCTTTAATTAACAATGGATCAATTTAAAAAATTTGTTGTTCTATTTTATTTTATAAAGTTAATAATGGAATAAACGAATTTTCAAACTCTTCCGTATAAACATTTTCAACTTTAATACTATTATGGAAATTAATTGTATTTTCTTTAATAACATAAAATTGAAATATTATTGGGGTAAGATTATAAATTTGAACAAATGACCAATAAGATGAAATTAATTTTGTTGTACCTTACTTGTAAGGAAGTATTCCGGGCTAATTATTAACTTCATGGAATAAAACATCACGAGCTCGCATCAGGTGGATTCCGAAGAGGAATCCGATAATGAATCTGAAATAATTGGAATAATTTTAGTTTCATTTAAATGTACAATTAATTTCTTTTTAGATTTAATATGTTCAGTTTCAATTTTTCCATGTTCTAAAATTTTTGTTAGTGTATAGGGACCTTCAAATTTATTTTTCTGTTTACCTCTATTTTCAACTTTTTTATAAACAATTGATTCAATAGCGGGGGGTTTCTCTTTTCTGTTCGCATTTCTTTTATTTATAACTTTTTGTTTATTATTTAATTTTTTTTCTTTTATTAATGAATATAAAGCTTCAGTATTAATTTTATGAGAGTTGACAAACTGACAAAGGTAAAATAGACATTGGATCTTTACTTTCTGTATGGCCTGATACTAATTCGAAAGAAGTAAAACTTGAAGATGAATGAAGTGGACTATTATAAGCTATTATTGCATGAGGCATTAAGGATTCAATATCTGCATTTTTATCTTTTTCTTTTAAAATTCTTAAATGTTCAGTTATTGTAAAATGAAATCTTTCTACTGGGGAATTAGATTCATGATAATGTGGAGTAGTAAAATGTATTTCTATTTTATGAACTTTTAATAACTCTTTTAAAACATGATTTTTAAATTCGCCACCGCAATCGCATACTATTTGTTTTGGTATACCGAAAAATGTGAAAAAATGTACTAATTGTTGACAAGCCGATATGGCTGTACCAAAATATGATAATGCTTGACCATACTTAGAAAATTTATCTAAAATATTTAAAAATTTATGAGTTCCACATTTATAAGTATCTATATGAATTATTTCAAAAGGTTTTGAAGGAGTTTCTGTTAATATAAAAGGTTCATTTATAGGTTTTCTATTATATTTAGTTTTTTGACAAATTTCACAATTATTTATATAATTACTAACATCTTGTTTTAATGATTTCCAATAATTCTTGTTCAAAAATTGAATAGTTTCACTAATACCTCTATGATTGGTTTTTCCTTCATTTTTATATTTTATCAACTCTTTTCTTTCTTCAGGTAAAACATTATTAATTAATTTTGTACATTCTATAAGTTTTATTTTATTAAAATATTTTTTCCAAACTTCTTGAAAAGTATTTTTTAATTCAGGGGATAAATAGTATAAATAATAAGAATTTTATGTTAAGTTTTCTTTTAAAAATTTTAATATTTTATTTGGATTATCAGATATTGTTAATTTTATAATTTTATTACCATCAAAATTTTCAAAACTTCGTTTTACAAAATCATCATAAGGTGTTTTCTTTACAATAATTTGATAAGATTTATTATTTATTATTTCATCTTTAAGCATAAAATTTTGTTCATTAGAAGATTCTGCACTGTGAATAGTTTCAGTTTCACTCGGACATTCATTATTATTTAAAACATTATTTTCGTCATTTTTATTTTGCAATGTATCAAAATATGGTAAAAATTCTTCAATATCAAAGTCAATTTCTCCTGCGTTATTTTAATTGGATTCTGTTTCTAGCGCATGTAATTCAATACGGCTATGTTACTTTTTCAAGGTTTGTATTTAATCTCATAATTAAATTCTTCTAACTTTAATCTCCAACGTAATAACTTTGAATTAGGTTCTTTCAAATTAAATAACCATACTCTAAAGGTTTATGATTAGTTTGAATAATAAATTTTTCACCATATAAATAATGTCTATAAGTTTTACATGCCCAGACTGTACCTAAAAGTTCTTTTTCTGTAGTTGAATATTTTTGTTCTGTTTTATTTAAAGTTCTAGATGCATAAGCTATAGGGTGATCATTAGGTGGAGTTCCTTGTGATAAAACAGCGCCTAATTCGAAGCATCTGTAGTTAAAATAAATGTTTTTGAAAAATCAGGATATTGTAATATTGGAGCATTAATTAAAACTTCTTTTAAATGATTAAATGATTTAATAAAATCTGGTGAATGGATTACTTTTGCATTCTTCTTTAATGAATTTGTTAATGGTTTAGCAATTTTAGCAAAATTATTTATGAATTTTCTATAATAACCTGCTAAGCCTAAAAATGATTTTATTTGTTTTTGAGTTTGAGGAATAGGAAAATTTTTTATTGCTTTTATTTTATCTGGATTTGGCAAAACTCCATCTCCATCCATTTGTAATTACATGACCTAAATAAGCTACTTCAGTATGTAAAAATTCTGATTTGTCTAATTGAACTTTCAAATTTGATTGTCTTAATCTTTTAAAAATTTTCTTTAGTCTTTCAATATATTCTTGCAATGATGTTAAAAAAATTATTATATCATCTAAATAAACAAAACAAATGTCATTTTGAAATCCGCGTAAAACATTATTCATAACTCGTTGAAAAGTTGCAGGGGCATTCTTTAATCCAAAACTCATTCTTAAAAATTCGTAATGACCTGTTTCTGTCGAAAAAGCTATTTTAGGTGTGATATCAATAGAAAATGGAGGAGAATAGAGGATTTAACTGACACCTAAAAATAAGAAAGCAAGGAAGAAATAAATATGGGCGAAATACCTAAAGCAAAATACGAAGCAGATCCAAACCAAAGGAGACACTGGACTGACTCCCAAGGTTCAGTAAGCAAACCAGAGGAAGTCTAAACCAAACCACCTAACTTCTATCATAACCCCGAAAGAGTTGATCGTCTTACTCTATTCCACTTTCCATACAACAAAACAAGAAGTTTTGAAAGGAATACCTTTCACCAATGCCATATCATCTTTATAAATGAACTCTTTCTCTCTCCGCCCAAGACAATAAAAAATTGTTTCTGTGCATCGCAATGCCAGCAGGCATAGCCTTATACAACACTTTTCTATAGGCAATCACTAAGCCTACCCCAATAAAATCCCAGGGAAAACACAATGCCAGAGAGGCCACGATGAGCAACAACTAGCTGTCACACCGAAGCTGGCATCGAGGGAACTTGCTAGTGTGGCGCAATGCCGCTAGCAGGCAACGGAATCAATAAGTCAGAGAAGATAGGGCAACTATAGACAGTATGGATGGGTAAAGAATAAACTATGCGGAAGCTAGTGTAAGTGCAGTGAACGCGACGCGAAGAACAATGTGCTAATACAGAAAACAATATAACGTAACGCGATAAGATGTAACGGTACCTACAGATTTGTAAAATAATGTAACAGAATATAAGGTATATAGGGTAACTAGTACTTAAGGGAAAAGAGGGAGGGGGAACTTGCGAAAAGGAAACGGCTCTGTAAAGCCGTTTCTTTTTCAAAGGGGGAAGTAATGTAATAATCCCAAAGAAAACCCCCTACCCCCCATCTCACCCCGCAAGAAAGAAATACAATAATTTTAATTAATTTTAATTTTAAAGCAACAAATACGGGTTCACCCGGTATAAGTAAATTTTATTTAAAACAGGTGGCATTTAATACAACAAAAAATATCGGATATGTATAACAAAAACTGTTTACAAAAAACGAAGTAAGCCTTAGCCTTAGCCAAAACATTTACACTTTAACAAAGAAAAATGTTAAAGTAGCAGTTTCGCAAATACCAAACACGTACGGAAAACATATTATTAATAATATTAATTAATTAATATTAATATTTTTTTGTCGACTAAGTAGAATAGCATACAATGCTATCACGTAAGCCAAGGGTACAAGCCCACCAATTAGAATCAACAAATTAATACAACACCGAGTAGGGAAGGGTTTTCCTCTGGGCAAAAACGAAAAGCAATGAGGTGTCCGGCTCGGACCAGTTTCCTGGTGAGAAGCACCGAGCCGGCAAAGTGTGGTCCAAATAAAAGTAGAGTTAAAGATTTCGGCTGGGAACGTTTTCGAAGACAGAAGCCAGTCGATTAGAGTGCTATTGGCACTTATAAAATTCCTGAGGGTATAGTGCTGTTTCAGGGATCGAGTGCGGTTTTAAATTATAATTTATAAGTGAAGCAAATCATCCATATCTCCAATGTGAAGCAAATCATCCATATCTCCAATGTGACTCTTCTTAAATAAAGAAAGGAAAAACCAATGTCAATGTCACAAATTTTTATTATTATGAAGGTTGAAAATCTAAAGCGCAACTAGTTTCGGCCTACAATAAGGCCATCGTCAGGCTACAAAAAAAGAAAACAAATTACAAAAATATAATCAAGAAGATTGTACGATTGCAGTTGATGGTGTAACATTGAAATTATAACAAATAATGCATAATATAAATTAATGGTTAAAACCAGGATAAAGTATTAAATTATATAGAAAGAGAAGAAATGGACATTGAAAAAGAAAAATGGTAGATTAAGTAAAGAGGAGAGCATTAAGCCCAATTATAATTATAAAAAATTACATAAAAATTAACGGGGGTTGAAGCAACCCAAATGTCGAAACTAACTAAATAAGTGATATTTGGTTATAGACCAAAACGGAGATATTAGAATCTGGTTATGAGACCATTTAAAGAAAAATATTAGGAAAAGGAATGACTCTTTCAAAATCTCTGAAATTGGCGTTCCAGAGAACCGAAAATAAATGTTCCAATGGGTAATCCGTAGAAAAAAGGAAAACCCAATAAGAAAAAGTTATGTTAATGGATACAATTTAAGAAATTTCTTTATAATTTCTCTTTTTACTCGTATAAGTGAGTGAGTTATTCTCCCAGACATCGGTAAGTCCGACTTTGAATATACTAACCACTAGATTTCATTATTTTGTTGGCATTTTGGATTTTTGCGATCAGATATTTCTTACTTGCGGTGGCCAGATTTAATTTTTGTCTCGGGACGATAAAGCTATCCCCGAGTTGTTTGCTTTTGTATGAATTAGCCACAGATTTAACGATGGGTAACCATAGTCATATCGCATTGGCGATTATATTATTTAAATACTAATACTTGGGCAAAGGTAATTGACTAAGGTCAAATTTATAGAAATATAATTAGTAACACATTTTATCATTTCCTTGCTGTAAAGAAGAGTAAATTCTTCTGTTAACCGAAAGGGTTAGAATAGGTTATACAGAATTATATTCAAAATCGATTTAGGCACGGTCCCTCGGACCCCCAGTAAATATTGTTAACTTTAATGTTAGGGTCCCTCAGACCATTTAATTGTAGTCAGTTTAGTTTATAAGTAAGTTTAATTTGTTTTTTTTTTGTTTTTTGAGGAGGCAAATCGCTTCATGTTAATATTTGTATGTTGTAAGAAATCACTTGAACGGACTATTGAAATAAAGCAGCTGGTTTCTCCTCAAATACTGTTTTAGTTCTTTTGTAAATTCACCCCTGTTTTCAGAGCCCTTTAACGCATCCCTTCCAGCTCCTTCACACCGGCTAACTAAGACCTTCCGCCAACAAATGCTGCGAAGGCCGAACTTTCCGCATATTTCAGCCTTTAGGTACCGCTCGGCTAAAGCTGAAAGAAGAGTTAGGACGTATTAATTCATTAAAATGGTTAAGTTCATTAAATAGTTAAAAGTATTTTATAAAAGATATCCTCCTAAAACAAATAATAGTAATAAATTAACTTAACGGATATTACATCTGGTAACAGCGGATTAGAAACTTTCTTCCGCTTATTACATCTGGTGACAGCGGATTTGAAAATTTCTTCCGCTTATTACATCTGGTGACAGCGGACTAGAAACCTTCTTCCGCTTATTACACTTACATAATTTATGTCTCTTTTTTTCCGATGGTTGCTATTACTATTTTTTGCTTATTTTTTCTATTACATGTTTGTTTGAGTTGTAGGTTGAGTTCGTAGACAGCTTCTACATCCGTTATGACCGAATCGTCAATTTTCATGGGAAAGTACTATAGTGATTGTCTTTTTTATTTCACTTCCCTTTCTGCTTATCATTTCCGTTTGTGTTGTACCATACTCTATTTGACCTTCGAGTATCTCTTCTCTGATTATTTTTTGGAGCCCTGGTATTTTTTGTCCATATGTTTCGATTTCTTCGTCATCCTGTTTTTTATTTATCTTCTACTGTCCAGTTTTGAATTTTGCTTTCTTTTATGTTAGTATTTTTAAAGCATGTTTCTTTCCATTCTTTGTCTATCAAGTTTAGTAGCTTCTCTTCTAGGAACCGTCAAAATATGACATACCTTCAGGTGCACCAGTTCCCTTCACTGCTTCCTATTTTTTTCATTATTTTCCATTTTCTATCTTTAAACTTCAAGTTCCTCAAAAATGTTTTCCTCTTTTTCTTTTTGGGTCATTAATTTTTCTATGTAGTCCAAGATTAACTTCCATATTTGTTCAGTTTCCAGCATTTTCGCGACGATGTTGTTTTCGTTCAACTCCATACCTACCTCTTCCCTAAAAACTTTCCTTGGCTCGTTCCACCGCTCGCATTCAAAGATGGTCTGATCGGGTGTGTCGATTTCACCGCAGTATATACTTTTTGATTATTTTGGTATAAGTGCGGAACGACCCGTGCCCGCTCAGAAACTGTGTCAAATGATAGTTGGCACTCCGGTGTTTGCACTTTACCCATACTGTGATATTTGAAATCAGCTTTTTTGTTCTCTGTGTCACGTCCGTCGTCTCACTCCATCTCGTCTGCCACTTCTCCATAGTTTTTCCGTTTTTTGCATACGCACCTCTCTATTAATAGGTTCGTCCATTTTTCTGTCGTGCTAATGAGCTCTTTCATTAGCCATCAACTGGATTGGGGATATGCCTGATATTACACACACAGCCTCAAAGGAGGCTGTAGCGCTTTATGCCAGATCGAGGCAGCATACAACAGAATAGAGGTTACCACGCAGCTCATCAGGCGTCTTTTTTGATAACCGGGGCCGTCAATGTTGGGCATCAGCTTCGCCAAGGCTATAAAGGATTTGTTGGCTTTTTCGATTGTATTTCTGATATGAGAATTGAATATGAGCTTATCGTCGATGTGCACACCAAGGCACCTTAGGCTCTTTTGAGGATAGATGTTTTTGCCTTCAACGTTAAAGATTACGCCTTTCCTTTTTCTCGGGCCTTTGATGATTACAGCCTCCGTTTTATGGGCGGCCAGTTGTAGTTTATTGTCCTTAAGCCACGAAGCAATTCTGGAGAGTGCTCTGTTAACCGCAGCCATCAATTCCCGCTTTTCTGGTGCCTCAACGATAAGCATACGCCACTGTCGTGCAATCTACTGGAAGTGTGACATTCAAGATTTGATCATGGACAATATTCCAAAGTACTGGTTCGAGGACTGAGCCCTGCGGAACGCCCAGGGTCATCTTTAACTCGAAACCAGTGCCAAAGATGATCCTGTCTTCAAAATGGCTTGTAATTAGCTAGATGAGGTAGTTTGGAACATTCTGTCTTCTTAAGTTGTCTAGTATCAATAACCAGTTTGCGGTGTTAAAGGTGTTTTTTATATCCAAGCACGACCCAGGCTTCCCTTCTTTTTGCTAGAATTGATTCAACTGCCTCTATGGTGGACTTTACCTCCCATGTTATCTATAAGACATATTGGTTTGTGTTTCTGTGCCTCCAGGACTTCCTTTGGAATAAGGACCACCCTTGCTCTCTTCCATGCCAGAGGAAAATTTTGGGTTTCCAGGATTCTATTGAAGACACCTAGGATCGTGTCCTTCCTTAAGGGCAATTCTTATCGTTTCTACGGTAATTCGATCAGGGCCTAGGGATTTGCCAGACTTCATTTTTAGCTCCAGCAGCTTGCAGCTCTTCCGGTGTGAAAGGCACAGAGACATTCGTTGTTTCGGCTCGAGGTATTGTTTCGTGACACGTTGGGAACAGTTCCATTATACTTTTTTTTATTCGCCGTTAGGTCATATGGAGGCCTTTGGTGCGCTAGATACTTAGTGGCTATCTTCAACCCTGTCCCCATACATCATTCTCAACCTGGTTGCACAGCTCCTTCCAGCACTTTCTTCTTAACCTGTTAATTGTCTTCTTGTATTTCCTTTGAGCAGTCCTGAGAGCGTTTGTTAGGTTTTCCATCTCATCACCTGTTCTGATTCTCGCCCTTGTGATGGCTCTTCTGGCAAGAATACATGTCTTTCTTTTGTCGGAGACTTCATCATTCCACCAGTAGGGCTGGTTCTTGCGCGTATATTGATACTAGTGCGGGCCATTTCTCTAGCGGATTTCAATGCCGTTACTAGTCTTTGGGGGGTCATCCTGAATTGAGGGTTTCATTATGTTTATCGCATCACTCAGTATTTATTTATCAAAGATGTCCTTCTTGACGTAACCCTGCCCTGGTGTCGAAAGTCAGATAGTTGTGAAGATGAGAGACTTTTCTGATAGAACTCTCCACTCCTTGAGTTTTTTCTCCATTTTTTCATTAGCCATAGTGATGTCAATGTAGGATTTGGACTTTCCTCTCTCAAAGGTAGGAGTTATGCCGTCGTTCACTACACAAGTGTAGTGTGGCTATCCAGTCCTTGATGACATCTGAGACTATGGGGCTCCAAAGGAGGAACTAATTCTGGCCGGCGCTCATTTTTAGCATCCCACATTATGTCATCGACAGTTTTTTTCGAAATCTTTAAAAGGCACATTAGGTGATATATAGCATTTATAAAAAGCTACATTTTTGGTGTAGATTTTATTAATTTATTATTTCTGACTATTGTTGCAACCACGCAATCCTTATCTAGTAACGAACCGTTTTTTTATATATGGCTACATTTGGTTTCCGGACGAAAATAAGATCCGCATTTATTCTGCTGGCTATCGCGTCTACAGCATCGTGAGCCCGTCTGGATCGTCCAACTTTGATTTTGAGCACCGTGAAAACCATCGGCAGGTGAGTATAACTTTTTAGATTAGATCGTGATAATAAAAGGGGAGGTGGTGTCGCCATCTATTGTAAAAACTGTTTAAAAGGCAAAGAAATCAAAGATCTGCCACTGGGTGATAGTGAGCAGGTCTGGATTAGCTTTATGCTAAACAAGCAGAGATATGCCGTTGGATCTCTTTATAAATCACCTAACCAACCCTCCAATGCGTTTTTAACGACTCTCGAAATTGTCTTAAGTGAGGTTGCACCTGGTCACAGCAATATAGTTTTCGCAGGTGACTTAAACATTGACTACCTAGATTCAAATAGTAGTGCGTGTCTACATCTAACTAATCTGCTTGAAATCTATAATCTTAAGCAAATTGTAGATCAACCCACCCACATTACTCGCTCGTCTAGTACATTGATCGATTTGATTGTTTGCTCTTTCGATATGAAATGCCGTAATATCTCCGTAATAGACTGTCCTTCCTTTACTGATCATCATCTTGTAAGCTGCGCTTTTGGTCCTCTTAAGTGCGTACAGAGCCCCAAAACTTACAGCTACCGAGACTACTCACACTTCGTCTATACCAATTTTTACTCGGATCTTATTAATGCTAATCTCGATAACATCTTTCTGTTAGATGATATTAACCTTAAAGTCGAATACCTTAGTAAAACATTCATCAACATATTTGATTTACATGCTCCCAACAAAACAATAAAAATGTTAAAAAGATTAGCACCTTGGTTAACTACAAATCTACGGTTGATGATAAGTCTACCTAATAAAGCTCTTGCTAGGTTTACGTCTACCTAATAGAGCTCTTGCTAGGTTTAAAAGGTCAAAACTGGGTCACCATTGGAATTATTACAAAGAATTGACAAATTTAACGAATAAAACTATTAGGTTAGGTTAGGTTAGGTTAGGTTCAATGTGAGCGGGGCGTTTCCCACCCCTCCACTGCGGCCAAACTAGGGCCTATTGTGGCTCACCCCTAAGGGTCACAATTCGCCATCCAGTCTGCACTTCTTAACAAAGTCCAAGATCGATTTTGGCGAGACTTGTCTAAAGTCGGTAGGCTCAAGCCGTATGAGGCCAAACGAGCGGAGCCTGATCATTTCTAACGCGGGGCAATAGCAAAGAATGTGCTCTGCCGATTCGTCTGCCACACTGCAGTAGCGACAGTCCGACGTATTGCTCAGACTAAGCTTCCTCAGGTGGTTTCTCAGACGACAGTGTCCAGTCAACAGTCCAGTAAGAATGCGTAGGTTACTTCTACTCAATTCCAGGAGCTGTGCTGTTTTTCTGCTCGAAGGTTGAGATATAAACGCTTTCGAGTGGGTAAGCCCCGGTATATTCTCCCAGTGCAGAAGGGTTTCCCTCGCTGCCCAGCTGGAGATAATGTCCTTGGCAGTGCTTTTTGCTATGCCAAGGAATGGTTCCGGTCCAATAAACGCGGACTCCGTTCCCTTTTTGCCAGAGTGTCGGCTCTTTCATTGCCCTCCACTCCCGCATGCCCTGGAGCCCAGAGTAGCGTTACTCTGTTATTTGCTCCAAGGTTGTTAAGGGATTCGATACAGCTCCACACCAGCTTTGAATCAACCCGGGTAGAATTCAGTGCTTTTAACGCTGCCTGGCTGTCCGAAATTATGTATATGCATTTGTTTACCTGGGGTTGGGCAATCAACTCCCTTGCGCACAAATCTATAGCAAACGTTTCCGCCTGAAAGATAGTAGCGTACTTACCAAGGTTTATTGAAATGTCAACTCTCGGATTTCTGCTATACACCCCGGCTCCCACACCCAGTGAATTTTTCGAGCCATCCGTGTATACGTGTACACGTGTGGCAAGCATGTCTGATACCATTCCAAGGACTTGGTGGGAATTTAACTTCCCCACTAGTCCCGCGTGGCCCCAAAGTGCCTCCCCCGTTATCTGGTTACCTATCGACTTGGCTCTGTAAGAGACCATCCTAGCCTCCTTCTCCAAAAGAATGGGGAGTGGAGTTAAACCTAGGAGTCTCTCCATTGCCGCCGTCGGAGTGGTGGACATAGCGCCCGTAATGGTCACGCATGCAGTTCTCTGCAGACCAGACAACTTCGCTGCAGCAGCTTGTTGTAGTCCTTTCGACCCCCACGCCACTGAGCCATACGTGACCATTGGTTTTATCACCGTTTGATAAATCCAGTAAATCTGTTTGGGATTCATCCCCCATGATTTTCCACAGACCCTTCTGAGATTCCAGAGGAATACCCTGGCTTTGTTTATTGTTCTCTCCAGATGGGATTTCCAGGTAAGTTTTCTATCTAGGATTACCCCCAGATATTTTACCTCCTCCGCAAAAGGAATGAGTTCACCGTAAAGAGTCGGCTGTCGCAGATTATCCAGCTTCCTCCTTTTGGTGAACGGAATAATTACTGTTTTGTGGGGGTTTACCGACATCTGCTCCTCCTCACACCACCTGTGTACTATATTTAGGGCCATTTGAAGGATCTCCGAGATGGTCTCCTCAAATTTTCCCCTTATTATTATAACCAGATCGTCCGCATAGCATTGGAAATCCACTCCCCGCAGGGAGAGAGTCCCAAGAAGCGAGTCAACCAGGAGTGACCACAGAAGGGGCGATAGAACACCCCCCTGTGGGCACCCCCGAGCCGCCCTGAATCGAACAGTCTCTCCCTGCAGTGATGACACTACGTACCGATTACCAAGCATGTTTTTTATCCAGTTACAGATAATCCTGTTTACTCCCCTGCGCTGAAGAGCAGCACATAGGGAGTGAGGTAGTGCGTTGTTAAATGCTCCCTCAATGTCTAGGAAGGCTGCCAGCGGAATCTCTTTGTTCTCAAGAGAGTGGCAAATCCGTGGACTTCCCAACCTGGTAAGCATATTGGTGGGGATTCAAAGGAAATTTCCTAAGGTTCCCCTCCCTAATGTGCCTATCTAGAATTCTTTCTAGAGTCTTTAGTACGAACGATGTGAGGGTGATCGGCCTAAAGGATTTAGGGAGGGAGTTATTCACCGTCCCCGCTTTACGTATATATACGACTCTTGCGGTCGACCAGCTCAGCGGAAGATAACCCCACGCTAGACTCGCCCGTAATAATTTTGTTAGCAGAGGTAGCAACTCCTCACCGTTTTGCAACAGCGCGGGAAAAATGCCATCCTCTCCCGGTGATTTGTATGGGGTGAACGAACTCATCGCCCACTTCACCGTTGATGGGGTAACCATTTTCGTTGCCGCCCCCCCAATCCTCTTTGTTTGGTCGTATCAGCGACCCAAAAGGAAGGGGGATCGGCTGCCGGTCTTCCAGAAGCAGACTGCCAGGAAAGTGGTTCTGTAGTAAGAGCTCCAACGTCTGTCTCTTGGAATCCGTGAAGGAACCGTCCGGTCGTTTTATCGAGCCGACTTCCTGTGCTGGATCCCTAGAGAGAATCTTGTGGATTCTTGTTCCGGCAGGTACATCAGAGATACTCTGGCAGAACCTCCTCCAAGAATCCCTTTTTGCCCTTCTGATGGCCTTGTTATAATCCGTTAGAGCACTCCTGTAGATATCCCAGCACCCTGCTACTTTAGCTCGATTGAAGAGACGTCGAACTTCTTTCCTTTTTTGTCCAGGCTGCTGCTCCACCAAGGTGACCCTCTATTGTCCCTCTTCTCCTTGAGTGGGCAGTTCTCCTGGTATGATAATAGAATTGCGTTTCGCATATGCTCATTCGCTGCTTCTATATCATTTTTGTTTTTTATAGACCCAATCCTCCCCTCCAAGTGCACTCGGAGGGACCTTCGGTATCCACTCCAGTCCGTGCATTTAGGATCACGGAATTGGACTATAGGCCTCTCCCCGACCTTCACCTCGAATCTCACATGTCTGTGGTCGGAACAGGAAGGTTCGGTGGAGACTCGCCAGTTAACAATCTTGGTGCTCATAAGCTGAGTGCTAATTGTTATATCTAAAACTTCCTTACGGACCCTAGTCACGAAAGTTGGTTCAGAACCTTCATTGTTAACTGAAAGTCCCTCCCTAATATATAATTATAGAGTGACTCACCCCTTGCATTGGTGTTGGTACTTCCCCAGTCCAGATGGTGGGCATTTGCATCACATCCAATGATCAGTTGTCTGTTGTTCCTCTTGCAGAAGGCGATTAGGTCCCGCACTACCGCTGGAGGAGGTTGTCCTGGTTCATCCCCCGGGAAATACGCCGAACAGACTACTAGCTCGAGCCTGTTCTCTCCCACCGGGAGCGAGAGTTGCGCCGCAACTACATCTGCTGTGCAAAACCCTGTTAACAAAAAATGATTAATGTTATTTCGAATAAGTAGACAAGCTCTAGGCTTGCCGCCTGAGCCGACCACCAGCTTACCCGAACTGTTCCCAAGGCCGCTAATTCGGCCTGTGTTGGAGATCCAGGGTTCCTGGATCATTGCCACGTCGATGTTTTCTCGGCCAAAAACCCTGCCAAGGAGGAATGACGCCGCTTTGGCATGTTGTATATTGGCCTGAAGAACACCAATATGGGAGGGCATTTTTATACTACCGTTGGAGGAGGAGGAGGAGGATCTCTCTTCCCCTCTCCCCCTGGGTTAGGTTTTTCCCCCCCTTTGGTGCTCTATTTTTCAGCGCCTTTCCGGACAGAGGGGTTTTTCCCTTCTTGTCCTTCGGGGCCGTTACAGAGGCAGCTGTTGACTGACTCCTTGAGTCCTCTACCGGAGTCCTAGCAGGAGGATTAACCCCTTTCTTTGACCCCACGGAGGCTACCGAGGTGCCAACAGCGGTAGACGCGGTGGTCTTTTCCTTGGGGGCCTTTTCCTCTCGTCCTCCCCGGGCCCTGCATCGGAAGTGAATCCGACCAAACCCGTAGAAAGGGCGGAGATTTAGCCTCTCCAGTTCTTGCATCGATTCATCGTCGATTGCAAACGTCCACGTTTGACCGGGACCCGTAGGTTCCCTACGTAGCACACTCCATTCCGGAGTGTTCAGGCCTCGGTTCATTGTCCGTAGACGTTTCAGTACCACTTTCCCCTCCAATCTAGGTGTTTCCCCTTCTTCGGGGATGTAGGCCACGCAGATGTGGGGTTTGGGTATTTCCTCCTTATGCACCAGTTTGAGTCTGGCGTCGTGCCATGGATGCAGGTCGTTAACGGCTTGTTCCATCCACTCAACCGTCGTCGCATCGGCGCACTCAAGGATGAGCATTCCCGGGCGGATTGTGCTACCCAGGAAACGGACTTGGGGTCCGTCGTCCGGCACCTCATCTAATGCGGTCATAATCGACCGCTGTACGAGGCGCAGTTGTTCGTTTGAGAGACGGACGTTAGGGTGATCGAGGTGGATAATGCCCACTCTGACTCCCTGTGCCACGTCCCTTAACGAGCGTTCAGTGGTCTGCCCGGATACAGTCCCGATACGAGGGTTCTTCACCTTCGCTTCCGGGGTTCTGCCATCCGAGCGAGAACGCTTACCAGAAGAAGAGGCAGGGGGATCCTTTCTCCCTTCTTGCCCCACCTCCGGCAAGCGCTGATCAGACGAGGTCTTGGGTCGAGTTTTATCTCCTCCCTTCTCGTCCAGCTCCCTCAGGATCTGGGCCAACGCGACATCATATTCGATGCCGCTCTTCAGTAGCCGGCTAAGACGTTTTCTCGTCGCACCGGAGAACCTTGCCCTTTTGTTCAGGTCGAGGCGTTTGACCGCTTTCACGGCTTCGTCCTCGCCTAATTTGGTTTCACCTTTAGAGAATTGAGGGGATGATAATAACTCCCTTTCCACCTCCTCGGTGATCTCCATTGCTTCACCAGAAACCTGGCGACCAGTGGGATTATCTCGCTCCATGGTAACGCCAGTACCCTGGTGAACAGGGGAGTTATCCCCCCTGTGGCCTGTTTTGTTGTCTTCTATATTTTTACTCATATTGTTCCCACGAGTAGCAAGGGAAATAAAGGTCCACTGCGACAGAGCCCCGCATTATCGCAGTAAGGCTACATACTTACGGGAGGTTGCCTGGTATCCCGAAGGCTCCGTTCACAACACCATAACCCCGGTGCCATCCAGTCTTAGGCACGGGTCGCGTAACACCTCTGACTTGGGGGATTTTATCGACTTACCTTGTCTAGATCCGCTGTGTTTTGTAAGAGCAGGGTCACCTCGTGCAGGATGCGAACGCGCACAGACGGTCTTGGTCAAAGTTTCCTCGGGGATTTGCCTGGTCCCCTCAACTTACAACCCTGGTGTCGGTGGCCTGTAGCCGACACCTTGACCCCAATAAAATAAAACTATTAACTTGGAAAAAAGTATATTTGGAATTTCAGGTAAAAAAACAACATACCAGTATTTGGAAGAAATTAAACAAACTAGATATTCATAATAAGAAATCTACGAATATTCTAGATCATTTATCTAATGTGAATAAAATAAATGCATTTTTTACTCAAATCACTACTGCCAACAAAGATCCGGACGATGACTTATTGAATTATTTTCGCAACACCGTTAAGGAAGGTACTGGAAATTTCTCGTACTTAAGAGTAACTGATGATGACTCAAATCTTTTACACATAAAATCTCAGGCTGTAGGAGTGGACAATATAAGTGGAACTATGCTTTTATACTGCTGTCCATTAATTGTGAAATATTTAACTCACCTTTTCAATTTTATAATTGACAATAACACATATCCATCTTCATGGAAAAAATCAATAGTGATTCCCTTCCCTAAAGCTCAATCACCTGAAAGTTATTCCGATTTACGTCCCATAAGCATTTTATGCTTATTTATCTAAAGTTTTCGAAAAACTGGCCAACTCTCAAATTCGTCAATATCTAAACAGCTTTGCCCTCCTCTCTCTTGTTCAGTCTGGATTTAGATCGGGATTTAGTTGTTCTACTGCCTTATTAAAGGTGACTGATGATATTCTCAGAGCTACCGACCAAAATCTTCTCACCGTTTTAATATTGCTTGACTATTCCAAGGCTTTTGATCTAATAAATCATGAACTGTTACTGGCATTAATGCATTATTTGGGATTCTCTAATAACTCAGTCGCACTTCTTAATTGCTACCTGTCTGATAGGTCACAAGCCGTAATTTTAAACAGCAATCTCTCTACATTTGCAAATACTTACACGGGTGTTCCTCAAGGATCTATTCTTGGCCCATTACTGTTTATTATTTATACATCACAATTTCACCATTCAACTCAATATTGTACTATGCACACATATGCCGATGATACTCAACTATATTTTTCTTTCTCTGAGAAGCAGGTTAAAACATCTTGCGATCAAATAAATAGTGACAGCTACAATTATCTTAGTATCTTATAAATACTGTTTAAATATTAATTCTAAAAAATCTAAATTTCAATTATTTGGAAGATCAGCTACCAAAAAAAGGATTGAAAGTCAAATTAATATAAAATTAAATAATTCTCCATTACCTATGGACGAGAAAGTAAAGAACCTTGGATTGATCATTGACAGTGCCATGAGATATACACCAGATATTACTTTAATTCTTCAAACCGTCATTGCCTATGTCAGAGATAAAACGTGTTTATTTAATTGTATCGTAAAGTACAAATTTATCGAGGTAAAAGTTTAAAGTTAATTCTACTAATCGGTATATTCTATTTGTAAGTACAGTCTTTATCGTGATTTTCTGCAGTTTCTTTTGAATTCCAAAATTTAAGGAAACTAGCTTAATTATCGTTATTGAGACATAACCTTGAAAGTAAAACTAAATTATTATTCTACCAGTGGCGGATCAACATGCCTTCTAACGCAATATGTGTGTGTTGCAGTAAATCATTTAAAACTCATTTAATGGTGCAATGTTCTGTGTGCGAAAAGTTATTTAAACATTCCTGCGTAAATTTATCTGTTGATGAGGCTAATAACCTCAATGATGACAAAAAGGGTTATTCATGGACTTGCATAAACTGTAGACATTTAGCAAATCAATTAAATGATTAAAAAAAATGATTTTGTCACTACATGAAGAAATAAAATCTTTAAAATCGGAGAAAGTGGCAAATAATAGCTCAACTCAGCAGGCTACCAACTTTGAAGAGTTAATCGCTGAAATCGTAGAAAGAAAAATATTATTTTGTTTCGCATTCCGGAAGATCAATCCAACCCAGCTACAAAGAACTCCCCAAAAGACCGAACAGAAGTAGAAAATATTTTAAAGGCAATCGATATAAACCTTGATTTAAGTATCTTGAATGTAATTAGATTAGGTTCCTTTAATAAGAACAAAACTAGACCTATTAAGTTAATCCTAAAGGATGAAAATCAGGTTCTGAATGTTATTAAGAGAGCCAGAAATCTAAAGAATACTCCATTTAGAAATGTTTCTATAAGTACTGATCGTACTCCTAGGCAGAATGTTATTAAGAGAGCCAGAAATCTAAAGAATACTCCATTTAGAAATGTTTCTATAAGTACTGATCGTACTCCTAGGCAGATTGCTTATTTTAACAATCTTAAGGCTGATCTTTTGAAGAAGAATGAGGAGGGTGTGGACAGATTTATTATTAAATATTTTAACGGGATGCCAAAAATTGTTAAATCTTTAAACTAAATATGTCCAGCAGTCAAGATTCTAATAGTGCGGTCAATCGTGAGCTTTCTTGCTGCTATCAAAATGTAAGAGGTCTAAATAGTAAAATTCACACTTTTAATGAAGCAATAAGTGAAAATGAGTATGATATTTTAGCGTTAACTGAAACCTGATTAAATGTGGATGTTTTCAGCGCAGAACTATTTCCTGACAACTATATGGTTTATAGGAAGGATCGAAAGTTTCAACAAATTTCCAAACAATGTGGAGGAGGTGTACTTTTAGCTGTAAGGAACACTATTGGTACTGAAATCATGGACACTACCACATTTAATTTATTGTTTCCTTCTATCGATTTATTAGTTGTTAAAGTTCAAATTAATTTTAAGCAAATTTATATATTAGTTATCTATATACCTGACAAAATACGCGTGGAAGAATTTGAAAGTTTTTTTGAATGTTTAGAACAACTTGATTATCTTAATGCTAACTCGATTTTTTTAGGGGATTTTAATGTTCCAAAATTTGTTAATGGCAATATTACTGATCTTAAAACTTCCATTATAATGAATTTATTAAATGTATTCGGTCTTAAACAGTTCAATAATGTTGTAAATTCTTTTAATAGATTGCTTGATGAATTACCTTTGGTTAAAGAAGATTCTCACCACCCAGCCCTGATAATCAACATCAGTAATATTTTGATGAAAGAGCATATATTTCAATTTGGTTCTGTTTAGAAAATTACAATTTTAAAAAAGCTAATTTTCACTCCTTATATCGGGAATTACATGAAACGAACTGGGATACGTTATTTCTTGCCAATGAAATAAATATTGTTGTTGATATTTTCAATAGTAGGATATTCAGCTTATTTGATAAACACATACCGATTTATAAAAGCTACGCTCATATGTATCCACCCTGGTTTGACGCTGAAATTATCAGAAATATTAAACTTAAGGCTAAACATAGAAATAAATTTAAAAATCATGGTAATAATAACGATTTACTAGAATTTCGCCGTTTAAGACTATTGATCAAGCAACAAATTAAACTTGCCTATAATGACTATATAGCAAACGTTCAGTCATCATTACAAAAGAACCCGAGGCAGTTTTGGTCGGTCGTATGTTCATTCAAAAAATAAGACTTCTAGGATTCCTGGTGAAATGGAGTATATGGGTAAATCTTTAACAGACTCCCAGTCTATTGTTGATGGTTTTAAGGATTTTTTCGGGAGTATCTATCAAAAATCTGATTTAGAATTCGTTACACAGCCTAGTTCAACGAATCATAGTTGTATTTGTTTTAATCCCATACAAGAGCATGAAATTATTCAAGCAAGTAAAAAATTAAAGGATAATATGACAGCAAGTCCAGATGGAATTCCATCTTTCTTTGTTAAGGACTGCATTGGAGCTATCTCAGCACCATTAGCATGGATTTTTAACTTATGTTTAAAGATAGCACAATACCCCAGTATTTGGAAGGAGTCTAAAGTTTGCCCTGTGTTTAAAAATGGAAGTAGGGATAAAGTGGAGAATTATAGGCCCATTTCTATTATAAGCAATATGTCTAAGGTTTTCGAAAATATTGTTTATAACAGAATAATGATGAATGTTCGTAATCAACTTTCTCCTTATCAACATGGCTTTATTACGAACCGTTCCACTATAACAAATTTGTTAAATATAACTCAATACATATCGGAAGCTGTTGACGGTAGAAAACAAGTCGATGTTATTTATACTGATTTTTCTAAGGCTTTTGACACTATACAACATGACGTTTTAATTACTAAACTTACAAATTTTGGCTTTGTTGATCATGCTATTGAATTTATAAAATCTTATTTAAAGAACAGGACGCAATTCGTTTCATATCGTGGAATTAGGTCTGTCAAATATACAGCATTCTCTGGTGTACCTCAAGGTTCCAACTTAGGACCTTAACTATTTTTACTTTTCATTAATGATCTTTGTGAGTCTATTAACACTAATCGTCTATGTTATGCAGATGATATGAAAATTTTTCTTGAGATCAATAGCATCGAAGACTGTCATCATCTTCAGAGTCAATTGAATTTTATTAAGAACTGGTGTGATAGTAATAGACTTAATCTAAATATTAATAAATGTAAAGTTATTAGTTTCTCAAGAAGGGAATATATTGTTGATTATCCTTATATGGTTAGTGAATTGCTTTTGCAACGAGTCAGTGAGATCAAGGATTTGGGCATAACTTTTGATAGTAAATTAACTTTCAATCGACATATATCGTTAAAGGTTTCGGAAGCAATGAAATTATATGGATTTATAGTTAGAAACTGTAGAAACTTAACTAACATATCTGCAATTAAGTTGTTATATTTTTCATATGTTAGATCTAAACTTGAATACGGCACGATAATCTGGTCACCATTTTATGAAGTTCATATACAAAATATTGAGAGGGTGCAGCGTAAATTTTTAAAATTGCTTTCATATAAACACCACAAGGAAGGACGTGCATTGACAATTATAGACCAATTTCGCTTCTTAATAACCTGGCAAAAATCTTCGATAAGGTAATACTAAGTAGGCTCCAGAAACACGAACGAGAACTCAAATTAATACCTGACGAGCAATACGGTTTCAGAGAGGAACACGGTGCCTCGGCTCAGCTAATCCGTGTGATAAACCACATACGGATTGGTTTCCGGAAGAAACAACCCTCTGTAATGGTAACGCTTGAGATAAAGAAGGCCTTTGATACAGTTTGGATACCCGGGCTGGTTCAGAAGCTTTCTCATATGGGATTACCAGACTACTTGGTATTAATTTTACATTCATATCTCGTGGGTAGATTCTTCTACATGAGAATTGCAAATGGTCCTACGGAGGTACGACCATTTGCAATCAAAGCTGGGGTGCCGCAAGGATCAGTGCTGTCGCCTACGCTGTATTCGCTGCAATCTAATCAATTGTGCACTGCACTTTACGTAGATGACCTTTGTCTGGTGCGAACAGCAAGAACGGTGGAACTGGCACTGCACTGCAGTTGAGTCGCACCTCAACGCGAAAATAGTTCCTTACTTTATACACAATAAACTCACGCTCAACCCGAGAAAGACGCAATACATGGTACTACGTGGTAGTTTCAGAGCCAAAACATATCTTTTCTCCAGGCTTAAACTACAGGGGGAAACTATCCAACCAAGCTCTAGTATAAAGTATCTTCGATACATTATACAGCCAAACACTCTCCATAGTGAGCACATCGATGGGAGGATAACTCAGGCCAAAGTGGTGATGCGGGTCCTATATCCAATGATTGGCCCAAACAACAAATTTACCATAAAAAATAAACTTTTACTTTATAAACAGGTAATTCGGCCAACATTGATTTATGGGTACCCCGTGTTCTACTCAGCCTCTAAGGGAGCCTTCCAGCGAATGCAAGTTGTACAGAATAAATGTTTGCGCATGGCGGTATGAAAAGGCGGACCTCGCTATCCGAGGAACACATGGTTACATGAGTTCACAAATTTTTCATTCATTAAAGACTATGTTTACAATTTAGCAAAAAGATTCTATAAATACAGCATTCCAGATAGCCTAAACCAAATTCTAAGGAAGCGGGCAGTTTATACTAAGAAAAGATATCTTTTACTACATGAAGAAATTTTCAATGCATCTCCTTCACATCCACCACGAGGTTAAGTACTCTCAACTCTTTTATTTTTTGATTATTCATTCTGTAATATATACCTACACTTAATTAATTTTAACTACATGATATCCAAACTCAAAAGGTCCTTTTACAACCACAGACGGAGTGAATGACATAATGTATTTATTTATTAGTGTGAATGAGGAATGAATGAACCGTCTAATTTTAATCAATTTGCTATATATTTACATTTTATCTATACATTTAAAGATTATAACCAAATATGTATCGGTGTGCAAACCTGTTTTTCTGAGTTTTCAGGTACATATCTGACAAAAGCTAATTGGGAGTCATAGTTTAGTGATCGGACGGATCTATTGTAGATCATAAACTAATTCAAGGACTGAGTAATGCTTACTGCAAGGAACCAGTGACGGGGCTGACAGATTGGTATCACATGGAAAGGAAGAGGAGCTTAAAATATTTTTCTGTATTTTGTACGGCTTTTCTGTCAATCTATGTAAACAAACGTTATAAAATTTTAGATTATTAAAGATATTTTAATATAAAATGTAAAGTATAAAATATAGGGGAGATAAAATATAGGTAGAATAAGATGTAGATAAAATCTAAAATATAGAATATAAATATAAAGTAAAGTATCACAGCTGTTTCCTTTACTGCCTCAGTCTCTTTTATGCCTTCATCTTTGTCTTTGGGCTTGTCTTTGTTTGGCTCTTGTCTTGACATTTTTTGGTGCTTGTTTTCGTTTTAAATTATGTCTTTAAAGATTGGACATCTGTAACTCATGTTTCTGTGTCCCGTTTTTCTGCATGTCCAGCAAAATTCATAGTTGTTTTTGCAATCTACTAGTTTGTGATCTTCATCGCCACATTTTCTACATTGTTCTCCAATTGGATTATTTTTGCATGCCCTTATCGTGTGTCCCATGCTTCCACATTTGTAGCACGTTAGTAGATCTATTCTTTTCACCATTCTGCAGTTTAGCAATCCTACCCTAATCTTTCGGTTTACTGGGAGCTTTTCAGCCACACTAGCGTCGATTTCAATTGTGGCGGCTGGCCTGTTTCCATTCATAGGTCGTACCGACTTACTTTCGCATTGTTTTGCTCGACTTCTTTCTCTACGGATAGCAGTAGCTCGCTCTCGGTTGAAGCCATGTCCATATCATAAATGTGGAAAGTTGCAACATTTCTAGTAGTCATGAATTCTATGTCCTTTGCTTTATTCGCTAATTCCGTTTTGAGTTTTTCCAACTCTTCACTTGTTTCTGCTTCCATTAGTATATTGCCAGTTTTTGTTTTCCTGATTGCTTTGAGCGTAAGTTTTCTGCTGTTATTTTCAATCTTATGTCCTTTAGTATTTCTTCATACCTTTTTGCCTTTACTGTTAATTATGATTGACTGTTTATCTTTCCTGGGTTGTTTTATAATTCTGGCCCATTCCAGTTCCGTAAGGTTGTTATCCATGTCAAAGATGTTTATCTTTTTCATTTTGTTTCTGCTTGCGCACTCTATTAGTTTTCTTCTCTTTTCGGTTGTCATCTTTGGATCCATAATTATAATTATCTCCTTGTATTCGTCTTTCATGAATCTTTCTACAGTTTTTTTAGTACTTGTGTATAGTGACTTTGGTTATGGTCCCAATCCCACCAGTTATTTTGGTTTTTCGTCTGTTTGCCTCAATTTTCTTCCAGTTACCGTTTTCGATAGTGGCATCTATCTGCTCTCTTGTGAAGACCTCTGTATTATCCGTTTGGGTTCGTATGCTCCTTTTGTTGTTAGTATTAGTTTCTGTTTGTGTTCCAGAGCCTCTCATTTCCGGTTTGTCGACATTAATTTCTGTAGTGCTAGTTGTCGTTCTGGTGGGATCGGTGTCTATCATTTTGTCTTTGCGAGTACACCCTTCTACTAGGTTAGACATTTCAGTTATTTTGTTCTTGACACCTTTTTGTGTATTGGAATACATTTGCATAGCTCCCTTTAGATCTTTACATAGTTTATCCAGTTTTTTAAGCATGTTTCTAAACTCTTCTCTTCCCACTTCTAGGTTTTTTTGGCCTTTATCCTTCCTCTTTCTTTTCGCAGTTTGTTCTGGGCTGCTTTGATCGGTGTCTGTTAGTGTTATCAGCTCTGGCTGGCTTAATGGAACAGTTTCGACCCCAGATTGGTCTATTAGTTTTTCATCGCTATTTTCGTCTTGTGTCTCTGGGCTGCTTTGATCGGTGTCTGTTAGTGTTATCAGCTCTGGCTGGCTTAATGGAACAGTTTCGACCTCAGATTGGTCTATTCGTTTTTCATCGCTATTTTCGTCTTGTGTCTCTGTTTTTTCCTCTTGCATATTTGATTTTGCCTCCAGAACCTTCTTGGGAGATGTTCTTATTAGAGGGACTCTGGGCTTAAAAGGGTTCTCTTTCTTTTCTTTCTCGTTTGCTTGGTTGGTTTGTGTTTTGTTTGTATTCTCCATAAGCGTTCCCACGAGTAGCTAGGAAACTAACCAGTCAGCTCCTGCAGAGCCCCGTATGCAGGAGTAAGACTCCTTACTCCATTGTTTCACCTGGTGCCCTGGAGGCACCGTTCGCGACCACCTCGGCGTGGCCACGCAGCCCTCGGCACGGTTGCTAACACCTTGGCTTTCCTGTCACCGCTCTCTTTAGCCTGCGGGGTCGGCTCCACCGGGGTTGGTTACCCGATCTCGCCTAACCCACAGTTACCAGGGCCCACCACGTGGAGGTGAGAGTCGGACTTTGACCCTTAACCTAACCTAACCTAACTTTGGGTGAGAAGGAAAAATACTGTTTACGCATGTCCACCCCTGGATGTTCGGGGTGGGGGGGTCTGTGGGAGTCAAGAGTTCTAATACCCACAAAAAAAACCTCTTCGGTCGCCTTGGCATCGACCTTATTGCCATTTTCTCAAGAATGCTCCTTATCCTCTATTATAATCTTGGGCGTCTTCCCTGTCTGGCCCACTCCTCTTCCTCCTTGGCTCTCATCACATACCTGACCCATTCCATCACCACACTCCATTCTCTCTCTCCCTTTATCATTTCATCCACCATGTTGTCCGGTCCTATGGCAGTTCCCAATTCCATTTCGCATTCTTCTCTTGCATTCCTCCATCCACTACACTCGAAGAGGGTTTGGTGCGGGTCGTACTGCTTCTCGTCGTCGCAGTGCACACATTCTCCAGACTCCGACTTCCCGATTCTGTATAGGTAGCCTTGGAAGCTACCATGACCAGTTAGGACCTGTGTCATAACCCGTTCTTCTATGCTTACACTCCATCTATGGTTTTATTTCTGGTATTAACCTCCTAGTCCAAACCGCCCTACCATCCTCCCAAATCCTCTGCCATTCCATCATCGTTCTATCCCTTGCCAACTTCCTTGCGCTTTCTGCAGATCCTTTCCGACTTTTATAACAAAACAGCCTCTCCTGTGCCAACAGATTTATAGGCGGAACCCCCGCTACGACCTGAATGGCCTCGGCTGACACTGTTCTGTATGCTGATGCTATTTGCATCAACAGTCTTCTTTAAAAGCTTATATACATTTGTCTATATTTTGCCACCTTCATAACATCGATCCACACTGGCGCTGCATACAGCAATATGGATTGAGCCACTTTCCTCTTCCTCGAACCTGGGCCCCCTATATTTGGCAGAATTCTCGTGAGAGCCGCCACACTCTTCTCAGCTTTCTCTATCGCCTTCCTGATATGATCCATGAACCATCCCTTTTGCGAGATCCAAGAGGCCGTCAGGTATCTTGGAGGGATCTATTGCGACGCTCTAATCCTCGCGCCTTTCATACCGTTGGCACAATGCCTTACACCGTAGTAATGGGAATTTTTTATCGAAGTTTACTCTTCTAGAACCTAACCTAACCTAACCTAACCTAATCTAATCTAATCTAATCTAATCTAATCTAATCTAATCTAACCTAACCTAACCTAACCTAACCTAACCTAACCTAACCTAACCTAACCTAACCTAACCTAACCTAACCTAACCTTTTTTTTTCTTGGAGGAAAAATGCTCTTACGCACACCTGGCTCTGATGTTCGGTCGGGTAGTGTGGGACTTGTGAATTCTCTACCCACTAAAAAACCTCCTTTTTAATCCTTCAGATCCTATTTGTTGCACCTGGAACCAACTAAAATAGTCATACCTCAGGCACACCAAACCTACTGCATATTTCTTTGATAATTTCTTTCTTTCACTTCTTTATTTCTTATAATTTCTGTAATATATTCTAATATTTTGTCCCATTGATTTTTTGATTCTATCATTTTTGTCACCATTGTCCTCGGTTCTAACTCTCCTATCTCCAATCTGATCCTTTCCTTCTCTTTCCTCCAGCGATTACATTTAAACATTGTGTGTTCTGGGGTATCTTCGAGGCCACAATATATACACAGATTGTCCCTTGCCTTTCCGATTTTAAAATGACCCTTGAGTAAAAAAGTATTATCTGCTTCCTAACTGTATTCGTTATCATTTCGTATTTTTTCCTTTCCTGTATTCTAGCCATCTCCTCTATCATAAGGTCAATCGGTGGTACACCCGTGATGACATTTACTGCACTCGTTGAGGCCGTTCTGTACGCCATAATCACCTTAATTAAGTTTTTTCTTTGAATGCCTTTCAGCATATTCCCATATTTATTTGTTTTTGCGACCCTTCCCCATACTGGCGCCCCGTAAAGCAGTATAGAGTGCACCACGGAGCTTATCATTTTTCTTTTAAAATAACTCGGGCCACCTATCCTAGGCATCAATTTTATTAGCGCGGCGTTCGACTTTTCTGCCTTCTCCACAACTTCCCTGACGTGAACATTAAAAGTCAGTTTATCATCGATGTAAATCCCCAGGCACTTTAACGACTTTTTTGGTTCGATCCTTAGGCCATTCAATTTAAAAGAAATATCTTTGCTGTCTCGTCGTCCTCTTATAATCACCGCCTCGGTTTTTTCAGGCGCTAGTTTCAGGTTTAACTCTTTCATCCCCCCTTCTATTTTATTTAGTGAGTTATTTGTCCTACCTATTAGCTCTTGCTTATCTCTCGCGTTCACAACCAATGTTAAGTCGTCAGCATATGCTACCATCCTGCAACCCTCCGGCAATTCAATATTCAACACCCTGTCACACAATAGATTCCAAAGGGTGGGCCCCAACACAGAGCCCTGTGGAACTCCTTGAGTTAAAGTCTTCGCAAAATTATCTATTCTAAAGCTTCTTCCCGCGAAATAGCTACTTATTACATTAATAAGACCCCCAGAAACCTTTCTTCTTTTTAATTCTCCCAATATGTGTTCCCATCTTGCCGTATTAAAAGCATTTTTAACATCAATGCAAACGATAACTGTCCACCCACTATCCGTTTTTTTGACTATCTCTTCCACAGCCTCCACGGTCGACTTACCCTTTCTGAATCCAAATTGATTCATGAGAGAAGGTGATATCCCTTTCAATCCTGTTTTTAATTAAATGTTCCAATAATTTTCCTAACGTGTCAAGCAAAGTAATCGGCCTAAACTTTTGTTTCTCTATATCACCTTTTGGAATTAAAATCACTTTTCCTTTTTTCCACATTTCAGGAAACTCTTGCGTTTTTAGAATTTCGTTGTAAACTCTTAGTATCTTTTCGGGCATAATCTCCATAGCTGTCCTAATCGTTTTAACTGTAATCCCGTCTGGTCAGGGGGATTTACCTGCTTTTTGTTTTCTGCTCGCATCCTCCAACTCTTCCATGGAAAAGCTTGCAAGACGCTCACTACTCTGGCGCGGCGGTAGTTTTGAACGACAATCAGGAAATAGCTCTATGATAATCTCTTTGTTTTTTTCCGCATTAAGCTTATACGGTTGTTATTGATTCCTTAAGCCCCTTGTAGCTATTCTGTATCGCACGTTGGACAGAACTCCTCATTCCTACACATTTTAACTGTGTGCCCCTCTTGTCCACATTTGAAGCATCTATCCATCCTCAGAGGTGCGGTACAGTCTTTGGTTAGATGACTATATGACCAACACTTGAAGCATTTGCTTAACTTTATGCCGCGCTCCACTCTGCACCTTACTAATCCAATCTTTAGGTACCCCTGTTGGAGTATTTTTTCTGCATTCGTCTTTGATGTCATTAAAGTAGCCGCTTGGGTGTCGTCTCTCATAATTCTAAGATTACCAAGCTTGTCTTCTTCATTCTTCCATTCTATCCTCTTTTTAATCGCTTCTATAACTTCATCTTTAGTGGTAATTGAGTCCATTCCCCGTATATAGATAAATTATTTTTCAAATTTATGGTACTAACCCTTACTGTGTGAAAGTTCATCTTATTCAGAACAATAAACAACTAAAAGGTTGAATTAACTTCCACTATTTATTCTATAAATACTTTAAATGCAATGACAGCCGTTTCGCTATCGAAATAGCATCGTCAGATTGACATATTGAAGTTACATTTTGTTTGTTTGTAACTAGGTACTTGATGTTGATAAGTAGTTAAGGCTAGACCAAGTAAGGAAGTAATAAGACATAACAATATTAAAGCCTAGATGTTATTAGCCCTAATGGATTATCCTGGATGTATTTCCCTCTAAGATCAGTATAACTGTGCAATGATATAGAAAAACCAGGAAAAAAACTATATCCTGCTGATCTTTACAATAAATTAATATATTTGTGTTTTAATTACGTCTTATCTATGTATAAAATAAAGACTCAATCAAAGTAAACATTTTAATAGTGGTGAACTTTCAAGATTTATTTGTTCATTAACTACTTTATATTGTTGATCTGCTAGATGTCTTTTGATTTCAAGTTCTTCGAGGAAATCTAAATTTTGTTTTTTATCACAGGTGTGTAATATTTGAATGTCATTGGTGTGTATGAGTGAATTTGGATGTTCAAGAACATGTTTTGCATAGTTTGACTTATCTGGTTGTTGTAATCTATATGCTCTTAAATGTTCATTGAATCTTATTTCAAAATTTCTTTGTGTTTGACCTATATATACAGCATTACACTTTGGACAATTAATTTTGTAAACACCAGATTTTTTTAATTTAGGTAATTTTGTTTTTACATTTAACAATTTTGTACCAATATTATTTTGTGTTTTAAATGATATTAATGCTGATGTTGCCGAAGATTTATTTTTGAAATTTTATTGGAAATAGTTCCACAATATGTAATATTTTTATAACTTTTAATTTCTTCAGTTTGTTAGGAAATATTAGGTTTAGTGACACTTTCTGTTCTTTCTTATTAATTAATGTATTTATCAAATGTATTGGATAGCCATTAGATATTGTTATTTGTTTTATAATCTCAATTTCTTTATTAAAATTATTTTTGTTCATTGGAATTGAAAATGCTCTATGTATCATAGAATTATAAGCTGCTAATTTATGTGATATAGGATGATTTGAATGATATGGTATGGTTACATCTGTTTGTGTTGGTTTTCTGTATATTGAATAGTTTAATGAATTATTAAATTTTTCAATTCTCAAATCTAGAAAATTAATTGAATTATTTTCTTCAACTTCTAAGGTGAAATCAATTTTAGGATGTAAGGTATTAATATAATTACAAAATATATCTAATTGTCGTTCGCTACCTACAAAACCTGCTAACACATCATCAACATATCTATACCAAAATACAATATTGTTTTTATAACTAGAATTAAAGATTTTGCTTTCTAAATTATCCATAAAAATATTTGCTAAAATTGGAGAAATGGGACTTCCCATTGGAAGACCTTCATTTTGAATATATACTTTCTTATCAAAAGTAACATAATTTTGGCTAATGCATACATTAAATAGGTCAATTATATCTGATATTATACCTGGATGGATATTTCTTTCATCTAATAACTTTTTAACTACAACTATACATTCTTTAGGAGGTATTTTAGAGAACATATTAGTTACATCAAACGATACTAATTTAGTATTATTTTGTAAATTACATTTATTTAATTTATTTATCAAATCTAACGAATTTTGTACTGAATATTTAGATGTGTAACCATAATTATTTAGAATAGTATTTAATTTTTTAGCTACCTTAGTATTAGGAGTGTTAACATACGAAACTACAGGTCTAATCGGTTTTGACTCTTGATGTAATTTAATAGTTCCATATAATTCTGGACATTGAGGATTTTTATTAATTAGGTATTTTTTATCATAGTCATTAAATATATAATTTGAATGATTTACATGTTCTTTTATTTGGTTGGAAAATTTTTGAGTTGGATCGTTTTTTAGAATTTTGACATTACTTGACATTATGAAATCATTCACTTTAGATTTATAATCTTCTTTTTTTAAAATTACTGTTGAGTTACCTTTATCTGATTTTGTAATGATTAGGTTATTTTGATCTACTTTATTTTTGATTGATTTTAAAGCTAAAATGTCATTTTTAATAATTTGACTTTGACTTTATCTGGTTTAATGTCTCTAATAAGATTTGCTATTTGCATTTTTTCATAAATAAAATTATTTGAATTAGTTCTTAAAGCTATTTCAGAATCTGTGGCTAAAATTTCTTTTATATTATTAGTAAATTTGGGTGGTATGCGAAACGGCTGTCATTGCATTTAAAGTATTTATAGAATAAATAGTGGAAGTTAATTCAACCTTTTAGTTGTTTATTGTTCTGAAATTCTTTTTCGTTTCTTATTCCTCATTTTCTAGTTTTTGCCCCTGTATTGTGTGCTTCATTAATGTCATGTAAGGCCTCCTTGTTTTTATCTACGACTAAAAGCATTTTTCCATCCCTTGTGCTTTTAATTGTCCTTATCGCCGATGTCATTTTTTTAACCTCCTTTACAATTTTTTTCACTTTATTCAGCATTTCGCTATATTTTATGTTATCTTTTCTATCTACTATAATTCCATAAGTTGGCTTTTCCGTCTGTTTTGTACTCTTTCCTTCGGTTACTTTTTTGTTAGTCGTGTAAAGTTTTATTTTTGTTTTAGTGTTATTAAAAATTGTCTGCATAATCTTCTTGAGAGTTTTCACCTCTATTTTTTCAATGTGATGCGTTGCTACTTCAGCTTCATTACCAACTTCATCCTTCAGTCCTTTTACCTAATTCCAAATATCCTCGAGTGTTCCGTTCTGTTATATTTTGATAACTTTTTTAGAAACTGTTTGCGGTGGCATTGTACTGCGGAAAGTTGTCTGCTGCTCCATGACTTCTAAGTCGTTTTGTAATAGTGCAATATCCAGAAATTTATTTTTAAACAGTCGTTGTACTCCATAGTTCATGTCAGTGTCTTCCGGTTCAACAAACATCGCCTTAACAACCTTGTCCGGAGTATCCAGGGGGTTTCCTATGACCACTTCTACATTAGTGTAGACCGTTTCTTCCCATTTCTTTTCCTTAATTTCTAAGAAGTCCTTGTAGTTCCCTATACCATCCAAAGTTCCAATTTTCCCTTCGTCTTCCCAATTCGGTGTTTGGCATCCTACCGTAGCCGTTTGTGTTATCACTGTTGAATTCTTGGTATTTTCTGTCCGTACCTCTACCTGTTCCTCTGTAACTATGATTTCATGTTCTTGTATGTCCATTTCTGCCTTTATTCTACCCGCCTTTCTAGATATACCGTCCAATTCCATTACCTTTTCCTTAATTTCCTTCTTCGTGTTAGTATTTAGCTTAATTAACTTTTTAAGCTCTTTTAGTCCGTCCTCTATTTTTTTGTACATATTATTAAATTGTTTTTGTGCACCAACCCTATCCTCCTTCGTTTTTTTCTGTTCTCTTCCGGTGTTATGTCTGATCTAGATCTTTTGCCCTGCTGCCCCTTAAAGATAGCTTTCTCTTCCTCGTCCTGTTCCGTTAAATCTATCTTATAGAATTCCGATTCAATGATTGGTTCCTTGTCATCTATATCAGATATTCTTTTCCTAATACGCTCATCACTTATCATTGTTAATGAAATCGCCTGTGGAGAATCATCTTTTCCTTCCTCATTTTTTCCCCTCGGTGGGGTATGTGCTATTAGCTTTCTTTTTCCAAATACCTTTACTGCCTCTATCTCTTCCTCTTTTTCGCTTCCAGTAATTATACCAAACACCCGAGCCTGGTCGCTCGCCTGGGGTTCTGGGAAGTAGCTGGCTGACGGTCGGGGGAGCCTTCCTGCCTACTCCTCATCTCGACCGGTTCTGGGGATCCGACGCCCCTGTCCCGTAAACCCTTATCTGTGCATTTGTCGGTCATAATATAATCCATCACATGCCTCTCTCGTTAGCCTGCAGGTTCAAGCTCCACCGGGGTTGGTTACCCGATCTCGCTATCCCCCACAGTTACCAGGGCCCACCACGAGGAGGTGAGTCGGACTTTGGGCCCCAACCTAACCTAACCTAACCTAACCTAACCTAACCTAACCTAACCTAACCTAACCTAACCTAACCTAACCTAACCTAACCTAACCTAACCTAACCTAACCTAACCTAACCTAACCTAACCTAACCTTTTTTTTTTTTTTTTTTTTTTCGTGCAGGGGAAATGCAGTTACGCACGACATGGTTCTTCACTTCCATGACAGTGTTGGACTCCAGGCTATGCCCGCATACCAACTAAAACCCCTGCGATTGCTCTCTCCGGTACTGGAATGACCAAATTTGGTATCTCATCAGCCCGGCGGCATTTTTTTTACCTACTATTCTACCCGTTATTACTTTCTTCCTCAGAGTTGTTATCTGAAAAGAGAAGCGACTTTTCCACTGTTGTCTTCCACCTTGCCTTTCGCTGTTAACTATAACTCCCTTTGGCCTCGCCGACTCTGCTCCTCCCTTTCCTCTTCTTCTTTTTTTCTCACGATAGTCCGTAGCATGTGCTGGACTACTACCCATGTGTCTCTATCCTTACACATTGCCCCGACTATTGTTTCAGGGCACAGCTCATACCCAAGCTTTCGGTATGCGCTAGACCTATCCGCCGTCCATCTTACACATTGAAATATTGTGTGCTGTACTGTATCCTCCAGCCCACAATACAAACATCGATCATCGTTGTCTTTCCCGATTTTGTGAGTGTACCTTTGAAGCTACCGTGACCTGTCAGAGCCTGGCTAATCCAGTAGTCGAGCTGCCTGTGCTTGCAGCTGTACCACTCCTTTACATCCTTGATTAGCCGTTTTGTCCACCCTGCCTTACCCGTTTCCTGAATCCATCGCTCTTGCCATACCCTTAGGCTTTCCTCTCGCGCACTCTTCCTTGCCTCTTCGACCCCCTGACCTTCTACAGCGGCCTCAAAGACCCTTTTCCTTTCAAGCACTAACAAGTCGATCGGGACCACCCCAGTGATAACCTGAAGGGCCTCGCTAGACGTCGTTCTATACGCTGACGCAACCCTCAGGAGCCCTTGTCTTTGGGCACTCACTAATTTCGCCCTATATTTATTTATCATTAACACCGGGTGCCATACTGGCGCCCCATACAACAGTATGGAGTGTAACACCTCATTGATGACTTTTCTTTTTTCCTCACTCGGCCCTCCGACATTGGGCATCAGTCTCGCCAACTGACTTGCCCTGTCTACTGCTCGTGCACATGCGTATTCGACATGTTTGGTAAACACACATCTCTTATCAAAATGCACTCCCAAGTATTTGACTACGTCCTTGGGGTGCACCTCTATACCTCCAAAGCCGAACACAATGTTCGCTCTGTCTCGGCTCCCCTTCACAATGACAGCTTCTGTTTTATGAGGAGCCAGCGAAAGCTTGAGCTTCCTCATAACCAGATCTATCCTCCTCATGCAGTCGTTTGCGTTGATCATGAGATCCATTTTATCGCTAGCATTAACCACCAGCGCCAGATCATCAGCGTAAGCGAAGGCTTTGGCCCCTTCCGGCAGTCTTTCCCTCAAAACCTTTTCGTACAGGACGTTCCACAGTGTCGGACCCAGAACCGACCCCTGTGGGACCCCTGCACCCATCCCTGACTTTCCCTTTTTCCCCCAAGTTAGCCGCCTGTCACAAAAATAATCGACCACAATGTCAATCAGATACCCAGATATACCCCACTGCTCCAGCTGTGAAACGATTGCCCCCCAGTCAGCGCAGCCAAATGCATTCTGAACATCCAGAAGTACCAGTGCACACCACTGCTCAGTACACGTCTCTATGGCGTGCTTAACCGCCGCCATGGCATGGACGGTTGATCTTCCTTTCCTGAAGCCGTACTGGCACTCAGAAAACCCATTATTCTCCTCTACTTCTTTAATTAGCCTATTTTTAATGAGACCTTCATAAAGTTTACCTAGGCTCGCTATCATGCATAGCGGCCTATATGCCGTTGACCCCTTTTTTGGGATCAACACTACCCTGGCGGTTTTCCACTCATGTGGAAACCTTCTGTGTTCTAGTAGCTTATTCAGCATCCTCCGCATCACCTCAGGATCGCACTTATATGCAATCTTGATTGCCTCGGCCGGTATGCCATCAGGTCCCGGCGCCTTGCCGTTCTTCATAGACTCTATTGCTAGGTCTATTTCCTCCACGTTATGCACCAGTCTTTGCCAGCATTCTCTTTTCGAGTCCCTTATTTGTTTAGCAAGGGCCCTCCTGTTTTCCCTATAGGATTGTTCGTAATTCTCTGTGGCATCAGAAATGTTTCTCCTTCTTGCCCGAACGAGCCTACGCCTTGCAGCAATACATAACTTTCTAGCCTCCTCAATACTGTCTTTCCACCAGAATGGGGTAGGCTTTCTGTCCTTCTTCCAAGTGGTTGCGTTTTTAAACGCACCTTTTACGTTTTCCACGTATCTTGCGTGGTCTGTCCATCCGTCGGGCGTTGTTGTTGCAATCCTCAACTGCATTTCCGTCTCAAAGGCCAACCAGTCGATGTTTCTGGTGCAGAACTCTTTTCTGTTACCACCGGGCTTTGCCCCTGACCGTATCTCGAAATAGATGTACCTGTGAAAAGACAGACTTTCGTCTGTCAGTATATTCCATCCAAAGACCCTACGTGCCAAGCTCTGTGTGGCGAACGTCACGTCGATGAACGACTCACTACCCCCCCTGACGAAGGTAGGAGTGAGCCCATCGTTTATGACCACTAAGTTCTGAGAAACCAGCCATTCCGCCCACACACGGCCTCTATCATCCTCAACAGAGGAACCCCATGCGGGAGACTTTGCATTTATGTCTCCCATTACCAACGCACTAGCGCCAGCCTTTACCTCGCCTGTGACCTCCGTCACCTTAGCCTCGTACTCATCCCTCCCGATATTAGGGGAGATGTAACACGCCACCATCTGAAAATCCCTGAAGCGCACCACCAGAAAACCTTCGAAAGCCTCTGACGAAACAACCTCCAGCCCCCTGTTGATGAGCATTACCGCCACATCTCCCCTTTTATCCCTGATCCATCTCTCATTTTTTATCACCGTTGGATTAGGCTCACTTACAACCAACACGTCCCATTCCCTTCTTCTCGCCGTCGCGACCGCCAAGTCCATCGCGGCGCGACCCCTTCCCACATTGCTTTGCAGTATTTTCAGGCCGCCTGCGTCCTTCGGCCTTTAACCCTTCTTATTTCCTCCTCCAACTTTTCCCTAAACCTTGGACATCTGGTAGAAGCTGCTCGGTGCGCCATCTGGCAGGTAATACAGAAAGCCTTCCCTGTACAGTCCTTCGCCAAGTGCCCTTCCTTTCCGCAGTTTAGGCAGCACGACCCTTTATCCTCCCCTTTGCAGGTATCCCTTCTATGCCCATACCCTAAGCACCTGTAGCACCTTACCATATTCACCATGGGCCTTATAGGACACGCTACCCAGCCGAGCTTGACACTACCCCTAGCCACCAACATCTCTCCCACCTTTTATCCACTGTTATAGTGACATTACTGTTGCCACTTCTGATTGACCTAATAACCATCCTTCTAATTCCCTCCTTCGAGCACTCCGGATACTCAGACTCAAGCTTCTCCTGGATCTCCCGCTCAGTCATGTCCGCGTCCACATTAGCAATGTGCACATCCATCTCGTCCCTTCTAACCTCCACCTTAAGATCCGGCTCCTTTGATTTTATCCCCTCAATAAGCCTTTCTGTGGACTCCCTACCCTTAGGCACCTCCACGGCTAAATCTCCCTTTGCAGTCCTTCTCACGTGCTTAACCTCGACGTTAAGCTCGTTCACATCCACCGTCCTCTTTACAGAACCCAGAAGTTCCGCGTAGGTTTTTCCTTTTCCCCTGATGATCACCTCCTCCACGTTCTCCTTTTTCCTCTCCATCGTCTGACCTCTATCTCCCCCTTTCTTTTCCTTTTTTCCCGCATCAAACCTATTTTACACGTCGTAGATCTAAAGGAGTACTCTATGCATTTCCTGAGTACCCCCTTAGGCGCACCCTCAACTTCCCCACATAGTACCTCCTGAGCACCCTGCTCCACCATTAAAGTCTTTAGCTTTTCGGCTATTTTGAAAAAGCTGCGTGTCGTATTTTCCTCACCCTTTCCGTTCTCCCATGTCCCAACATAAGTAGTACACACCCTCTTCCCTCTACTACCCTTGCTATTTTCGAATGCGCTGACGTTTTTAACATACTCTACGTCGTTCTTTTCCACCCCTGCGCCTATTAGCTCCCTCACCCCCGGGAAGTTATTCAGCCAGTCCCTACTGTCCTTCGCCTTACTGTTGAGCAAGATAACAACATCTCCCTCTACTTTTCTCTCCCTAATGTTCCCCTCTTCCCATCTAGTTACCTTGTATCTTTCAGCTGGCCATTCTCCCTCTATTATCCTCTCTAAATTTTCATAGGTGCTCTCTTCACTTTCCCATATCTCCCTAGCCTCCTGCTCTACACTTTTCCCTCCCACCTGAGTTCCCCTATGTGTAATACTTATCGCCGCTGCTGCTTCTTTAGCTCCTGATAACTTGGCTTGGTAAACCACCTCATCAGAATTTTTTCTCAAGAGTTTAACCGCCTTCTTTATCTCAACTTTAGTGTTCCTATTTTCGTTGATTAGTTTTTCCAGAAGCTTGACCACTTCCTCAAGCTTTGTAGTCGCAGCAATGAGTGAGCGCTCCTTGTCATCCTTTTTCTTAGCAGCCCTCTGCTGCGGGGACTCCTTCCTCTTTCTCTTTCCAACTTCTTTCCACTCTCCTTCCTCCTCCATATCCGATTCCACGACTGTCATTGACGGCATCGTGGGCATACCGAAAAGTTCTTTGTAGAGTCCGCTCTCTACTTCATAAATGGAGCTCTCCTGGAGATCCCTTTCCTCCCAGCTTGTCATTCTAGCGACCGAGGACGTTGGAGTCAGAAAAACGTCCTCTTCTCCTTCATTCTTTTTCCCCTCTTTTCCTTTAATAGTGGTGTTCTGCTCGTCACCACTGTCTCCTTCAGTCCCCTCTGAGCTGGTACCTGGGGGCGATTCCATCGACTTGAAGATGCTTGTAAAGGGATTAATAGCTCCCTCTTGCACTTCCTCCTGTTCAGTTGTATCCTTTTTTGTTCTTCCATTAACCGTTGAGTTGTCCTTTTCAGTGCGGTCTTGTGTCTTTTCATCCGTTTGTATATTTGTGTTTTTTTCCTTGTCCATGTTGATTCCCACGAGCGGGGTCGAGTGTAAGTCCGACGGGGCAGTGCGCCCTTACCCCGTTAAGGCTAAGTTACAGTGGGGTTTAGCCAGGTTCCCCAAGGGGATCGTTAACGGTGCTCTAACCCTTGCACCTTCCATACCCTCAGCACGATGCCTTACACCTTAGTAGTGGGGATTTATTATCGAGGTTTACTCCTCTATTCCATTTGATCCGCGGGCAACTATTGGGGTTCTTGAAACCAGAACCTTATTCATTGCCTATCCCGAGGGTCTGTCGGTCATGAGGCTCTTACAACTCAGAGAGCCCGAGTCCCATGACAGATCACGCCCCCTGGAGACACCCTATGAGCCATTGGGACGCGCCGTGTTGGGTGGAAAGCCCCCTCCCCGGAAACTTGTATGAGAGATTAGGGGTGAACCACTTCCAGCCTCCCTCATCCAACCCTCCGAGGCACGGAACCTAACCTAACCTAACCTTACCTAACCTAACCTAACCTAACCTAACCTAACCTAACCTAACCTAACCTAACCTAACCTAACCTAACCTAACCTAACCTAACCTAACCTAACCTAACCTAACCTAACCTAACCTAACCTAACCTAACCTAACCTAACCTAACCTAACCTAACCTAACCTAACCTAACCTAACCTAACCTAACCTAACCTAACCTAACCTAACCTAACCTAACCTAACCTAACCTAACCTAACCTAACCTAACCTAACCTAACCTAACCTAACCTAACCTAACCTAACCTAACCTAACCTAACCTAACCTAACCTAACCTAACCTAACCTAACCTAACCTAACCTAACCTAACCTAACCGAACCGACCCTTTTTTTTTTGATGGGTGGAAATACTTTATGTACATCGGGTACTTGTTTCCTTTCCCCGATAGTGTAGGACTCCCGACTGCAAGTTCGGGATACCCACTCATACCAACTCTGTTTTTCCCGCCCTGGCGTAATGGAAATATCATATGTCCTTCATTATGCCAGTGGATATACTCTTTTCCTAATTGCTTCGTTTTCTTAGCCTATCTTCCTCTTCCTTTGCCATCATTATTCTTTTAATGAATTGATGAATGAGTTTCCATTTCTCTTCCGCCTACAGCATGATTGATATTATACTATCTTCATTTACCTCTTCCTTAGCTTCTATCTTCATTTGTATTCTATATGCATGCCATCTTATACAGTTAAAAAGGGTATGCGCCGGTACATCTACTTCTCCACAATAGCTGCATATATCGTTAGCTGTTTTCTTAATTCTTTTGGTATAGCTACCAAAAGTGCCATGTCCTGTGAGGGCCTGAGTTAGGAAATAATCCGTTGTCCTAAATCTGCATTTTTCCCATTCCTTTATGTTTTTTATTATCTTTCTTGTCCAATTACCCGTGGTCTGAGTATCCCAGTATCTTTGCCACTCTTTCATTGTCGTCTCCCTTTTCTCTCCATCCTTCGCTCCATCACTTTGTCCATCAGGTCTCTTATGCAACCTTTCCGTTTTTTAACTAATAGATGCATGGGAGGGACCCCTGTGACTACCTGAATGGCAGCTGACGACACTGTTCTGTATGCCATTCCTACGTGTAAAAGGACCTTTCTTTGTGTGCTGTCTATCATATTCCTATACTTGTCATAAGTCGCCCAGTCGGACCATATTGGTGCGGCGTATAGTATTATAGATTGAACCGTATAATAGCAACCGTTTATAATAGTTTGGTCCTCCCATGTTTTTAGTGATCTTCGTTAGTGCTGATATTCTGGTTTCAGCCTTCTCTTTTATATATTTGTAAAGAATTTCGGAAGAACTTCTTTATAAAACCTTATTCCACGCCACTGTAACATAGCATTTCTGATCATTGTAATTATTTTTGACATTTGCTACTTAACGTTGTATATAAAAGTCAGATATTAATATTTTAGAATTGTGTAAGAAAGAGCATCGCTTTTGATTCTCTTTTTGTAGGTTAGTATTATTTATATTTTGTTATACACATATCCTATAAATAAACTCTTTTTGTAGAGCATCAAACTGTTTTTTCTAACTCAAGTATTAAAAGGAAAAGGTTTGAGAATCCACTCTTACATATTTAATATGACTTCCAAACGACATACTTTGTCCTATCATTACTCCCAAATATCTTAAGTTCTTTTTTGGTTCAATTCTCTTCGACATTACCTTTATGTTCATTTGGTTTCTTCTGTGTCCCTTTAGCAAGACTTGTTCAGTTTTCTCCGACGCCAATTGTAGTTCATTTTTTTCCATCCATCTTCCTACTTTATCCGATGCCATAGATACAATATGATTTAATTCGGTTACATAATCGCAATATCGTAGTGGGTCTCCATTTGAGAGTCTGCTTCTGTCTTGTTTTTATTCTTCGGGCTTTTATAGCCTCTTTTCGCTTCAGTACGATTGCACTAGTCCACCAATAGGCTTCCTCTTTGTTGTGAACAATTCTTGTTATGATGCTTTTTTTAGTTATATTTTCCAGGTCCGTTCCGAATTATAGTTGAGCTTAAGGTCCCTTGCCTTTACTTCTCCTAGTATCTTTGTGTGCAACTGTTTTTTTTATATTGTTTTATTTTAAAGGCTAAAATTGTTAATTATTGCGATAGCAAGCATATTTTTTCACCGACTCAGTTTGGTTTTAGAAACCACTAAAAAAAAGGCCATACATGACCTCGTTGAGTACATCGTGGATGGTTTTGATGAGGGTAAAAATACAACAGTAGTTTTTTGTGATTTAACAAAAGCATTCGTAATAGTTAAGACAATTGTTGTGTGTACACGTATTTTAATTTTGCTCCGGTATTTTTACAATTTTAAGTGGTTAAAAGGCGTTAATTGTATTGTATTTTACATTGTTTTGAAGAAAATTAACTGAGCTTTCTACATGAGTTGGAAATCAACAATCTTTTTGTGTTTAAAAAAGGTATTTGAACTTATAATTGCATTTTACCAATAAGTATTCATTATCGTTAAATATATAAAAACTCACCAATTTATCAGCACATAAATAACTATTTGGAAACCAGTTTTATATACATCAATCACAGAAAATTCCAGTGGTGGACCTGTCGGCAATGTCGAACGGATGTAAATGTATGTATTGTAAATTGGATAGCCCAAAAGAATATGTAAGTTGTGATTGTTGTAAGAAAATTACTTGCAGAAAATGCAGTGACCTTACTGAAACTGAATGGAGATGTATAGCTTTATGTAAAAACTGCGAAAAAGGTATCTTCATGATTCCGGAATTTATTAGTCAAATAAAAGAATTGCAGAATGAAGTTGTGTTATTAAAACAACCAATCCAATCAGGTGCAGTCAATAATTTTGATAATGAAACTGTTTACTCTGAAATACAAGACAGAAGCGCCAGATCTAGGAATATTATAATGTATAATATTAACGAATTAAAGTCTAAAGATTTTAAAGTACGTATTGACGAAGACAAAAAGGTTTGTTTGGAAATCCTTGATACATTACGAATAGCTCCTTGTGATTTCAAAGTTATACGATTGGGTAAACCCACAACTAAACCTAGACCCATTAAAATTTCATTTTCCGATTGTAGTACAGCATTGGCCTGCTTAAAAAATAAGAAGAAATTAATTGTTAGTCAATCTAGTGTTCGTATTAATGCTGACCTGACTCCAATGCAAAGGAAACATCAAAGAACTATGTAGTGATCTTGAGGAGCGCAAGAAAAAGGTAGAAACTGACATTTTCATTCGTTACCAGTTTAGCGTGCCTCGTATTATGAAAAAATCTGGTAATAACTCAAAAAAATGAATAAATAAATAATGGTATATTGTCAAAATGTTGGTGGAATGAAATTAAAAATTCAAGAATTAAAAACTAATGTTAATGTGTCTATCTATGGTGTTATTATCTTGATTGAAACTTGGTTAGATGGGAGTGTGCCTAACAGCGAACTTGGTCTAGATGAAGTCAATGTTACAGTAATTATTGCAAAAATGCAGAAAAGGATATAGGTAGAAATTCTGGCTCTTTTTGGAAATATTTCAACAATATCCGTAAATCAAACACTTATCCAAACACGATGTATCTGGCTGACAGATTTGTTATTATGTAAAATGGAATATTATGGCGTTAGGTCCGAAATCCTGGGGCTTATTCGTTCATATTTAACGGGGAGGCAACAATTTACCAGTTGCGGAAATGTTGAATCCACTCTCATTAAAGTTTCAAATAGTGTACCGCAGGGTTCTGTACTTGGTCCTTTGTTTTTTTTATTATATGTAAATTACTTACCGACTATGTTTAATAGATCAAAATGTTTGCTATTTGCTGATGATACTGTGTTAGATTCTCAAGGAACTCGTTCGCAGGTAAATCAGTCTTGAAATCGCTAAAGACTGGAAAATAAACTGGAAAATAAACGAAATCTTCTTTTGCTCAAGTAAACATTTCTTTAAATCTGAACCAATCAGATATCTAGGTGTACTGCTCGATAGTTACTTAAATTAGATACCACATATTGATTGGTTGTGCTCAAAACTAGCAACGCAGCTCTTTGCTTCGGCAATTAAGTTGTGCTGTAAGAAATGAAATACTTCGGACTGTTTACTTTGCCACAATCCACTCTCACCTCATTGCTGGGGTTACATTATGGGGTAATTCCGTTGGCATGGATAAAGTATTTCGTGTACAGAAAAAAGCAATTCGCATCATAGCAGGGGCTAACTACGATGACCACTGCAGGGATATATTTATTAACTACAAAATACTCACCTTATCCAGCTTATATATACTTGAAACGGTCATGTTAATTCATAAAAACTTAAATAAGTATCCATTAAATAGTAACTATCACAACTATGGCACGTGAAATGCAAATAGTATTGCAACTAAGTTGTCTAGGCTACATATGTCTCAGAATAATAAAGTTAATACTAGGTTGTATAACAAAACCGTTACTTTGTTTAGAGATATAAAATGCATACAAAACCTGACATCAAGATCTTTTCATAATACTCAAAAACATTTTTTATTGAAACAAGTTTTTTATACTATAAGTGATTTTCTAAATCACAATTAAAATATTTTTTTTTATATTTTGATTATTTCGATATATGGCATTCTGTCGATAATGTTTTGCTACATTACTGAAACACTGTAAATACTACAAGTATGTAATTCTAATTTTATAAACTCACTTTTTGTTTGTATTGTATTCTATCTATATATTCTATTCTAAATATTTTATTTATACAGTGCTAAAATGTAAGCCTACCCTCAAACATATTGTAATATGTAAGTGGAAATAAATCGTATCGTATTATTATTATTATTATTATTATTATTATTATTATTATTATTATTATTATTATTATTATTATTATTATTATTATTATTATTATTATTATTATTATTATTATTATTATTATTATTATTATTATTATTATTATTATTATTATTATTATTATTATTATTATTATTATTATTATTTCCAGATCTTCTCAGGTTTGTGTCCTGGTATTATTATTATTATTATTATTATTATAATTACAATACAAGGAATGCGGGGAGTCTCGTCCTTCCCTGGTCCAGGCTAAGAGTGACCAAATGTAATAAATTGGATTTGCGCCTATTCAACTTGCTGGAGAAGCACTATAGAAATATTGATGTTAGAAATATGACTGGTTTAAGATTTAAGAAGTTTGTCAGGGACATTCTGCTTAATGAATGTTTTTATAGCATAGAAGAGTATTGTCAGTTTTTTAAATAACATATTGGTTTTTTGTAATAGCGTTAGTTTCGTATATTTTATAGTGTGTGGTGATTGCTAGATGTAGTACAAATAGGTTATAGATTTTTTTTTGTATTTTTGATGTATTTCATTGTTGTTTCTTAACTTTACAATTTAGCCAGTTGTGACCTACATGTACAATTTTTTGTATCTTTTTTTGGTCAATAAACATATCTATCTATTATTATTATTATTATTATTATTATTATTATTATTATTATTATTATTATTATTATTATTATCAAAAGACTTATGCACTTACTCAGCTTTCGCTGGTAATATTTACCTATCCCGAGCGTAAACGCAAATGGGATTAGGCTCAAAGATTACATATTTAAAAATTTTCGAACAGTGTGACATGTATTTAAAATTGCCGCTTTTTGCAAATCAATGAAAGTATTTTTATGAAGACTGAGTTTTTTAAGACCATCTTCAAGACTTCTCGGGATAAGTCCAGTTGATGATACGATGATCGGTACCACTTCCACTTTTTCTGCATGCCACATCCGCCCTACTTCTATAGCAAGATCGGTGTATTTTGCTACCTTTTTCATTATATTTGTCCAAAATATTGTTGTTGTTTGGAACTGCAACATCGACTAGCAGCACTGAATTGGCTTTTTTATCCACCACTACAATGTCGGGTCGATTATTCGTCACCTGTCTATCGGTGATAATGGACCTATCGTAGTAGAGTCTAAAATCTGCATTTTCCAGCACTGCCTGTGGATTGTATTTGTAATACGGTGTATAGGTATTCAGCAGTCCATATTTGTTGGCCAGTTTCTGGTGGATAATATTACACAGCTGGTTGTGCCTGCGTAAATAATCCGTGTTGGCTATGGTTGAACATCCTGATGTGATGTGTTGTATGGTTTCCGACGTTTGTTGGCACCGTCTACACTTGTCCGATGTAATAGTTTGGTCCCTGATAACGAATTTTTTGTAGTTGTTCGTATTAATTACTTGATCCTGAATGGCCATCATAAATCCTTCAGTCTCTGGGAACAAGGTACCATCAGCAAGCCACCTATTTGATGCTATTTTGTCAATGTGTGGTTGGTTAAGGTCGTGATGATGTCGACCATGTAGAGCTTTTTGGGCAAGCCACCTATTTGATGCTATTTTGTCAATGTGTGGTTGGTTAAGGTCGTGATGATGTCGACCATGTAGAGCTTTTTGGGCCCATTTTACGTGTTTCTCAGCATCTGTTGTTACTTCTAAATCCACATTAGGACCTGCTAAATTTAGAGGGGAATAATTTTTATCTGCTCCTACAATAAATTTGTGTAAATTAGATGATGTTGATTTAGTAATAAAGAAGTCTCGTAATTTATTTATCTGCTTATTGTGTAGATTGATTATGTCACATAGAGCTCTTCCTCCCTCCTTTCTCGGCAATGTTGTTCTAAATACCGACGATATTGGATGGTGATATCTGTACTTGGTCATCATAGTCCTTGTTGTTCTCTGAATATCTTCCAATTCAGTTTTTGTCCATCTTAGAATCCCAAACGAATAAGTTAACACAGGTACGGCATATGTATTAATTGCTCGATTAAGGTTTCCTGCGTTCAGTTCCGATTTTAGTAATGAACTAACCCTCTGTGTATACTGATCCTTGATTTTGGACTTGGACTGTTTTTGGTCTAATAATCTGGCTTGTTGAAATCCCAAGTATTTATAGGTTTCCATTCTGCATGGCAGCGATTATATCTCCATTAGGCAGCGCCACATCTCCATTGACAATTTTTCCCTTTTCGATGTTTAAGGTTCTGCACTTATCTAAACCAAATTCCATGTGTATATCACTGGAGAACCTTTCGGTTATATCCAGAAGATGTTCAATTTGTTGTTGATTAGCAGCAAAAATTTTTATGTCATCCATATAAAGAAGATGGGAAACGGTGCAGTTGGTGTTTCTATTAGTCTTAAGATTGAAGCCATATTTTGTGTCATTGAGCATGGTAGACAGTGGATTCATTGCCAAACAGATCCACAGTGGACTAAGTGAGTCACCTTGGAATATTCCCCTGCGAATAACAATTTCGTTAGTCTTAATATACTGTCCATTAATGTTTACCTGAAGGCTTGTTCGCCATTGCTTCATCGAAGTTTCAAGAAAAGTAACTATGGTGGGATGTACTTTATAGATGTTTAAAACACTTAAGAGCCAGGAATGTGGTACGCTGTCAAATGCCTTACGGTAGTCTACAAAAGCAGTCGATATGTTGCGACATTGCTTTTGCGCTTGCCTTAGGATCACAGAGTCAATAACAAGTTGTTCTTTGCATCCCTGGTGACCACGTTTACATCCTTTTTGCTCCTCTGCCAAGATGTTATTTTGGTCGACATGTCTATTAATTCGGTTAGTAATGCAAGATGTTAGTATCTTATAAAGCGTTGGAAGACATGTGATTGGTCTATACTGTGAGGGATCCTGTGTGTTAGCTGTTTTGGGAAGCATATGAGTTAAACCATGAGTAAGAAAGGCTGGAATGTCTTCTGGATGTTGAAGAATATGTGTAAATTTTGATGCGATTATCTCGTGTAAGCTGTCAAATTTTTTGTACCAGAAATTTTGGATATTATCAATTCCTGGAGCTTTCCAACTGTTAGTTTCTCCTACTGCTTGGTTTACTTCAGCTGTTGTTATGTTGTTAAACAACATTGGAGCAATGTTTGACTTATCCTTCTCAGATTGAATCCATTCGGCACCCTCGTTGTGTTTTTGAGGATTGGACCATATTGAAGACCAATAGTCAGTAAGTTCATGCTTACTTGGGAGATTATCGTTGCTGTTTGTTCCGACGCTACTCAGTTGTCTATAGAACAGCTTTTCATTGTTGTCAAATAAGTGATTTTGTTGCTTCTTTTTAGTACATTTAACGTATCGAGACAATCGTTTAGATTTGGCTTTTAGCTTTTGTCTAAGAAGGTCCATATATGAGCATAAGTGTTCCTTATGTCTTGGATGTTCTGTGTTAGTTTTAATTTTTTAAAGATTTTCTTGACCCTATTAGTTAAGCGTCTGGAGGGTTTTGTGCTGGTTTTAAATTCTGTAAGTTGTCCCAACTCCTTCCTTATGTCATTAATGGACTTCTCGAGTCGCTGTTGCCACCAAGGTTTATGTTGCTTCTTCTTTTCGGAACAGTTTTTGTTCGGAAACCGGACTTGTTGGTTGTGACTTCGTAGCACTGCAACTGCACCACAGTAGATAAGGGTGTGGATTTCTTCCAGTGTTCGGCAGTCCTTAGCACGATCATTTAAAAGTAGATTAAAAAGTGCAATAATCCTATTGGTGTTCTTATTTGATCTCAGTTTGGGCAATATTGGTCGCTGAATTGGGTTGGTACCATCAAATTCTACTATTGCTTTAGAGAGTTCGGCAACAGCATTTTTGTGTTCGTCTGTTTGTGTGTCATTATCTATGTTTTCGTTTTGATCCATGTTTGGTGTGTCCTCGCTAGTGTGGTCATCAAGTCTTATATTATCCAGCTGATCATTTGTATGTTGGATTACATTATGATCGTCTTCTGTTTGGAGCTCAAGAAGGACTTCACTTCGTATTTGTTGAATTAGTGGACCAGGTATTAAATTGTTTTTAATAATTGTTCGACGCTGGTCAGCAATACGTTGCTCTGTAACATGTTGAAACTCCGGATATTGTTCTATAAATGCTCGATGAAGGGCGAATCTGTAAGTTGTTAGATCTGTCTCACTTTTAGTGATTTTAAAATAGGAACGTATAATGAATGAATTCATCTCTGTAGTCCACTTCATACGCTTACTGGGCTTTCCGGCTTTAGTGGTCATAGATGTACCGTCCTGCGATACTCCAGAAACAGCAGAAACCGGTGGAGGAGATTTGGTATTATTTTCCTCTTCTGTTGTCGCAGTAGCCATACTCGGTGTCACGCTGCGCATGCCGCTAACCGAGGAAGAAGATGCATCATTTTTCGAACAAGCCCTTCTGTCATCAACTTGAACGCGACAAGAGTTGTAGGTGTTGCCATGTCGATTCACCAGACGATTCCTAAGTGTTAAGGTATCGGTAACAATCGAATTACTGCTCCCCCCAGAATCCGTGGAGCAGACAGCCGACATACCAGGTACACCGGCCGTGTGGAATTGTGAGCGTAGTACTCTACCCACCTGGGGTAATTTAGTTTTAAAACTCGACATTGTGATTGAAGCATTTTATACCTACTGCCAGGTACTACCATTTTCCCCTGGTAGCCCAGGTAACTCGGACCCGTGGGGGCGTCACTCCCCAGGTAGAAAAACTACCCCGTGCGGGTTTATTATTATTATTATTATTTTTATTATTATTATTATTATTATTATTATTATTATTATTATTATTATTATTATTATTATTATTATTATTATTATTATTATTATTATTATTATTATTATTATTATTTTGTTAACTCTCCAATTTTATTTGGGATTATTGAAAATTGTCCGAGAAATAACTCTTTCCTAAGGACAATGACTAGTACTAAGACAAAACTTTTCTTAAAATGTGGGCTGATCCTTTAATGGCATTTTCTTGAATTACCGATGGTCTATGGTTGCCTGGAACTTCTGCCAAATATTTTTCAAATTTTTTGCTAACACTTCCAAGAGACCCGACAACAATTGGTATTATTATTGTCTTTTTATTCCACATTCTTTGTAGCTCTATCTGAAGACTTCTGTACTTTAAGATTTTTTCAGCCTCTTTCTCAACCACTCTTCGATCTGTTGGTACAGCAACGTCTATGATCAAAACAGACTCTGCAGAGCGAACTACTATGTCTGGTTTGTTGGCTGTAACCTGTCTGTCAGTAATAATATGTTGATCCCATAGAATTGTAATTTGATCACCCTCATTGTTCATTACCTGTTCGGGCTGATGTTCGTACCATTTTTGAGCTGTTCGAATTCCTGATGCTTTACAAATCTCAAAGTGAACCATCTTACATACGTCATTGTGTCTTTTCAGATATTCAGATTTTGCTAGAATTCCACATTGACTTAATATATGATCTATGGTTTCATCCTGTTGTTGACACATTCTGCATTTACTGTCTGTATTTGATTTTAATATTTTGGTGGCGTAATAATTCGTCTTCAAAGCCTGATCCTGGGCAGCAACGATAAAACTCTCAGTTTCTGCTTTTAGTGTCCCTCTGCTTAGCCAGCCGAATGACTTTTCTTTGTCGATAGTGGTAGTATCTTCCAAGGTTCTTATATACTGTCCATGCATGATCTTGTTTTTCCATTTGTTGTAAATATCTTTTGATACTCCCTGTTTCACTCCTCTGTTATTCGTGTTTCCTTCCTGAATGCTGAGTTTCCGTTCAAATTTAGCACCTAATTTCGTCACTGAGTTGATTTCTGGTAGGCTGTCATTATGTTTCTTAATAATCTTTATAAATGTCTCTTGTTGTTCTTTTTCTTTTATGTAGTTGCTCAGATTTATTATAGTTGATTTAAAGGCACCTTCTATTTGTTTCACTCCTCTTCCACCTTCTTTCCTACTTACATAAAGTCGATCAACGTCCGCTTTGGGATGATGCGTTCCATAGATGTTTAATTTTTTCCTAGTTTCTGCATCTACCTGAGCTAATTCTTGGATCCTCCAATTAACTATTCCGAAACTGTGCTGCAAGACTGGCACTGCATATATTCCGATGGCTTGAAATTTATTCTTGCAGTTAAGGTTAGATTTTAAGATGTTTTTCAACCTCGTAAAGTATTCTTTTTAGTTTCTGTTTCATTCTTTCATGTTCTATTGTTTCCTTTCTTCAATCCCAAGGTATTTGTATGTTTTTCCTAACTGTAAGTGTTCTATTTCCTCATTGCTCCCCAAGATCATGTTATTTCCTTCTGTTAACCTTCCTTTCTTAAAATGAGCTACTGCACATTTGTCTAATCCTAAATTCATCTTGATGTCGTCACTAAATGTTTTCACTGTCTTTATCTGTTTTTTCATGTCTACCTCACTTTTTGAAATTAATTTCAGATCATCCATAAATAACAAGTGGTTTACGTGATGGTTTTGTATTTTATAACCTACCTCTAGATCGTTTAGTAATTTTGATTGTGGTACCAGACTTATGCAAAACAGAAGTGGTGATAAAGCATCTCCTTGGAATATTACCCTGTTTATCTTAATTGGGTTGGTTTTGATGGTTTTATCATTGTTCTGCAGGATAATCGTGGTTTGCCATTTCGCCATGGAGCTCTCTATAAAGCTGACAATTTTATTATCGATATTTATGTTCTTAAGCATCTGAATAATCCAACTATGGGGTACACTATCGTAGGCTTTGCGATAATCGATCCACGCTAAGCTTAAATTGGTATGTCTCTTCCTACAGTCCTCCATAATAGCTTTCGACAGCAATAGTTGGTCTTTGCATCCCATAGTTGCTTTACGGCATCCCTTTTGTTCCGATGGTATTATTTTGTTAGTGGTCAGATGATCATCAATTCTTTGTGCTACTACCGCAGTTAACAGTTTATACATTGTCGTTAAACAAGTAATTGGACGGTAATTCGAGGGTTCCTCCGTATGATTATTCTTTGGTATGAGGTAAGTAGTTCCGAGGGTAAACCAATCTGGGGAATAGGCATTTTTTTCTATAATTTCGTTGTAAGCTCTCGCTATGTGTTTGTGTATCGAGGGCAATTTCTTGATGTAAAAATTAGAAACCTGGTCTATACCTGGACTCTTCCAATTGTGCTGTTTTAGTATAGTTTTCCGGATTTCTTCTTCAGTTATTTCTCTCCATTTGTGCTGGCTCTCAGTATTGTTGATTAGCTCAAACCAACTCGCCTTATCATTGTGCATGACCCTATTCTCGTACAACTGTCTCCAATAGTTTTCTAAGTGTTCTGCGTTCGGCATTTGTGTGATTTCGATGTTTTCCCCTTGAATGCTTCTAAAAAATTGTTTTTGATTTTCTTTGAACATCTTATTTTGAAAATATTGTGTTGATCTTTGCGTGTACCGTCTTATTCTCTGAGCTTTTGCTGTTATCTTTTGTTTGATCTCCTCGATTACAGTGTTCAATTCTTCGTCTGTGCTAATTTTATACCGTGAAAGAAGTCTTGTTACCTTGTACTTATTTTTGTTTACATTGTTTCTCTTTACTTCTGTTAATAGTGACAATTCTTTCCTAAATTTATCTATTTTTTCTTCAAGTCTTTTTTTCCATGGTGGTGAGCTTTCCTTTACTTGCCTTTTTGGTGTTGCACAGTCCTGTTTCTGAGATATTAGTTTAGCTGCTGCGTAAATCATCTGATTGATCACCTCTAAGCTGTTACCTTTCTCCTTTAATATATCTTCTAGGATGTCATCTATTTTCTTATTATTATTATTATTATTATTATTATTATTATTATTATTATTATTATTATTATTATTATTATTATTATTATTATTATTATTATTATTATTATTATTATTATTATTATTATTATTATTATTATTATTATTATTATTATTATATTATCGAGATATTTCATTGTTGTTTCTTAACTTTACAATTTAGCCAGTTGTGACCTACATGTACAATTTTTTGTATCTTTTTTTGGTCAATAAACATATCTATCTATTATTATTATTATTATTATTATTATTATTATTATTATTATTATTATTATTATTATTATTATTATTATTTATTATTTATTATTATTATTATTATTATTATTATTATTATTATTATTATTATTATTATCAAAAGACTTATGCACTTACTCAACAATTGCTGGTAATATTTACCTATCCCGAGCGTAAACGCAAATGGGATTAGACTCAAAATTTACATATTTAAAAATTTCCGAACAGAGTGACATGTGTTTAAAATTGCCGCTTTTTGCAAGTCAATAAAAGTGTTTTTATGAAGATCGAGTTTTTTGAGACTGTCTTCAAGACTTTTGGGAATGAGTCCAGTTGATGATACGATGATCGGTACCACCTCCACTTTTTCTGCATGCCACATCTGTCCCACTTCTATGGCAAGATCGGTGTACTTTGCCATCTTTTCATTATACTTATCCAAAACGTTGTTATTGTTTGGAACTGCAACATCGACTAACAGCACCGATTTAGCTTTCTTATCCACTACTACAATGTCGGGTCGATTATTCGTCACCTGTCTATCGGTGATAATGGACCTATCGTAGTAGAGTGTAAAATCTGCATTCTCGAGCACTGCCTGTGGATTATACTTGTAATACGGTGTATAGGTATTTAGCAGTCCATATTTGTTGGCCAGTTTCTGGTGGATAATATTACACAGCTGGTTGTGCCTGCGTAAATAATCCGTGTTGGCTATGGTTGAACATCCTGATGTGATGTGTTGTATGGTTTCCGATGTTTGTTGGCACCGTCTACACTTGTCCGTTGTAATGGTTGGGTCCCTGATAACAAATTTTTTGTAGTTGTTCGTATTAATTACTTGATCCTGAATGGCCATCATAAATCCTTCAGTCTCTGGGAACAGGGTACCGTCAGCAAGCCACCTATTTGATGCAATTTTATCTATGTGTGGTTGGTTTAGGTCGTGATGATGTCGACCATGTAGAGCTTTTTGGGTCCATTTTACTTGTTTTTCAGCATCAGTTGTTATGTCTAAATCCATATTAGGGTCTGCTAAATTTAGAGGCGAGTATTTCTTATCTGCTCCTATGACAGATTTATGTAAATTCGATGACAGTGATTTGGTAACAAAGAAGTCTCGCAATTTATTTATCTGTTTGTTGTGTAGATTCATTATGTCGCATAAAGCTCTTCCTCCCTCCTTTCTCGGTAGTGTTGTTCTAAGCACTGACGATGTTGGATGGTGACATCTGTACTTTGTCATCATAGTCCGGGTTGTTTTCTGAATATCTTCCAATTCGGTCTTTGTCCATTGTAAAATGCCGAACGAGTAGGTCAACACAGGTACGGCATATGTATTAATAGCTCGGTTTAGGTTGCCTGCGTTCAATTTAGATTTTAGTATGGAATTCACCCTTTGTGAAAACTCATCCCTGATTTTGGACTTGGACTGTTTTTGGTCCAACAACCTGGCCTGTTGGAAACCCAGGTATTTGTATGTTTCCCCATTTTGCATAGCAGCGATTATATCTCCATTAGGGAGCGCCAAATCTCCATTGATAATTTTTCCCTTCTCGATGTTTAAGGTTCTGCACTTATCTAATCCAAATTTCATACGTACATCCCTGGAAAACCTTTCGGTTATATCCAGAAGGTGTTGGATTTGTTGCTGACTGGATGCAAAAATTTTGATGTCATCCATATAAAGGAGGTGGGAGACGGTGCAGTTAGTATTTTTATTGATCTTAAGATTGAAGCCAAGTTTAGTGTTGTTGAGCATGGTAGAAAGTGGATTCATTGCCAAACAGAACCACAATGGAGTAAGTGAGTCCCCTTGGAATATTCCCCTTCGAATAGAAATGTCGTTAGTCTTAATATACTGACCATTAATATTTACCTGAAGGCTTGTTCGCCATTGCTTCATCGAAGCTTCAAGAAAAGTAACTATGGTGGGGTTTATTTTGTAGATGTTTAAAAGGCTTATAAGCTAGGAATGAGGCACGCTGTCAAATGCTTTACGGTAGTCTACAAAAGCAGTCGAGATGTTGCGACATTGCTTTTGCGCTTGCCTTAGGATAACAGAGTCGATAATAAGTTGTTCTTTGCATCCCTGGTGACCACGTTTACATCCCTTTTGCTCATCTGCCAAGATGTTATTTTGGTCGACATGCCTATAAATTCGGTTAGTAATGCAAGATGTTAGTATCTTATAAAGCGTTGGAAGACATGTGATTGGTCTATACTGTGAGGGGTCCTGTGTGTTAGCTGTTTTGGGAAGCATATGAGTTAAACCATGAGTAAGAAAGGCTGGAATGTCTTCTGGATGTTGAAGAATATGTGTAAATTTTGATGCGATTATCTCGTGTAAGCTGTCAAATTTTTTGTACCAGAAATTTTGGATATTATCAATTCCTGGAGATTTCCAACTGTTAGTTTCTCCTACTGCTTGGTTTACTTCAGCTGTTGTTATGTTGTTAAACAACATTGGAGCAATGTTTGACTTATCCTTCTCAGATTGAATCCATTCGGCACCCTCGTTGTGTTTTTGAGGATTGGACCATATTGAAGACCAATAGTCAGTAAGTTCATGCTTACTTGGGAGATTATCGTTGCTGTTTGTTCCTACGCTACTCAGTTGTCTATAGAACAGCTTTTCATTGTTGTCAAATAAGTGATTTTGTTGCTTCTTTTTTGTACATTTAACGTATCGAGACAATCGTTTAGATTTGGCTTTTAGCTTTTGTCTAAGAAGGTCCATATAGGAGCATAAGTGTTCCTTATGTCTTGGATGTTCTGTGTTAGTTTTAATTTTTTTAAAGATTTTCTTGACCCTATTAGTTAAGCGTCTGGAGGGTTTTGTGCTGGTTTTAAATTCTGTAAGTTGTCCCAACTCCTTACTTATGTCATTAATGGACTTCTCGAGTCGCTGTTGCCACCAAGGTTTATGTTGCTTCTTCTTTTCGGAACAGTTTTTGTTCGGAAACCGGACTTGTTGGTTGTGACTTCGTAGCACTGCAACTGCACCACAGTAGATAAGGGTGTGGATTTCTTCCAGTGTTCGGCAGTCCTTAGCACGATCATTTAAAAGTAGATTAAAAAGTGCAATAATCCTATTGGTGTTCTTATTTGATCTCAGTTTGGGCAATATTGGTCGCTGAATTGGGTTGGTACCATCAAATTCTACTATTGCTTTAGAGAGTTCGGCAACAGCATTTTTGTGTTCGTCTGTTTGTGTGTCATTATCTATGTTTTCGTTTTGATCCATGTTTGGTGTGTCCTCGCTAGTGTGGTCATCAAGTCTTATATTATCCAGCTGATCATTTGTATGTTGGATTACATTATGATCGTCTTCTGTTTGGAGCTCAAGAAGGACTTCACTTTGTATTTGTTGAATTAGTGGACCAGGTATTAAATTGTTTTTAATAATTGTTCGACGCTGGTCAGCAATACGTTGCTCTGTAACATGTTGAAACTCCGGATATTGTTCTATAAATGCTCGATGAAGGGCGAATCTGTAAGTTGTTAGATCTGTCTCACTTTTAGTGATTTTAAAATAGGAACGTATAATGAATGAATTCATCTCTGTAGTCCACTTCATACGCTTACTGGGCTTTCCGGCTTTAGTGGTCATAGATGTACCGTCCTGCGATACTCCAGAAACAGCAGAAACCGGTGGAGGAGATTTGGTATTATTTTCCTCTTCTGTTGTCGCAGTAGCCATACTCGGTGTCACGCTGCGCATGCCGCTAACCGAGGAAGAAGATGCATCATTTTTCGAACAAGCCCTTCTGTCATCAACTTGAACGCGACAAGAGTTGTAGGTGTTGCCATGTCGATTCACCAGACGATTCCTAAGTGTTAAGGTATCGGTAACAATCGAATTACTGCTCCCCCCAGAATCCGTGGAGCAGACAGCCGACATACCAGGTACACCGGCCGTGTGGGATTGTGAGCGTAGTACTCTACCCACCTGGGGTAATTTAGTTTTAAAACTCGACATTGTGATTGAAGCATTTTATACCTACTGCCAGGTATTATTATTATTATTATTATTATTATTATTATTATTATTATTATTATTATTATTATTATTATTATTATTATTATTATTATTATTATTATTATTATTATTATTATTATTATTATTATTATTATTATTATTATTATTATTATTATTATTATTATTATTATTATTATTATTATTATTATTATTATTATTATTATTATTATTATTATTATTATTATTATTATTATTATTATTATTATTATCAAAAGACTTATGCACTTACTCAGCTTTCGCTGGTAATATTTACCTATCCCGAGCGTAAACGCAAATGGGATTAGGCTCAAAATTTACATATTTAAAAATTTCCGAACAGTGTGACATGTGTTTAAAATTGCCGCTTTTTGCAAGTCAATAAAAGTGTTTTTATGAAGATCGAGTTTTTTAAGACTGTCTTCAAGACTTTTAGGAATGAGTCCAGTTGATGATACTGAAACACTTGTGAGGACTTTTAACACAATTTATTCACAAATTGTAAGAATACAAGAATTCAGCTGGTTTCAAGTTAACAACTGTCACTTTTGACTTTTAAACTTCACAAAAGCTAAACGAACACTAACTCTACTGCGAATGACCCGCTTTATATATCAAAATACTTGACATCTCGATTTTTCTAGAAATAACTATTTACTAAAATCCAAATATTACTAGAATGTTCGCGAATAACTACCAACCTAAAATAATTATAAATCATGTCAAGTTCCTGTCAAAACCTTCTTCCTCATTCACGGACTCTACCCTTTATGGCAAGCAGCTACATCAAAACACATGCATTCCTCTCGCGCAAATTGGTGTCAGGTGTGGGGTGAAGAAGCAAGAATGCCTGGAAAGAAGTTACGTGAACTGTTGGTGGCTGAGCTCAGAAGAGAGTTGGAAGAATTGGATTTGGATACCACCGGAGGCAAAACTATTTTAATCAATAGATTACGTGAGTACTATTTAAGTATAAATATTGACCCTGACTCGGTGGAATTCGAAGATCCTATGCACAAAGCAATGTCCGAGCTGTCCAGTCAGATAAAGGGTCAACAAGAAGAGCTTGCCAGTAGAATTACGAGCCAGCAAGAAGACCAAGCACAACAATTAGCCGAGCTTGCGTCTAGAATTTCCAGTCAACAAGAAGAGCTGAAAGATCAAATAAAGAGCCAGCAAGAGGAGCAGATGAAGAAACAAGAAGAACTGGTCCATCAAATGCGTGAAGAGTTGTCAAGCTATGTTTCACAACAAATATCCACCTTAAGAAACGAACACTAACTCTACTGCGAATGACCCGCTTTATATATCAAAATACTTGACATCTCGATTTTTCTAGAAATAACTATTTACTAAAATCCAAATATTACTAGAATGTTCGCGAATAACTACCAACCTAAAATAATTATAAATCATGTCAAGTTCCTGTCAAAACCTTCTTCCTCATTCACGGACTCTACCCTTTATGGCAAGCAGCTACATCAAAACACATGCATTCCTCTCGCGCATCTGTCACAATCATCCGTCACATTCATCCGTCACACATCTGTCACCCGTTACAATACGATGATCGGTACCACCTCCACTTTTTCTGCATGCCACATCTGTCCCACTTCTATGGCAAGATCGGTGTACTTTGCCATCTTTTCATTATACTTATCCAAAACGTTGTTATTGTTTGGAACTGCAACATCGACTAACAGCACCGATTTAGCTTTCTTATCCACTACTACAATGTCGGGTCGATTATTCGTCACCTGTCTATCGGTGATAATGGACCTATCGTAGTAGAGTGTAAAATCTGCATTCTCGAGCACTGCCTGTGGATTATACTTGTAGTACGGTGTATAGGTATTTAGCAGTCCATATTTGTTGGCCAGTTTCTGGTGGATAATATTACACAGCTGGTTGTGCCTGCGTAAATAATCCGTGTTGGCTATGGTTGAACATCCTGATGTGATGTGTTGTATGGTTTCCGATGTTTGTTGGCACCGTCTACACTTGTCCGTTGTAATGGTTGGGTCCCTGATAACAAATTTTTTGTAGTTGTTCGTATTAATTACTTGATCCTGAATGGCCATCATAAATCCTTCAGTCTCTGGGAACAGGGTACCGTCAGCAAGCCACCTATTTGATGCAATTTTATCTATGTGTGGTTGGTTTAGGTCGTGATGATGTCGACCATGTAGAGCTTTTTGGGCCCATTTTACTTGTTTTTCAGCATCAGTTGTTATGTCTAAATCCATATTAGGGTCTGCTAAATTTAGAGGCGAGTATTTCTTATCTGCTCCTATGACAGATTTATGTAAATTCGATGACAGTGATTTGGTAACAAAGAAGTCTCGCAATTTATTTATCTGTTTGTTGTGTAGATTTATTATGTCGCATAAAGCTCTTCCTCCCTCCTTTCTCGGTAGTGTTGTTCTAAGCACTGACGATGTTGGATGGTGACATCTGTACTTTGTCATCATAGTTCGGGTTGTTCTCTGAATATCTTCCAATTCGGTTTTTGTCCATTGTAAAATACCGAAAGAATAGGTCAACACAGGTACGGCATATGTATTAATGGCTCGGTTTAGATTTCCTGCGTTCAACTCAGATTTTAGTAGGGAACTTACCCTTTGTGAAAACTCATCCCTGATTTTAGCCTTGGACTGTTTTTGGTCTAACAATCTGGCTTGTTGAAATCCCAAGTATTTATAGGTTTCCATTCTGCATGGCAGCGATTATATCTCCACTAGGTAGCGCCACATCTCCATTGACAATTTTTCCCTTTTCGATGTTTAAGGTTCTGCACTTATCTAAACCAAATTCCATGTGTATATCAATGGAGAACCTTTCGGTTATATCCAGAAGGTGTTGGATTTGTTGCTGATTGGAAGCAAAAATTTTGATGTCATCCATATAAAGGAGGTGGGAGATGGTGCAGTTAGTATTTTTATTGATCTTAAGATTGAAGCCAAGTTTAGTGTTGTTGAGCATGGTAGAGAGTGGATTCATTGCCAAACAGAACCACAATGGACTAAGTGAGTCCCCTTGGAATATTCCCCTTCGAATAGAAATGTCGTTAGTCTTAATATACTGACCATTAATATTTACCTGAAGGCTTGTTCGCCATTGCTTCATCGAAGCTTCAAGAAAAGAAACTATGGTGGGGTTTATTTTATAGATGTTTAAAACGCTTATAAGCCAGGAATGAGGCACGCTGTCAAATGCCTTACGGTAGTCTACAAAAGCAGTCGAGATGTTGCGACATTGCTTTTGCGCTTGCCTTAGGATAACAGAGTCGATAATAAGCTGTTCTTTGCAACCCTGGTGACCACGTTTACATCCCTTTTGCTCCTCTGCCAAGATGTTATTTTGGTCCACATGCCTGTAAATTCTGTTAGTAATGCATGATGTTAATATCTTGTAAAGCGTTGGAAGACATGTGATTGGTCTATACTGGGAAGGATCCTGTGTGTTAGCTGTTTTGGGAAGCATATGGGTTAAACCATGAGTAAGAAAGGCAGGAATGTCTTCTGGATGTTGAAGAATATGTGTAAATTTTGATGCCAATACTTCGTGTAAGCTGCTAAATTTTTTGTACCAGAAATTTTGGATGTTATCAATTCCTGGAGCTTTCCAACTATTAATCTGTCCTATAGCTTGGTTTACATCAGCTGTTGTGATGTTATCAAACATCATTGGAGCAATGTTTGATTTGTCCGCTTCGGATTCTATCCATGCTGCGCCCTCGTTGTGTTTTTGAGGATTGGACCATATTGAAGACCAATAGTCAAAAAGTTCATCCTTACTTGGAAGATTGTGGTAGTTGTTTGTTCCGGCACTACTAAGTTGTCTGTAGAACAGCTTTTCATTGGTGTTAAATAAGTGGTTTTGCTGTTTCTTTTTAGTGCATTTGACGTAACGAGACAATCGTTTGGATTTCGCCTTTAGCTTTTGCCTAAGAAGGTCCATATATGAACATAAGTGTTCCTTATACCTTGGATGTCCTGTGTTAGTTTTAATTTTCTTAAGAATTTTCTTGACTCTATTAGTTAGGCGTCTGGACGGTTTAGCGTTGTTGTTAAATTCTGTAAGTTGTCCCAATTCCTTCCTTATGTCATTAATGGACTTCTCAAGTCGCTGTTGCCACCATTATTATTATTATTGGCATTGATGAGCCTAGTTTAGCCATTTCATCTGCCTTTTCATTACCTTTTAGACCCCTATGCCCTGGTACCCAAGCTACCGTAACCTTGCTACGATCCCCCAGAGTATTCAGAGCATGCACACAGTCCCATACTAGCCTAGAATTGACCTCTACAGAATCTAGTGCCCTTAGCACCGCCTGACTGTCTGTGAAGATGGCTATTGAACGGTACGTCCTATCCAGCCTTTTAATTTCTTCTACACAGTAGTGAATTGTCGTAATTTCTGCTTGAAAAATCGTGACATTTTGGGATAGACTTACTGCGAATGTTATCCCTTGTTTCCTTCCGACTACGCCGGCTCCCACGCCATACGGCGTCTTTGAGCCGTCCGTGTACCAGGTTGACTCCGCCTCTACGGGTACACCTTTTTCCCAGTCTTCCCTACCTGGTATAACTATTTTAAATTTATTGGCAAAGCTATATCTCGTGACTGTTGCGTCAATGGGTTGCCCCAAAATGTTATCCGCTTTTAGTTCCTTGATTAGCTTACCATTATCAGCCCCATGCGATTGGCTTATGTGCTGCTGATTATGTATTAATCTGTGCATGGCTGCTCTCGCTTCACCCTGTATATATATATATATATGTGTAGTGGTGGAATGTTTAACAAGACTTCCAGTGCAGCTAAAGGAGTAGTTTTTATGGCTCCCGTAACGCACAGGCAAGCTAACCTTTGTATGTTACTTAATAGCCTTACTGCTCCTGTTTGCTGTGTCTTTGTCCACCATACCACTGACCCGTAGGTTATTATGGGTCTAATAACCCTTGTATATAACCATATGGTCATTTTGGGGTTAAGCCCCCAATTTTTTCCACACATTCGTCTACATCTGCCCAATGACAATATAGCTTTCTGCGTGGTTTTTTGTATGTGTGTGTTCCATGAGAGTCTTTGATCTAGGAATACTCCTAGGTATTTTATTTCTTTGACTACTGGAATCACTGTTCCCCCCAATGTTAGTGGTTTTAGACCGGCCAATGTTGTCTTTTTTGTGAAGTTGATAATTTGTGTTTTTTGAGCATTGACTGTTAGTCTCTCTTGCTTATACCAATTTTCAACCGTGTTTAGGGCTATCTGCATTCTGTCTGATAATACCCCGGCAAATTTGCCTCTGATGACAATCGCCATGTCATCTGCATATCCTAGACACTGAAAGTCTTTTTTTGGATAATTCGTTGAGGAGATCGTCTACTAGGGTTGCCCAAAGTAGTGGTGACAGAACTCCTCCTTGTGGACAACCTCCACCTGCTTTCGCTTTGATGGTAGCTTGCCCTAGTGAGGATATTACAATCCTATTCTCTAGAGCTGCCTTTATCCATCTGCATATCACTTGAGGTGTGCCCCGTCTACTCATTGCATCTATCAATGAGTTCGTTGTAACATTGTTAAACGCTCCTTCGATGTCCAGAAAGGCAGCCATTGCAATCTCTTTGTCCTCTATAGACTTAGAGACCAACCTATTTAGGTTATCTAATGCCGTTTACGTTGATTTACCTGGTTGGTATGCATATTGACGATTGCTTAGAGGGTGCTCTTTTAGCAGTTCGTCTCTTATGTACCTGTCCAAAAGCCTCTCTAAAGTCTTTAGTAGAAAGGATAACAGGCTTATTAGTCTGTATGATTTTGGTGTTAGGTCCGATAATTTACCAACCTTTGGTAAGTAGATGACTGTAACCTTTTGCCATACTTCTGGTAAGATACCCCATGCCAAACAAGCTTTTAGTATCCTACTTAAATGTGGTAGCAACTCCTTCACCCCCATCTGTAATAGAATGGGGTGTATACCATCCATCCCTGGGGACTTAAATGGTTTAAATTTTTTGATTGTCTATCTGATTTTGTTAGGTCTTGTGACTTCTGTAGCCATTTTCCAATCTGTCGAACTTGGCCTGGTCAGCTTTTGTTCCAGATTGGTTAGCCTTACTGAGTCATCCAGAATTGTTGCGGCAGGAAAGTGTGTATATACCAGTTCTTTAAGACTTTCCTCTTTGGTTTCTGTGTAAGTGCCATTAGCTTTCTTTAAGAAACCCACCTCTTTACTGGTGGTTCCATCTTTAGCCAGGACTTTGTGGATTCTGGAACATGCCGGAGTGTCTGAAATCTCCTCGCAGAACTTCCTCCGCGTTTCCCTTTTGGCTTTACGTATTTCTTTATTGTATTGCGTGAGCTTATACCTATAGGCATCCCAGTCCTGGCTGCTTTTGGCTTTATTAAAGAGGCTTCGGACCTCCGCCCTAAGCTTCCTTAAGCCGTTGTTCCACCAGACTGTATTAATGCCTTTGTTTTTCCTTGTTTTTTCAGGGCAATTTTCATGGTATGCCGCCAATATAGCTTCACTTACCATTTTTGCCGCCGCGTTAATAGTTTTAGTACTATTAATGGAGTCTGCCCACTATACCGGACGTTACTAGGACCGTACTAGGACCGTATCATGCACGGAAAATAAAACGGCCTGGTCTACCTTGCCCACTGCAACGGTTCAACCGTATTCTAAACCCCTATCAAACGCGTATGATGATCGTTCTATACGCGTATGGTGGCCGTTATATACCCGTTCGATATCTGTAGGTAGGTAATGCGCAGTATAGCATACGTAGCGGTGTAGTGTGGACGGACGTATAGAAGAATAAAAATATGGCTATGAGACTTTCTATCTGTCAATTGGCAATGATAGCTATTATTTTGTATGTGGAAAAAGAAGAAACTCAAAAAAAGACCCGGCGCTATTGGATTCACAATTCCTTAAGAAAACGAGAGAGTGAAGGAGAATATTGGACATTATTTAGACATTTAGTCGATGACGAGGAAAAATTTTTTCAGTACTTTCGAATGTCTTCATTTCAGTTTAATGTGTTACTGAATAAAATTGAAAATGATATTGTCAGAATGGACACAAGTTTTAGGAAATGTTTGTTACCAAAAAAAAAGCTTGCGGTATTTTTAGGGTAAGTGAAAAAAAAAACATATTTTCGTTTTGTTTACAATATTTTATTCTCAACAAATGGTTTCAATTATCATTATTATTATTATGCCAAGCATCATCTGTGAATAAATTCCACTCAGGAGAAGTGGGCATAGGCGTCGAGCATGATTCGGTATAGGAAGACATCGCTCCTAAATTTCTTGTAAATTCATGTCGAGATGATGTATCAAATGTAGTGATCGGTTTAAGTTGTTGTATTTCCATTTCAGACACTAAGCTGAATATTTTATTTTTTGCTACAGCTTGTAGGTAAGGAGAGAACTTTTTTACGGTTTTAGAAATACTTAGAAAAAAATGATCAAGTTCATCATGCTGCCCTGGTGCAAGGTTATTCTCACTTTCTAATAATTTAGACATCAACACTGCAGATGCAGTCGTTGGCCCCTGCACAACTTTAGTACTCTTGGTCATCTTTCTCATAGTACCACGACGTTTTGATTGTTTGGATTTATTACGAATCTCAGTGTCTTGGTTCCGAACTTCGGTATTCTCAGTGGCTACGTCAGAACCAGCATCATTCATAACATCAGTGTTAATAGTACTTGCTTCTTCGTCGACGTGAGAGTTCGGAACCTCCGTCGTAACGTCGTCGTCGTTATTGATTTGAGTAGCGTCATTGCCATCATTAGAGTCTTCATCGCTTGTTAGGTCCACGGATTCAAGGGCTTTTCTTTCAACAAAGAAAGGAGCCACAAATGACATTTCGTCTTCATATTTCCATTTTTTTAGTTTTTTTGCCGCCTGTCCAGTTTTTCCTTTTTTCTTATTTATAGCCCTTCGGTAGGCGTCTCGTATCCCTTGTCATTTTTGTTTACACGCGGAAGCTGTAAAATACATAAATGAATAAATTTTATTTTATTTTCAGGTACATAGCAACCGGCGATTCGTTTACAACCATAGCATTCAGCTATCGTATGGGAATAAGTTCAGTAAGACGTGCAGTATTAGAAGTTTGTGATGCGATAATTAAAAATATGTTTCGTGAATGTTTTCCAATGCCTACTACCGAAATATGGGAAAAAAATATAGAAGAATTTTGGAAAAAATGGAATTTTCCTAACTGTGTTGCTGCTATTGATGGCAAACATGTCGTTATTGTAGCACCCTCAAACAGTGGTTCCCTCTATTTTAATTACAAGAAGACATTTTCTATTGTTTTATTAGCTATGGTTGATGCAAATTATAACTTTGTAGCTGTGAACGTTGGTGCTTTTGGCAAAGAAAGTGATAGTGGCATTCTAACAAAATCGAAAATGGGTAAAGGGATTCTACATAATAAATTTAATATTCCTACAGCAAAAACATTTCCGGGTACTAATGTATGTGCACCATGTGTTAAATTAGGAGATGAAGCTTTTCCTTTACAAACTCATATCCTTAGACCTTATCCATCTAAAAAAGCGAATAAAGACGACAAAAAAACATACTTCAACTATCGTCTAAGCCGAGCAAGACGTGTAGTAGAAAATGCTTTCGGTATTTTAAGTCAAACATTTATGATCTATAATCGACGCTTGCACCTAAAGCCTGAATATGCGGAAAATATTGTTCTATCAACATGTATACTATATAACCTTATAAGAAGTGGGCAAACGGCGCATTTCGCAGAAACAAGGTGCTCCTGTACAGTTTAACAATCTAAGACATCAAGGAGGCAATGCCGTTTCCACTGCTTTCGAAATGCGTGATCTATTCTCGAATTTTTTCCAAACAGCTGAAGGTCAAATAGACTGGATACCCTTGTAATTTTATTTAATTTATGAAATTAAAAAAACATGTCCAAATTATCCCATTCATACTGGGGCTTAAAGCTATTTATATAAAATAAAAAAAACTCTATATTGTAAACAAAATTTTGATTGGTTGCAAATAATGAAAATAAATATTACCTGGATGTTTTAGTACTACTGCAATCTCTTCCCATGTTCTGTCCTTTTTTTTATTGTCCATATATTTAGGATGCTGCAGGTTATATAGATATTCGTATTTACGTACGATTTCTATAAATTTTTCTTCCTCCATTTTAGCAAGCAGCAAGCTCTGTCGTCAACTGCTAGTGAGCAACTGAGCGAGCACGCGGCAACAACGCGTTACAAACGGGTTTGTAACGGTCATCATACGCGTATGCAACCCGTTTGTACCCCGTTGCGCCGGCGGCGAGGCACCGTCGCGTGTCATGCACGGAGCGTATCAGCACCGGTCAAATATTGTCGAGTAGATACGTTGCCGGTACGTGCATGACACGCTACGTGCATGGCCGGTGACGGAACGGTCTAATGGGCAAGGTGTCATATAAAATGTATGAAACAATATTTTTTTGCATGATACGGTCCTAGTACGGTCCTAGTATGGTCCGGTATAGTGGGCAGACTCCATAAGTGGTTCAATACCTTCTTTGAGATTATTACTGAGGGCTTCTTTATAACCCGTCCAGTTCGTATCTCTTGGGTTACGGTATTTTGTTTCCGACGGAAAAATGTTTAGATCAAATCTTATGTGTCTGTGGTCTGAACTTGAAGGTTCTTCAGACACATGCCAGTTTATGATGTTATCACCAATTTTATTCGTGCAGAGTGTTAGATCTAAAACTTCTTTGCGAGTAGGTAGGTTTATTTCCTATATTGGAGATAATTAAACCATCGGATAAGATAAAGTTCAAAATAGACTCACCTCTTTTATTGATGTCCGTGCTGCCCCATATTGTATGGTGTGCGTTCGCATCACATCCTATTATTAACTGCAATCCTTTTCCCACACAGTATGCAACAATGTCGCTTATTATGTGTGGTGGACTTTCAGTCTCATCTCCAGGGAAATAGGCGGAGCATACTACCAAGCTTCTTTCCCCCTCGTCCGTGGATACTGTTAGAATACCTGTAACAACATCACCAGTGCAGAGCACTGGTATTAAAGTACATTGTATTCTATTACTGTAAATTATACAAGCCCTTGGCCTTACGGCCTTAGGGGTTAGTAATATCTTACCTGATTTGGTGGATAGGCCGGCTACCTTATCGCCTATCCTCCAGGGTTCTTGCAAAAGGGCCACATCGATGCCTTCTTGCTCCACTCTTCTACACACTGTTGCCGATGCAGCTTTAACGTGTTGAAGATTAGCTTGCAAGAACCTTACTTCTCTTCTTGCGAAGAGCTCTCCATTTCTTCCTCAGGAGGTCTTCCTTTAGCGGAGTCTTCCTTCTCGTGGACTGACGTCCTTTTGAGCGGGCTGACTCCACTCTCGGGAGCTTCCTCCTCCTGAGCCTCCATGGGTGTCTCTGTGGTGGACGTTGCTGTTAGCTTCTCCTTTTCCTTTTTGGCTCTGAAGGTTACCCTTCCTAAGCCAAAGTACGGGGTCATTTTGAGCCTCTGGATCTCCTCCTTGGATTCCTGATCCATCGAGAATGTCCAGAGTACTCCTTTCTCTGTAGGCTTGCTGCCCCAGACCGTCCATAGGTCCGTTCTGAGTCCATGGTTACTTATGCTTAACCTATTAAGGACCCTTTTGGACTCTAACCTTTCGCCGTCTTCGTCTGGTATAAATACCACACGCAAAGGGTTTGGGTATGTCCTTTCCCTCCAGTGCCATCAGGGATGTGCCATCAGGGATGCGCCATCCCACGGCTTTAGAGTTGGGGAGACTTCCTTAACCCAGTTTGCCCTTGTGTCGTCCACACAAGTGAGTTCCAGATATCCCGGTCTAAAAGTGCTCTTCAGGAAGCGGACCTGCGGTCCTCCCTCCGGAATCGACTCATAGGCGGCCATGACAGATTTTTGGACTGCCTTCAGCTTATCCTGATCCATCTTGGCCTCCGGGAAACCTGTACTTACCACAGCTATTTTTATAGAAGCTGCGGCTTCACTAAAGGTTAGACCTTCAGTCCTTGGTTTCTTCCCTTTGCGCTGGCTTTCGGGTGGTGTATTACCGTGTGACCTTGGCCTTTTTGAGCCTGTGGCTGGTACGGATTTTTTGCTTAGGGTTCACTGCCTTTGCCTTTGCCGGCTTTGGCTGTTCCTCCTTTGCTTTCTCCAAGGATTTTGTAAAATTGGCTTTAATTACGGCCCCTTTGGCTTGGATGTAATTTTGGCCTTGTTTTACCAGTTTCTCTATCTTGGCTTTGGAGATGCCAGATAGTCTTGCAAATTTAATTTCTTCGTCTGTCATAAGATCAACCTCCTCCAAGGTAGTGACCCTGACAGCCTTTAAAATTTTTTGCCTTTCGTCTTTGGAAGATCCGGGCCTTTCAGCCTGAGGATTTTTCGAGGAGGTACTTGGCTCTGTAGCTTTAGTATCCACCTTAGTTTTTAATTGCCCCGGCTTCTTAGCCTTGGGCTCTCGTTCTAGTTTTTTTTGAGAATCCATAAGAGTCCCACGAGTAGCTAGGGAAAAGTGGTCCACTCCTGCAGAGCCCCGCATGCAGGAGTAAGGTCTGCCTACGATGGGGTGCGACCCTGTGCCCCAAAGGAACCGTTTGCGACACTATCACCCCAGTGCCATTCAGTCATCGTCACGGTATCTAACAACTTGGACTTGGGGAATGTTTTTCGACCTTCCGGTCTAGATCCGCTGGATTCAGTTTCAACAGGGTCACCACGAGTAGGTTGCAATCAGAGATCACAAACTCCCAATCTATTTGAGAGTACCCAGCGGTCTTGGAATGGTTTAATACCAATACCCTGAGATAGTTCGTTTTTCCGTTCAGCTTTACGCCGATTAGAAAGGGAACCAGAGCCCTCGACCCCGGCCATCAAGTCTTATATTATCCAGCTGACCATTTGTATGTTGGATTACATTATGATCGTCTTCTGTTTGGAGCTCAAGAAGTACTTCACTTCGTATTTGTTGCATTAGTGAACCAGGTAGTAAATTGTTTTTAATAATTGTTCGACGCTGGTCAGCAATACGTTGCTCTGTAACATGTTGAAACTCCGGATATTGTTCTATAAATGCTCGATGAAGGGCGTATCTGTAAGTTGTTGGATCTGTCTCAATTTTAGTGATTTTATAATAGGAACGTATTATGAAGGAATTCATCTCTGTAGTCCACTTCATACGCTTCCTGGGCTTTCCGGCTTTAGTGGTCATAGATGTACCGTCCTGCGATACTCCAGAAACAGCAGAAACCGGTGGAGAAGATTTGGTGTTATTTTCCTCTTCTATTGTCGCAGTAGCCATACTCGATGTCACGCTGCGCATGCCGCTAACCGAGGAAGAAGATGCATCATTTTTCGAACAAGTCCTTCTGTCATCAACTTGAACGCGACAAGAGTTGTAGGTGTTGCCATGTCGATTCACCTGGCGATTCCTAAGTGTTAAGGTATCGGTAATAATCGAATTATTGCTCCCCCCAGAATCCGTGGAGCAGACAGGCGACATACCAGGTACACCGGCCGTGTGGGATTGTGAGCGTAGTACTCTACCCACCTGGGGTAATTTAGTTTTAAAACTCGACATTGTGATTGAAGCATTTTATACCTACTGCCAGGTACTACTATTTTCCCTTGGTAGCCCAGGTAACTTGGACCCGTGGGGGCGTCACTCCCCAGGTAGAAAAACTACCCCGTGCGGAATTTATGGTACTAACCCTTACTATGTAAAAGTTCATCTGTATAAAAGAAATTTTAGCTACAGATTCTGAAATAGCTTTAAGAACTAATACAAATAATTTCATTTATGAAAAAATGCAAATAGCAAATCTTATTAGAGACATAAAACCAGATAAATTCAAAAGTCAAAGTCAAATTATTAAAAATAATATTTTAGCTTTAAAATCAATCAAAAATAAAGTAGATCAAAATAACTTAATCATTACAAAATCAGATAAAGGTAACTCAGTAATTTTAAAAAAAGAAGATTATAAATCTAAAGTGAATGATTTCATAATGTCAAGTAATGTCAAAATTCTAAAAAACGATCCAACTCAAAAATTTTCCAACCAAATAAAAGAACATGTAAATAATTCAAATTATATATTTAATGACTATAATAAAAAATACCCAATTAATAAAAATCCTCAATGTCCAGAACTATTAAATGGAACTATTAAATTACATAAAGAGTCAAAACCGATTAGACCTGTAGTTTCGTATGTTAACACTCCTAATACCAAGGTAGCTAAAAAATTAAATACTATTCTAAATAATTATGATTACACATCTAAATATTCAGTATAAAATTCGTTAAATTTGATAGATAAATTAAATAAATGTAATTTACAAAATAATACTAAATTAGTATCGTTTGATGTAACTAATATGTTCTCTAAAATACCTCCTAAAGAATGTATAGTTCTAGTTAAAAAGCTATTAGATGAAAGAAATATCCATCCAGGTATAATATCAGATATAATTGACCTATTTAATGTATGCATTAGCCAAAATTATTTTACTTTTGATAAGAAAGTATATATTCAAAATGAAGGTATTCTAATGGGAAGTCCCATTTCTCCAATTTTAGCAAATATTTTTATGGATAATTTAGAAAGCAAAATCTTTGATTCTAGTTATAAAAACAATATTGTATTTTGGTATAGATATGTTGATGATGTGTTAGCAGGTTTTGTAGGTAGGGAACGACAATTAGATATATTTTTTAATTATATTAATACCTTTCATCCTAAAATTAATTTCACCTTAGAAGTTGAAGAAAATAATTCAGAGCATTTTCAATTCCAATGAACCAAAATAATTTTAATAAAGAAATTGAGATTATAAAACAAATAGCAATATCTAATGGCTATCCAATACATTTGATAAATAAATTAATTAATAAGAAAGAACAGAAAGTGTCACTACAACTAATATTCCCTCAACAACCTAAAGAAATTAAAAGTTATAAAAGTATTACATATTGTATTTCTAATACAATTTCAAAAATAATAACTTCGGCAACATCTGCAATAATTTCATTCAAATCACACAATAATGTTGGTACAAAATTGTTAAATGTAAAAACAAAATTACCTAAATTAAAAAAAATCTGGTGTTTACAAAATTAATTGTCCAAAATGTTATGCTGTATATATAGGTCAAACACAAAGAAATTTTGAAATAAGATTCAATGAACATTTAAGAGCATATAGATTACAACAACCAGATAAGTCAAACTATGCAAAACACGTTCTTGAACATCCACACTCACTCATACACACCAATGACATTCAAATATTACACACCTGTGATAAAAAACAAAATTTAGATTTCTTCGAAGAACTTGAAATCAAAAGACATCTAGCAGATCAACAATATAAAGTAGTTAATGAACAAATAAATCTTGGAAGTTCACCACTATTAAACTGTTTACTTTGATTGAGTCTTCATTTTATACATAGATAAGACGTAATTATAACACAAATATATTAATTTATTGTAAAGATCAGCAGGATATAGTTTTTTCCTGGTTTTTCTATATCATTGCACAGTTATACTGATCTTAGAGGGAAATACATCCAGGATAATCCCTTAGGGCTAATAACATCTAGGCTTTAATATTGTTATGTCTTATTACTTCCTTACTTGTTCTAGCCTTAACTACTTATCAACATCAAGTACCTAGTTACAAACAAACAAAATGTAACTTCAATAATAATAATAATAATAATAATTCATTTATTTCAAAATAATGTTGACAAATAATAATTTAGTTGGCAACACAAAACGAAATGACGTCATATACAAACAAATTATGCTTATAACTATCTTAATTCTAAATTACCTAAGTATTCATTTAAGCCATATGGTTCTAGATTAATTAACAATTTTTTTATTTCTTTTTTAAATTTATTGGTATGTAACAATTGCTTTATTCTTATTGGCAATTTATTGAATAATTTGATGGACATATAGTAAGGAGATCTTTCAGTGACTGTTAATCTATGTTCTGTGTACAGAAACTGATTTCTTCTTGTATTATAAGTATTTACCAAACCAGGAGCCGTAAACATTTCCTGATTTTTAAACACAAACATCAAGCATTCATATATGTATAAACTATACATGGTTAATATGTTACTGGACTTAAATATTCCTCGGCATGAATCACTAAATTTCATTTGATTAATGATTCGTAATGCTCTCTTTTGTATTAGAAATAATTTTTCAGCTGTATTGTTACTACCCCAGAAAATAATGCCATACCTTAACACCGATTCAAAGTTGGCCCAATATAATATTTTGGATGTTTCTTTATTTAAATATTTTGAAACGACTCTGAGTCCATACGTAATGCTGCTTAATTTCCTTGATGTTACATCAATATGTACTGACCATTTTAACTGTTCATCTATAATCATTCCTAGAAATTTTGTATTGTTACTCAATTTAAATTCAACTTTATTTAGCTTAACTAATTCAGGTCTATTCATTAAATGTGTATTGCTAAAAATATTAACATTTGTTTTGGATTCATTAAGAATCAGTTTATTCATCACAAACCACTGCTTGACACTAGTTATTAATCTGTCGCATTCCCCTATTACCTCTGGATATGTTTTTGCACCCACCAGAAGGTTAGTGTCATCTGCATACAGAGTTATAAATTGGTTTAACATCACATTATTTTGACACAGATCATTCATATATATAATAAATAGAAGTGGACCAAGAATGCTACCTTGAGGAACACCCACATGTAGACTACCAAAATCTGATAAAAATGTTTTAAAACAATGCTTAATGCATACTCTTTGTTGTCTATCTTTTAAATATGATTGAAACCATTTCAATAAATTACCTCTTACACCGTATTGATCTAATTTAACTAATAGAAGTTGATAATCTAGACAATCATAGGCCTTTTAAAGATCCAAAAACATGCCCAAACCCAAAAACTTTTTTTCCATTAAATTTATTATATTTTGTGTAAATTGAAATACCGCTCTTTGTGTCGATTTCCGGTTTAAATAACCATGTTGGTACTTACTAAAAAGGTTGCATTGTTCAAAAAATTCTGTTATTTTACTACTCATCGCCAGTTCTAAAATTTTAGAGAAACTTGGTAGAATACTTATCGATCTGTAATTTTCCAACTGTTATGGATCTCCTTTTTTATATAATGGTATTACTAACGATGATTTTAACCGCGTTGGGAAAACCCCAAAATGAAATGAATTATTTACCAGATACGTTACAACTTCACTAATAATATGAATAATTTTTTTAATTATATAAGCTGGAATTTCGTCATCCCCTGATGTATATTTATTTTTAATTTTACAGGTTAACATTTGAATATCAGATGTTGTTAGCTTAGGAATATCCATGGATTCTACATTGTAAGGAATGTTGCAAATAAAAGGGGTAGAGTCAATAGTTGATTGTAACTCTGGTACAACTGATAATAAATACTTGTTGTAGTCATTAGCTATTTTTTCTGGATCTTCATTTAAGTAGTTTACATGATATTTACTTTTACCTGTTATTTCATGACAAATACTCCACATGCATTTTGATTTATTGTCAGAGTTAGTGATTCGAGTTTTATAAAACTCTTTTTTAGATTTAATTAACAACGCATCATATTCTTTCTTTGTTTGAATATAATCATCTTTCAGATTAGAATTATTTCTATATAAAATCAATAATGTATCCAATTTATTTTTTAAATTAATTATTTCATCATTTTTAAAGCAGTAATTGAGTTTACCGATTCGAACATATTTCAGGGGAAAGCATTCATTAAAAATACAATAAAAACTATTTAAAAACACATCCCACTGTTCGTTAACATCTGTAACGTTTAATTCATACACCTCTTCCCAATTTTGAGTGCTTAACTGGTTAATAAAATTAAACAAATTTGTGTCACTGAAAAATCTATACTGATGGTTTATATGTTTTTCTACCAAAATTTTAAATGAAATTATTTGGATACAATGATCAGATATATGATTATCTACTACTTTTGTTGTGTATGATCCTTTAAAATTAGTAAATATGTTATCTCAACAGCTCTTAGTGTTATTCGTAATTCTTGTATAATCATTTATAACGTGAAATAAATCAAATGAACCAATTAAAGACAACAATTTAAATTTTAAATTATTATCTTCATATAATTCTATATTGAAATCGTCAGCAATAAATATAGTTTTTTGTAAATATACTTTTGTTAGTAAACTTTCCAATTTTTTAAAAAATACATTTAGGGTTCCTCCACATGGTCGATAAATAGAGACAATTATCATTATTTGTTCTGCCACAGTTACCTCTATGGCTGAACATTCAAAAATACCTACCACGGAGAGCCTATTAATGTTTTTTAAAGGTTTGTATTTAATGTTATTTTTACAATAGATTGCACTTCCTCCATGTTGTCTTTCATTGCGACAAAAATAGTCAGCTAATTGATAATTTTTGATATTTATGCACTTTAGCTGTTCAACTGATTTTCAATGTTCTGTTACACATAGGAAATAGCAGCTAGGATTTTCTTCTAAAAGTTTTTCAATTTTTTCAACACTATTTCCTATAGATTGTACATTTTGATGTACTATGCTTATAAATTGTTTTTTTTTACAAACTGATCTTGCTGTATGTTCACTTATCTTTAAGTTGTCGTTAGCTTCTACTGTAAGTTCTGGTTTTCTACAAAACCCTTCTCTCTATTATCTTCATACTGCCTGTACCTTCTGAAATCAAACCGTTTAAATCCAACACTCACAGGCCAAGTAGATGGTTTGTAAACTTCATCCTTTAGGTTCCAGTTAATGCCAAACATAAAACATTTTGTCTGGTTTTCTCTTGTTGGAAGTTCTTTGATTATCAAATTTGCTTCTTTGAACTTGTCTTGTTTTATAATAACGATCCGCGCAGATCGATCAAGCGACGTCGCCCTACCACTCAATCCCACCTAACCGAAGACCGGTAGAGATGGTACGACTGGTGGGAGCGGTGGGGCTCTCCGGCTTAAAAGCGACGAACCAACACAAATCAAGCAGAGTTGTCTGGGGTGCTGACCTGGAACCAACTCTCCTAGAAGCTCGGGTGTTGACCGACCTTCTGCCTTCCTGCGACCGAGAGTGCTGATCTCGGTTGTGCCCTTTAACCCGTCGAAGGTGTTGACTTCGACGACGTCCCCGTTTCCCGCGACCAAGAGTGTTGATCTTGGTGGCAACCTCTCGCCGTCGAAGGTGTTGACTTCGACGCCGTCCCCGTTTCCCGCGACCAAGAGTGTTGATCTTGGTGGCAACCTCTCGTCGTCGAAGGTGTTGACTTCGGCGACTTCCCCGTGGCCGGATCCTGAAAACACTCGCCCAGCGAAGTGCTGATTCGCAAGGCGTTGTTAAGGACCGACCGCTAGCCCGTCGATCGGGGGAGTTGACCTCGATCGAGTTCCATTCAATTTCATTTTTATTTTGCCGAAGTGTTTATTTTTGGGATTTACGTTTCTTATTTTTGTTTGTTTGTTTATACAGGGCCAGGCGACCGAAGCGAGCGCTCCTGGGGAGGATCGCGACCGGGCGACGGACGCTGATCGGACGTAGAAGTTTATATTTTATTTTTTTCATTGTATATATATTTTATAGGAATAAACATTTTTATTTTTTTAATTACGTGGTTATTTCCTTGAATCTGGTAGCACGCAAAACACAAGGTTACAACATTCCCTGATTTGGAATCATTTATTTTAGGTTTAACTGGCCTATTATTTAGTAAATTATCGGATTTGTTTTTAATTGTTTTGGTCATTGTAATAATTGAAGGTATTTGTGCATTTTTTTCTTCTGTGGCTAGTTTTTGTTCTAATAAAGCTTTATTTTCTATTAATAAACTAATATTTTGTTCTAATATTTTTTGCTTACTTTCGACCTCATGTAATAATCTTCGTAGCATATTATTTTCCAATTTTAATTTTTCTATATATAAATTATCTGATTGTGTAGGACTGGTATAATTATTTTGATTTTGTGAATGCATACCTGTAGTTAAACTATCGTCTTCTTCGATATTTTTTTCGACACTTACTATTTGATTTTCACAACAATAGTAGATAGGCAACACCGGTTCGGGCTCATGGCGGAGGCGCTAACATGGGAATCTCCATAAGAAAATCGTCAAAAAAGCTAAGAAATTGATTGTGTTAACCTTTACTTTGTGAAAGTTCATCTTACTAAGAACAATAAAAAACTGAACGGTTAAACTAAACTTCCACTATTTTATAATTCCATGATACATAGAGCATTTTCAATTCCAATGAACGGAAATAATTTTAATAAAGAAATTGAGATCATAAAACAAATAGCTACATCTAATGGCTATCCAATACATTTGATAAATAAATTAATTAATAAAAAAGAACAAAAAGTGTCACTAGAACTAATATTTCCAAAACAAACTAAAGAAATTAAAAGCTATAAAAGTATTACATATTGTGGAAATATTTCCAATGCAATTTCAAAAATAATATTTTCGGCAACATCATCATTAATATCATTTAAAACACAAAATAATATTGGAACAAAATTGTTAAATTGGAAAACAAAATTACCAAAATTAAAAAAATCTGGTGTTTACAAAATTAATTGTCCAAAATGTAATGCAGTATATATAGGTCAAACACAAAGAAATTTTGAAGTAAGATTTAATGAACACTTAAGAGCATATAGATTACAACAACCAGATAAGTCGAACTATGCAAAACACCTACTGGAACATCCAAACTCACTTATACAAACCAATGACATTCATATACTACACATTTGTGATAAAAAACAAAATTTAGATTTTCTAGAAGAACTTGAAATTAAAAGACATCTAGCAGATCAACAGTTTAAAGTAGTTAATGAACACATAAATCTTGGAAGTTCTCCACAATTAAACTGTTTACTTTGATTGAGTATTCATTTTATACATAGATAAGACATTATTATAACACAAATATATTAAGTTATTGTAAAGATCAGTATGATATAGTTTTTTCCTGGTTTTTCTATATCATTGCACAGTTATACTGATCTTAGAGGGAAATACATCCAGGATAATCCCTTAGGGCTAATAACATCTAGGCTTTAATATTGTTATGTCTTATTACTTCCTTACTTGGTCTAGCCTTAACTACTTAGCAACATCAAGTACCCAGTTACAAACAAACAAAAATGTAATTTCAATATGTCAATCTGACGATGCTAGTTATAGCGAAACAGCTGTAATTGAATGTTAAAGCGAATTTTTCGAATAAATAGTGGAAGTTTAGTTTAACCGTTCAGTTTTTTATTGTTCTTAAAAAAGCTAAGGTCTAAAAACGTCGAAATTGGCTAATTCAAGGTCACGAGTGATCAACGGACACAAGCCTGCCTCCAACGTATACAAGTAAGATCAAAAGGACGGGTGGGTGAGCAAAGGCAAACAGATCACACCTTCTATGACGTCACTCACAGGTCAAAAAGGCATTAACGGTCAGACGAGTGGCTGACCACACAAGCAAATCAAAAAGGCCTCCAACGCGACGTATAAGGTCAAAAGGGCATTAACGGGTGGTAACAAGCCAACGCAGTCAAAAGGACAGGTGGGTGAGCAAATGTCAACAAACAGATCACGTGACACACCTTCTATGACGTCACTCACAAGTCAAAAAGGCATTACCAGCTAGAGAGCCGAAGTAGCGAAGCTACTGAATCCGCCCTTTGCGCATAATTTTCAATAGTGGATATATGAAAAAAACGCGTTTAGGTATACTGCGCACCTCGTCAATAGGTCACTAGCCCTATTATCGAGACCCGATAACCCTGAATAACAAGGTATCTCTTAATATCAATGGTACAGGTCAAAGGTCCTATTAGATACGGATTTTGTTAACAAAAATAATTTCTTTTTATCAAATGATGTGTATATTATGTTTTCAATAAACTTGGTGAATCGATAAAAAAAACCACAACCGGCACGTGAAAAGACATAAGGTATATACAGAGTGTAACAGAAAAGTCGCAAGAGAAAAAATGCAATGGTAAGTACAGAGGCTGTACAAGTACATTGTCGTGTATACAGGGTATGGTATACAATGGTACGGGTTCTAGATATAACATATACAGAGTATAACAGAAAAGTCGCAAGAATGCAATGGTAAGTACAGAGGCTTTACAAGAACATCGAGGGTGTAAGGAGGCTTTCCTTGATGGAGGGGGACGCTTATATATGCGAAGTTGAGGATTAGTCTTTTCGGTAAATAAAGACATTTATGAATAAAAAGTAGGGTTATGAATCAAAATCTTTACTTGTTGGATAAGAAGAAAATGGAAGAAAAGAGGGCAATCAATCCTCATATCAACTGGATACCTAAAGAGGTAGCTTATGTCTTTAGACAAACACCACAAATAACGTATCCATTGAGACGTATTCAACCGACACCATGCCCAACAAAACAGAAGAAGAACACATGAAAAATGAAGTCAATAATGTTTTCACAATGACATGTGTAATATTGGTATCTATTTTTGTTTTAATTTTAAAAATTATCTTAAAAATTGTAAGACGTAAATTTCAATCTTCTTGCAATATAAAAATTGATGAATAAACAAACTGTTTTATTTTTATAGATAAGTAGTAGCGAGAATGATAAGGTAAAAAATATGCATTTGTGGTTATAAGGTTTATTTATTTGTCATTATAATGGTAATATAACATTAGAAAACCACTGACTTAGATGTTGTACGTTTCGTTCGGTACACATATATGGTCCAGATAGGGCGTGGCAGGGGTTTGGATCCTTGACAAAGTTTCCAGTTTCACAAGAGGTGCTATCAAATTTGGTAACATCAATAATGTGTGGAAAAACACTGAAAACGTGGCATTTCTTGAGAAGAAATTCTGCTTTTTGTTGTCCTCGAACGTAAATGTAGTCTGCGGCATACAATAGCTTGCTTTCCAATATTTCATTTACTTTACAATATTCCACATCTCCTGAAGAGTATCTAATTCCATGCACATTATTTTCCAAATAAGATGCGGTTTTTTTATCAGCGCTACTTAATGTGGAATACGGTTGTGGAGGTAAAACTATGTAATGTGAACGTTTAAAGCCAATTTCTATGGTGAGTTCTTTGACAATGAATTGTCCGTCTACGACAAAGCCTTGAATGTCTACAAAAGCTACTCTCATGTTAACGTCTGCTCCAACACTAACTCTAATCAACGTCTAGTTTAAACTTTTAACAATTTCAGTGAGGGGATAGTATTCCATCACGCAGTCGTGAATGATGATGCAATAGACTTTGGTATTTTCGGGAAAACCTATGTTTGCTTTAATATCAAGTTTCACATCAACTGTAGACGCCTTCATGCTTTCCTCCTGTTTAGAACAATCGATAATGAATAGTGCTCGTTTCTTGAAAGAAGAATAATCCAGCAGAGGGTGCTTCTGTGTGGAATTGGTGTATTTGGAATAGAATTCGGTATAGTTAAAATATGCTTCATTATAGTCAGTTTTAGCAAAATCCAATTTCATTCTTTCATTAGGCCAATAATCACCATTAAGTGACAGTCTCACACTTTGTACGTCAGCTCAAACTTCATGTCTTGTACCTTTAGTAATTGAGGGTAATTCGTGTAACTCCCACTTCCTAAATGGAATAACTATAGATCGATCTTTTTGAATAGATTGCATGAGATTTATCTTGATATCATCATTTGGAAAGATATGTTTAATTTTTAGTTCAATACTTGTAATGTTAATTTTAGCAGTTGTACTAGAAGGCGTACCAGACTTGTCCGTAATGTATATGCAATCATTATCATTTCGTGCACGAACTAGTCGTATTGTTTGTCGGCCACATGTAATCATGGGATAATCGTTGAAAATGTTAAAAATATGTGTGAGAGGTATAAGAAGATTGAAAGACTTGTCGCTAACATTCATAATAGGATCTTTCGGGTAATTCCAGCCGGCTATAGCCATATGAATGGAATCTTCTTGACTATAACAGGTCATAGCACGTACAGCACTCACGATTCCGGGATCCCGAACTGTTTCCATTTCCCTGGCACTTTGACTGTACGTACATGAATCGAATAGAAAGGCTCCAAAATTATTTGCTAATTTTACGTCACCAATTCCTTTTGTTTCAAGTGACCCCTCAATACACAACAAAGTTTCGCTCATTGCAAAAAACGAATCAACTTGATTAATACTAAACTACACAATGTCACTGGAATTGAATGATTTAATGAATGGAGCATAGGTTCTGTATTCAGCTTTTCGAATTGATTCGTCGAACAGCGGCTTACGGTAGATATCAAACATCGAAGGCAACATGTTATCGTCTTGACGAAGGCGTTTATTTCCATACATGGTTGTCATTTCAATTTAAAACCCAGCCATTGCAGAACTAATTTATTTGCGAACGTAAGCTGTTTCAGCTTTGAGGACTGCTTAGCTAATAATGTTTGAACCTTTGCAGACTGATTCTTATGATTGATTATGAGTCCCATATACGAGCTCTAAGCTCCAATATCAACGTACTCGATTCGCCTCTAAAGTTTACAGGTTGACTGTCTTGATCTAAGGCAACGACAGTAATGTTGGTTATTTCACGTTGTGATATAACAGGTAAGTAGATTAAATTATGAGGAATTTCGTCAATGGAATATCCCGGATCTACTTGTATGACGAATTCGTAGATAGTATGAGCAGGTCTGTTTGCATCGAAGGCTCCAGTGGTAATGTTACAATCGAAGCGAATACTGGATACTTTAATGATTTTTACGGGGAGATCTGAAGAGTGAAATTTGTTTGCGACTAGTATTTTCGGTGCAAATCCCAATATTTTCCCAAGACTCTCGGCTTGCGTAAAGGAAATTTTGTATTTACTGAAAATTTCACATTTCAACGTATTATGATTGGGTTTTAGTGAAAATATACTCTCCGGTCTATTTGAATTGCTTGCACCCAATTTTTCAATGATAAACGCTTCAAGATCTGCAATTTCATAATATCCTGTGGGAAAATCAAAACTTTGAAGCTTCTCATTAGCATCGTAGTAGTAAAACGAACAATTTTCAATATTTGGTATACTGTGATACGAATGAAAAGATCGTAGAGCTATTTCATAAGTATTATTTGGATCGAGCACAATAGGAGTAGGAGGTTGAAAGGTAAACACGTGATTGGTGCTGTTAACTCTCAGCAACTGTGACATGATGACTAATGAAATTCGAGACAGGTTAGAATTTTAATATCATTTTTATATTGTTTGTTTACAAAGAAAGCAATTAGCTTGAGAGGTAGGAGGTCCATCCCAAAGCGTGGTCCAGTCGGGTCGGTTGTAATGAACGAAACATGGTAGACGTGTTTGCAACTCAAAATTTCCTTTATATTCTTCGTGAAGTTTATGCCATATATCGAGCAATTCCGTAGGTCTTACACACTTTATCAGATGTTCAATGGGAAATTGTTTTAGTTCTTCGGTAGTAAAACTACTCAATGCTTTACCATGGTGGATATGTTGTAGTAATAGTTCCATTATTGTTGTTGTAGAAATTATAAAAACACAAATGACCACAATTGATTTGGTCGTAGTTTTGATATTGAGTATTGTTATAAAAAATGTGTGTACCGCCGAGATATTTAACAAGTTCTTTCGGTGGTTTCAAGTTACCAAATGAATCGAAATACTGTACATTGTTGTTTATCTTTCGATAAGCTACCCAATGACTTCGGCTATTCTTAGAGGTATCCAAATTAACTATTGCACATTCTTGTCTTCGAGGTCCGTTTTTGGGAGAGTATCTCGCATGAAAACTCCTCGAAAATGGGGTATTTTAAGCAATTTAGCGTAATGGCTTATGTCAAAGTCGGATAGTGCGTGATTGGGTAGCTTTATTAGTTTTTTTGATGTTTTTTCAAATACAATCCAAAACCACCTTTTGGGTACTTTTTCAGATATAAACCAGATCCTACACGTTCCATAGCCTTATTATGACGTACGTCTTCTTCCAATTTCTTTTGTGCATGCTTGGCATCAATGACGGTTTTTGCAATCCCAGCAGCACCTCCTGACAGAGCTCCAAGTGCTGAAAGGCCAGCAAACAAAGGGATAAGTGGTAGGAAACCTTCGGATTTCGGTATAGGTAACACTCGAGGAACGTCAACTGCATTTTTCCCACCAAATTCCCTAATAAGCGCTTTGGCTGCTCGTAAGGCAAATGTTGCGGTGTCTTTTAAAGATGTTCCTGTTTTCATGGACTTTCCCACCTTCAAAACTACATCTCGATGAAAAGAATGACGATGACGACGACGGCATCCCATTCCTAGCTTTCTTTTTACTTTCATGCCACCTGTCACAATAAATGCAGCAGCTTTTTCTCCAAAAGATGCGTCTTTTGATTTGACACGTTCCCACGCCTTGTCTTCAAGTATCTGATCTGCTTTGTGTCGTTCTTCGAGAGACTTATTTTGCCAATAAGCAATATCGTGCTCTTTACATGCAGAGTCTAAAGAGTTAATGCCCTGATCACCTCGTGCAATGCGTTTTATTAGTTTGGTTCCGGCTGCAAAATAACACTTTTAGTAAATTACATATTGAATTAAAATAAAAACTTACGTCCACAGTACTGATAGTTGGGTAGGTGAAGTTCAATAGGTAGTTTATTGATTAGAGAATTTAAAAGACCTTCTCCTTCAAACACCAACATTAAGAATGATATGCATAAGTGGCGTGACATCTGTATTTATAGAGTAACATCAAGAAAAAGCTATACACATGATGAAGATCGTTCAACAAAAACAGACGATACCCATCGAAAATTTAGATTTTACTTCAACAGCATCGATTGGTAAACATGGTAAATTGTTACCAAATTCCTTTCGTGCTATTATATGTGGACCCAGTGTGGGTGTGGAAAGACGAATGCCATGCTAGCACTTCTATTCAATTCAAATGGTGCGAAATTCAAAAACGTTTATGTTTATTTAAAATCGTTATTCCAACCGAAGTATCAATTGCTGCAAGAAGTATTGGCACAAGTCAAGGGCGTTGGTTATTTTCCATTTAAAGATAACGAGGAAATAATTAGTCCAGATAAAGCTCGACCGAATTCGATCTTTTTATTCGATGACGTAGCTTGTGACGGGCAGCAGAAAATTCGAGACTATTACTCTATGTGTAAAGCTCGACCGAATTCGATCTTTTTATTCGATGACGTAGCTTGTGACGGGCAGCAGAAAATTCGAGAGTATTACTCTATGTCTACACATGTCTACACATAGAGTAATAGTCTCGAATTTTCTGCTGCCCGTCACAAGCTACGTCATCGAATAAAAAGATCGAATTCGGTCGAGCTTTATCTGGACTAATTATTTCCTCGTTATCTTTAAATGGAAAATAACCAACGCCCTTGACTTGTGCCAATACTTCTTGCAGCAATTGATACTTCGGTTGGAATAACGATTTTAAATAAACATAAACGTTTTTGAATTTCGCACCATTTGAATTGAATAGAAGTGCTAGCATGGCATTCGTTTTTCCACACCCACACTGGGTCCACATATAATAGCACGAAAGGAATTTGGTAACAATTTACCATGTTTACCAATCGATGCTGTTGAAGTAAAATCTAAATTTTCGATGGGTATCGTCTGTTTTTGTTGAACGATCTTCATCATGTGTATAGCTTTTTCTTGATGTTACTCTATAAATACAGATGTCACGCCACTTATGCATATCATTCTTAATGTTGGTGTTTGAAGGAGAAGGTCTTTTAAATTCTCTAATCAATAAACTACCTATTGAACTTCACCTACCCAACTATCAGTACTGTGGACGTAAGTTTTTATTTTAATTCAATATGTAATTTACTAAAAGTGTTATTTTGCAGCCGGAACCAAACTAATAAAACGCATTGCACGAGGTGATCAGGGCATTAACTCTTTAGACTCTGCATGTAAAGAGCACGATATTGCTTATTGGCAAAATAAGTCTCTCGAAGAACGACACAAAGCAGATCAGATACTTGAAGACAAGGCGTGGGAACGTGTCAAATCAAAAGACGCATCTTTTGGAGAAAAAGCTGCTGCATTTATTGTGACAGGTGGCATGAAAGTAAAAAGAAAGCTAGGAATGGGATGCCGTCGTCGTCATCGTCATTCTTTTCATCGAGATGTAGTTTTGAAGGTGGGAAAGTCCATGAAAACAGGAACATCTTTAAAAGACACCGCAACATTTGCCTTACGAGCAGCCAAAGCGCTTATTAGGGAATTTGGTGGGAAAAATGCAGTTGACGTTCCTCGAGTGTTACCTATACCGAAATCCGAAGGTTTCCTACCACTTATTCCTTTGTTTGCTGGCCTTTCAGCACTTGGAGCTCTGTCAGGAGGTGCTGCTGGGATTGCAAAAACCGTCATTGATGCCAAGCATGCACAAAAGAAATTGGAAGAAGACGTACGTCATAATAAGGCTATGGAACGTGTAGGATCTGGTTTATATCTGAAAAAGTACCCAAAAGGTGGTTTTGGATTGTATTTGAAAAAACATCAAAAAAACTAATAAAGCTACCCAATCACGCACTATCCGACTTTGACATAAGCCATTACGCTAAATTGCTTAAAATACCCCATTTTCGAGGAGTTTTCATGCGAGATACTCTCCCCAAAAACGGACCTCGAAGACAAGAATGTGCAATAGTTAATTTGGATACCTCTAAGAATAGCCGAAGTCATTGGGTAGCTTATCGAAAGATAAACAACAATGTACAGTATTTCGATTCATTTGGTAACTTGAAACCACCGAAAGAACTTGTTAAATATCTCGGCGGTACACACATTTTTTATAACAATACTCAATATCAAAACTACGACCAAATCAATTGTGGTCATTTGTGTTTTTATAATTTCTACAACAACAATAATGGAACTATTACTACAACATATCCACCATGGTAAAGCATTGAGTAGTTTTACTACCGAAGAACTAAAACAATTTCCCATTGAACATTTGATAAAGTGTGTAAGACCTACGGAATTGCTCGATATATGGCATAAACTTCACGAAGAATATAAAGGAAATTTTGAGTTGCAAACACGTCTACCATGTTTCGTTCATTACAACCGACCCGACTGGACCACGCTTTGGGATGGACCTCCTACCTCTCAAGCTAATTGCTTTCTTTGTAAACAAACAATATAAAAATGATATTAAAATTCTAACCTGTCTCGAATTTCATTAGTCATCATGTCACAGTTGCTGAGAGTTAACAGCACCAATCACGTGTTTACCTTTCAACCTCCTACTCCTATTGTGCTCGATCCAAATAATACTTATGAAATAGCTCTACGATCTTTTCATTCGTATCACAGTATACCAAATATTGAAAATTGTTCGTTTTACTACTACGATGCTAATGAGAAGCTTCAAAGTTTTGATTTTCCCACAGGATGTTATGAAATTGCAGATCTTGAAGCGTTTATCATTGAAAAATTGGGTGCAAGCAATTCAACTAGACCGGAGAGTATATTTTCACTAAAACCCAATCATAATACGTTGAAATGTGAAATTTTCAGTAAATACAAAATTTCCTTTACGCAAGCCGAGAGTCTTGGGAAAATATTGGGATTTGCACCGAAAATACTAGTCGCAAACAAATTACACTCTTCAGATCTCCCCGTAAAAATCATTAAAGTATCCAGTATTCGCTTCGATTGTAACATTACCACTGGAGCCTTCGATGCAAACAGACCTGCTCATACTATCTACGAATTCGTCATACAAGTAGATCCGGGATATTCCATTGACGAAATTCCTCATAATTTAATCTACTTACCTGTTATATCACAACGTGAAATAACCAACATTACTGTCGTTGCCTTAGATCAAGACAGTCAACCTGTAAACTTTAGAGGCGAATCGAGTACGTTGATATTGGAGCTTAGAGCTCGTATATGGGACTCATAATCAATCATAAGAATCAGTCTGCAAAGGTTCAAACATTATTAGCTAAGCAGTCCTCAAAGCTGAAACAGCTTACGTTCGCAAATAAATTAGTTCTGCAATTGCTGGGTTTTAAATTGAAATGACAACCATGTATGGAAATAAACGCCTTCGTCAAGACGATAACATGTTGCCTTCGATGTTTGATATCTACCGTAAGCCGCTGTTCGACGAATCAATTCGAAAAGCTGAATACAGAACCTATGCTCCATTCATTAAATCATTCAATTCCAGTGACATTGTGTAGTTTAGTATTAATCAAGTTGATTCGTTTTTTGCAATGAGCGAAACTTTGTTGTGTATTGAGGGGTCACTTGAAACAAAAGGAATTGGTGACGTAAAATTAGCAAATAATTTTGGAGCCTTTCTATTCAATTCATGTACGTACAGTCAAAGTGCCAGGGAAATGGAAACAGTTCGGGATCCCGGAATCGTGAGTGCTGTACGTGCTATGACCTGTTATAGTCAAGAAGATTCCATTCATATGGCTATAGCCGGCTGGAATTACCCGAAAGATCCTATTATGAATGTTAGCGACAAGTCTTTCAATCTTCTTATACCTCTCAAACATATTTTTAACATTTTCAACGATTATCCCATGATTACATGTGGCCGACAAACAATACGACTAGTTCGTGCACGAAATGATAATGATTGCATATACATTACGGACAAGTCTGGTACGCCTTCTAGTACAACTGCTAAAATTAACATTACAAGTATTGAACTAAAAATTAAACATATCTTTCCAAATGATGATATCAAGATAAATCTCATGCAATCTATTCAAAAAGATCGATCTATAGTTATTCCATTTAGGAAGTGGGAGTTACACGAATTACCCTCAATTACTAAAGGTACAAGACATGAAGTTTGAGCTGTTAAAACTAGTACTTCAGTTGAAAGACCTCGTTTTGTTATTGTTTTCTTTCAAACAGATAAACGAAACTCTACTACAGCTGATCCCACTTTATTTGACAATGCCGACGTACAAAGTGTAAGACTGTCACTTAATGGTGATTATTGGCCTAATGAAAGAATGAAATTGGATTTTGCTAAAACTGACTATAATGAAGCATATTTTAACTATACCGAATTCTATTCCAAATACACCAATTCCACACAGAAGCACCCTCTGCTGGATTATTCTTCTGTCAAGAAACGAGCACTATTCATTATCGATTGTTCTAAACAGGAGGAAAGCATGAAGGCGTCTACAGTTGATGTGAAACTTGATATTAAAGCAAACATAGGTTTTCCCGAAAATACCAAAGTCTATTGCATCATCATTCACGACTGCGTGATGGAATACTATCCCCTCACTGAAATTGTTAAAAGTTTAAACTAGACGTTGATTAGAGTTAGTGTTGGAGCAGACGTTAACATGAGAGTAGCTTTTGTAGACATTCAAGGCTTTGTCGTAGACGGACAATTCATTGTCAAAGAACTCACCATAGAAATTGGCTTTAAACGTTCACATTACATATTTTTACCTCCACAACCGTATTCCACATCCACATTAAGTAGCGCTGATAAAAAAACCGCATCTTATTTGGAAAATAATGTGCATGGAATTAGATACTCTTCAGGAGATGTGGAATATTGTAAAGTAAATGAAATATTGGAAAGCAAGCTATTGTATGCCGCAGACTACATTTACGTTCGAGGACAACAAAAAGCAGAATTTCTTCTCAAGAAATGCCACGTTTTCAGTGTTTTTCCACACATTATTGATGTTACCAAATTTGATAGCACCTCTTGTGAAACTGGAAACTTTGTCAAGGATCCAAACCCCTGCCACGCCCTATCTGGACCATATATGTGTACCGAACGAAACGTACAACATCTAAGTCAGTGGTTTTCTAATGTTATATTACCATTATAATGACAAATAAATAAACCTTATAACCACAAATGCATATTTTTTACCTTATCATTCTCGCTACTACTTATCTATAAAAATAAAACAGTTTGTTTATTCATCAATTTTTATATTGCAAGAAGATTGAAATTTACGTCTTACAATTTTTAAGATAATTTTTAAAATTAAAACAAAAATAGATACCAATATTACACATGTCATTGTGAAAACATTATTGACTTCATTTTTCATGTGTTCTTCTTCTGTTTTGTTGGGCATGGTGTCGGTTGAATACGTCTCAATGGATACGTTATTTGTGGTGTTTGTCTAAAGACATAAGCTACCTCTTTAGGTATCCAGTTGATATGAGGATTGATTGCCCTCTTTTCTTCCTTTTTCTTCTTATCCAACAAGTAAAGATTTTGATTCATAACCCTACTTTTTATTCATAAATGTCTTTATTTACCGAAAAGACTAATCCTCAACTTCGCATATATAAGCGTCCCCCTCCATCAAGGAAAGCCTCCTTACACCCTCGATGTTCTTGTAAAGCCTCTGTACTTACCATTGCATTCTTGCGACTTTTCTGTTATACTCTGTATATGTTATATCTAGAACCCGTACCATTGTATACCATACCCTGTATACACGACAATGTACTTGTACAGCCTCTGTACTTACCATTGCATTTTTTCTCTTGCGACTTTTCTGTTACACTCTGTATATACCTTATGTCTTTTCACGTGCCGGTTGTGGTTTTTTTTTTATCGATTCACCAAGTTTATTGAAAACATAATATACACATCATTTGATAAAAAGAAATTATTTTTGTTAACAAAATCCGTATCTAATAGGACCTTTGACCTGTACCATTGATATTAAGAGATACCTTGTTATTAAGGGTAATCGGGTCTCGATAATAGGGCTAGTGACCTATTGACGAGGTGCGCAGTATACCTAAACGCGTTTTTTTCATATATCCACTATTGAAAATTATGCGCAAAGGGCGGATTCAGTAGCTTCGCTACTTCGGCTCTCTAGCTGGTAATGCCTTTTTGACTTGTGAGTGACGTCATAGAAGGTGTGTCACGTGATCTGTTTGTTGACATTTGCTCACCCACCTGTCCTTTTGACTGCGTTGGCTTGTTACCACCCGTTAATGCCCTTTTGACCTTATACGTCGCGTTGGAGGCCTTTTTGATTTGCTTGTGTGGTCAGCCACTCGTCTGACCGTTAATGCCTTTTTGACCTGTGAGTGACGTCATAGAAGGTGTGATCTGTTTGCCTTTGCTCACCCACCCGTCCTTTTGATCTTACTTGTATACGTTGGAGGCAGGCTTGTGTCCGTTGATCACTCGTGACCTTGAATTAGCCAATTTCGACGTTTTTAGACCTTAGCTTTTTTGACGATTTTCTTATGGAGATTCCCATGTTAGCGCCTCCGCCATGAGCCCGAACCGGTGTTGCCTATCTACTAACAATTTTTCCGTTGAGAACAACTGTTATGAAATACAGCATCACAGGATACACATTTCACTTTTTTAGTTACCTTTTTACCGCAGCATTTAAATTCACGTCTTGCTCGTTCGACATTATAGACAAAAAATATGTCAATCTAACTATGCTATTTCGATAGCGAAACAGCTGACATTACATTTAAAGAATAAATAGTGAAAGTTAATTCAACCCTTTAGTTGTTTATTGTTCTGAATACCCCGTGCGGGGTTATTATTATTATTATTATTATTATTATTATTATTATTATTATTATTATTATTATTATTATTATTATTATTATTATTATTATTATTATTATTATTATTATTATTATTATTATTATTATTATTATTATTATTATTATTATTATTATTATTATTATTATTATTATTATTATTATTATTATTATTATTATGATTCTCGGATGATTTTAACCATGACTTTGCAAACATAGCCGATAATTTACTTAATAGTATACAAAATGTCCATTCAAAGATGCTTGATCCTATGTCTTTTCTCACCAGCATGCCTAGTCCACCATCATCCTTTTTTATAACACCAGTTCAAGAAACTGACATTTTGAACGCGGTAACAACTATAAAAAATAAGCCTGGGCTAGACTTTTATAATCTGAACGCCAAAATGTTAAAAGCTGCTCTTGTTTCATTAGTTACACCGCTAACAAACCTGTTTAATAAATGCATACAGGAGGGGAACTGGCCACATGTATTAAAAATATCAAAAATCATACCAGTATATAAAAATGGTGATTTAGATCTTGTCGGTAACTACAGACCCATAGCAATTCTTCCTGTCGTCTCAAAACTCTTTGAAATAATAATCAAAGAAAAATTAATATCATTTTTAGAAGATAAACATATTATTACTACTGCTCAATATGGATTTCAGAAGGGTAAATCTACAATTTCAGCTGTCACAAATGTGATTGAATACATAGTGGAGGGTCTTGACGGGGGTCAAAATACTTATGCTGTTATGTGCGATCTATCTAAGGCCTTTGACTGTGTTAACCATGATATTCTAATTAAAAAATTCGAACAATATGGCATACGAGGGAATGGACACCAATTACTCAGATCTTATCTAGAAAACAGACAGCAATATGTCAGCTATAACGGACATGACTCTGGGCTTGTACCAGTTAAGCACGGAGTACCTCAGGGTTCGGTGTTAGGACCGATACTCTTCTTACTATACGTAAATGATTTGCCCTCATCTGTGATATATAAGACTATTATTTTTGCAGATGACACTACTTTTTTAACAAGAGGGAATGATAATTTAAATGTAGAAATTTTAAGAGCTGCAAAAAATTGGTTTGATGCGAATAACCTAAAGCTAAATGAATCTAAAACTAAAAATATAACATTCAGTTCAGACAAATGCCTCATAAAATCAGAACCGGTCAAGTTATTAGGAATAACACTCGATCCAGGATTAAACTGGACAATTCATATAGAAACTCTCTGTGCTAAGATCGCATCACAGTTGTTTGCGATGAGGCGAATGCGTTCGTGTATTAGAGGTAATGACGTTATGCGAACAGTTTATTATGGTCTTATTCACAGTCACCTGTCCTATGGCATTGTTCTGTGGGGGAGATCAAGTAGTACTCACAAGGTGTTTGCTCAGCAGAAAACTGCTCTCCGTATCATTGATGGTACCCAAGAACGCGAACACTGTCGGGAGCTGTTCATTAAATACAAAATACTTCCTTTACCATGTATTTACATCTTTGAGACACTGCTCAGTATACATAAGAGAGCTTTGAATATGCCGACCTATTCCGATTTTCATTATTATAATACTAGAGGAGCTGAACAACTGGTTCTACCTTATTCTCGATTAAGGGTATCAGAAAATAACAAACCAGATATAAAGCTTTATAATAAGTTTGTGGATTTGCATCCTGATCTCAATATTAAACATCTTAACTACTCTAAATTTTACTCACTTGCGAAAACATTTTTATTAGGAAATTGTTTTTATGATGTTGCGGAATTTTTGGCATGTATGTAGCATTCTATGTTAAGGGCTTTTAATTGATTTTTTATTGTAAAATTGCGATGAATAATGTTTTTTGTGAATGTGTTTTTGTAAATACTAATGGGACTAGTTTAAAACTTAGAGGATTTTGATTGATATTTTATTGTAAAATTGCGCTTAATATTGTTAATGTTGTTTTTATAAATGTTTTTTTGTAAATATGAACGATACTAGTTTAAAACTTAAAGGATTTTAAATGATATTTTATTGTTAAATTGCAGTTGAAAATGATTTTATGATGCGGTTTTGTAAATATGACGCAATTGGTTTCAGACTGATTAGTTTATTGACCACGTATTTTATGAATATGTGTTATTTTAAATTCGGAAGTACTAATTTATATCTGTGTAATTGTCTATTTTCAGTCTCAAACACCTGTAATTAGGACAAATTATGAGGACTAAAAAATACTATGTATTTCAACTAGTCAATAAAGCACCTATAGCACCTATTATTATTATTATTATTATTATTATTATTATTATTATTATTATTATTATTATTATTATTATTATTATTATTATTATTATTATTATTATTATTATTATTATTATTATTATTATTATTATTATTATTATTATTATTATTATTATTATTATTATTATTATTATTATTATTATTATTATTATAATTATTATTATTATTATTATTATTATTATCGTTGTACTTAAAAATTCTCTTACTATTGATGATGTATCGATAATGACTGATTTTTGAAGTTGTATGAATGTACTTTTGTCGATATCTAATTGTTTGATTGATTTATGTAAATTTTTCGGTATTACTCCTGTGGATGATAATATGATTGGTATTATTGTAACTTTGTCCTGATGCCACATTTGTTTTATTTCATCAGCTATAGGTAAATATTTTGAGATTTTTTCGTTGTGTTTCTTTTGCAGGTTTTCAGAGTTGGGAATTGAGATATCGATTAGGTAGGTCGTTAAATTATGTTTAGTGGTAAGTGTTATGTCTGGTCGGTTACATTTCATAGTTCTCTCCGTCGTTACGTCGCGATTCCAATAAAGTTTTATTATTATTATTATTATTATTATTATTATTATTATTATTATTATTATTATTATTATTATTATTATTATTATTATTATTATTATTATTATTATTATTATTATTATTATTATTATTATTATTATTATTATTATTATTCTTCTCGAGTCTTACCTGGTCTGCTCAAATTGAAGCTTTGTGCTCTACGATATCTTCGCGGATTTACGCACTGCGGCAGCTTCGGAATTGCTTGCAAACCAGTGCACTTCGTACTGCGTATTTTGGCACCATTCACTCGCTTCTCACTTATGGCATTAGATTTTGGGGAAACTCCAGTGGGGCTTATAAAGTTTTCGCTCTTCAGAAATCTGCAGTGAGGATTATCGGGAATGCTTCTTATGGTTCGCACTGCCGTGAACTGTTTAGGGGGTGCAGGATTTTACCGGTTCCTTGTCTGTATATTTATGAAACATTAACATTGGTTCACAAGAATAGATCGAATTATAATTCACATTCTCACATTCATACCTACGGCACAAGGAATGCGGTGAATCTTGTGGCTCCTTTCTCTAGACTCAGGACTACCCAGGCAAATAAACTGGATGTTGAACTTTACAATGTTTTTAATAGTTTTTTTAGAGGTCTCGATCTCAAAAATCAAAGTCTTCGTGAATTTAGTAAATTCACTAAGCTGTTTTTATTAGAACACTGTTTTTACAGTATCGATGATTTTTTAAAATTTACGCCCACAGACCGTTAATGTTAATTCTACTTAACATTCAATTATTAGTTGTTTTTTATTACCTTTTAACTAGTTGTTTAAATTATGTGTTGCGTTTCTCTTTTATTAATTGTTTCAAATATTTGTATTCGTCTTCTCATAACTGCTATTGTAACTGACTTCAAACATAATATATATGTATAAGTTGTCAATAAACAGGTGATTACTTAACTAATAAAAAAACAATTCAGTTCCTCCTATCAGTTCAAAAATTTACGGACTATATGGCAAGTTTGGAGTACAACTGCCTTCTGTCCCCAAGAAGCAATTTTTCTATTTAGTTGCATTCTCGCCAGGTTGTTCATGAAATTTTTGGATACAACTCCCTCCACTGAAATCACAAAGGGTATTATGGTCACCCTTTTTAATTGCCAGATGTTCTTCATCTCTATAGCCAGGTTTTCATATTTCGTGACCTTTTCCGCTTCAACTTTGGCAATATTGTGGGTAAGCGGCACAGATATATCTATTATGGATCCCGTCTTCCCGTCTTTTCCTCCTTATCTACTAAGACGATGTCTGGTCTGTTGTAGTCTATAGTCCTATCCATTGTTATAGTTCTGTTCCAATAGAGCACACATCTTTGAGTTTCAAGGACGGATGAAGGTTGGTATTTATAATAAGGGGTATAAGCTTGTAATAATCCATGTTTTAATGCCAGTTGCTGATGTATTATTTTCGCCAACTGATTATGACGTCCCAAGTATGCGTTGTCGGCATTATTATTATTATTATTATTATTATTATTATTATTATTATTATTATTATTATTATTATTATTATTATTATTATTATTATTATTATTATTATTATTATTATTATTATTATTATTATTATTATTATTATTATTATTATTATTATTATTATTATTATTATTATTATTATTATTATTATTATTATTATTATTATTATTATTATTATTATTATTATTATTATTATTATTATTATTATTATTATTATTATTATTATTATTATTATAATAGATAGCAATCTAAGCTATAAAAAGAGAGTTGTAAATGACAAAAATCTCGCTGTTTTTGCCAAACTTCTTCAAGAAGTTAATTGGTTGACAGTTAATTCGTACACTAAAAATGTAGATGAATTTGCGAAATTCCTAGTTGAAACATTATCATCCAAGGCAGATTACTGTTTTCCATTAAAATCTATTTTTCAGAAAAAATCCGAAATTAAGTGGTTCTCTAATGATTTGAGGGCTTTGCGTAGGGACGTTTTCGCTAGTAGAGATCGGTTTAAATCATCTAATCTTTCACAGGATTGGAATACCTTTCGCGAGTTACGCAAACGTTATAAAAAATCATTAAAGGAAACAAAGTAGAAGGCTTATGAGGACCTTATAGAAAACTCAGAGAATAAAACAAAAACTATTTGGCAAATTGTGAACAACGAAAGACAGGGTAAAGTTCAGTCTGATATGTCCAGTTCGATAAATTCAGAACAGCTTAATGAGTATTTTAGTGCTGTATCAGAAATTATTCTAAATGGTATAAATGATACAGCGGTAGATCCGTTAAGCTACCTTAAAATGCAACATAAGCCATCTTCTTCATTTTATCTCTTTCCTATTACAGAATACGATGTGCACGAAGCGATTCGAGCATTAAAGAATAAAAGATGTTTTGATCATTACGGCATAAGCGTTCCTATGATTAAGATAGCTGATGATTCACTGATCAAACCTTTGACTCACTTATTTAATATGTGCATAGATGAGGGTAAATGGCCAGAACCTTTTAAAATTTCAAAAGTAATACCGATTCATATAGGCGGTGATCGTGACCAACCTGAAAATTTTAGACCAATATCTATCGTTCCAGTAATATCTAAAGTTTTTGAATTCCTAATTAAAGATAGGATAGTTTCATACTTAGACAAAAAATCAATTATATCAAATGCACAATTTGGTTTTCAAAAAAATAAGTCAACAATTTCTGCATTAACCACTGTTGTTGAATATATTGTCGAAGGTCTTGATCAGAGAAATTCAACACATGCGACCTTATGCGACTTAACTAAAGCATTTGATTGTGTTGATATAAATATTTTGCTTAAAAAGATGGAGTTTTATGGATTCCGAGGTAAGGAACTTAAACTGTTCGAGACCTACCTACGTGATAGGCGCCAATATGTTAGTTTTAATAAAACAAATTCTCCTTCAACATTAATAAATAGTGGGGTACCGCAGGGTTCAGTCTTGGGACCAGTATTGTTCCTCATCTACATAAATGATTTGCCAGCTGCAGTTAAGGAATTTGGTACGACTATCTTATTCGCTGATGACACCACCTTTTTAACTAGGGAAAGTCAGAACTTACAGGAAAAACAACTAAATCAGGCTAAAGTATGGTTTGCATCTAATAAATTAAAGCTTAATGCCACAAAAACGCAGGAAATTTTATTTACTTCTGATAAACTTGCTCCGCAATCAGATCCTGTCAAACTATTGGGTGTTACCCTGGACACAAATCTAGATTGGGCTGATCATGTTAGGTCTCTCTGTAGTAAATTGGCGACCCAACTCTTTGTAATGAGACAGCTACGCCAAAACATTAATTGTAATAAAACAATGAGAACGATATACTTTGCTGTAATACAAAGTCATTTAGAATACGGATTAATACTATGGGGAAAGTCGACTCACGCTCAAAAAGTTTTTGTGATGCAGAAAGCAGCTGTACGCATCATTGATGGCGCAGAATTTGGTGCTCATTGCAAGGACTTGTTTAAAAAATATTGTATCCTTACACTACCATCGCTGTTTATTTTTCACACCTTAATGTTTACACATCGTAACTTAATCAATTTCAAGAGACATTCAAATATTCATAACTATAACACGAGGGGTTCGGACAGTTTAATTCCTTATTACTCTAGAATTTGCCTTACACAAAAAAATAAAATAAATATTAAAATATACAACAAGTTCGCTAGTTTAAGTAAAAATAATAATATAAAACAACTCAACAATAGGCAATTCTACAATCTTGCTAGAGAATTCTTACTCACTCAGTGTTTCTACTCATTGGACGAATTTTATAATTGTAAAGATTGTGATAACTTTCATTAGATGTTTTCTTGTATTTCCTTAAGATGTTTTTTTTACTCTCTGTTTTAATGTGTTAACAAAGCTTTTACCAATTTTACTTTGACGATTTTATATTATTTATAAATATTTAACTGAATTTTTTGTAGTTAGTAAGGACTTAAAATGTATTTTTGTTTCTTGTAGTTAATAAGGACTTCAAATGAACTTTTTGTATATATAATATATGCTTTGCTATGCTATTATTATTATTATTATTATTTTCAGGTTCCACAGGACTTCCTGGTCACCACTTCTTTCCGGTACTTACGTACAAGGATTCGAAGCCAGGTCTACGGTGTAAGTAAATGTTTTAGGATGTTTTCTAACGTAAGTTCATAACTTTACGTACGATTCCAGTAGTTTCTATCAAAGTAATTTTTTGCATTTGACTACATATGTTTTTATTTATTTCCAGGGTTTTAAGGCCATCGAGTGTTGCTGATGGTATTTCCCCAGTAGCTCCGAGGATTATTGGCACAATGGTAACGCGATCTTGGCTCCACATGTCTTTGATCTCATTTGCTAATGGTAAATATTTGTTTATTTTTTCTTGATGTTTTCGTTGAATATTTGTTGGGATCGGGATTGCCATGTCTATGATGTATGTTTGTTTGGTTTGTTTATTCACAAGCACCATATCTGGTCTGTTATGTGGTATGTATACATCTGTAATTATTTCTCTGTTCCAATATAGCTTGTAATTTTCATTTTCGTACACAGCATCTGGTTTTAGTTTATAGTATGGAGTGTGTGGCAAATCAGGTTTAATTTTTTTAATAATTTCTTGGTATATAATTTTTCCTACGTTGTCATGTCTTTTCGTGTACTCATTAGGGGCTAATACTGTGCATCCGCTCACTATGTGCTCAATCGACTCTGTTTGTTCTCCACACATTCGGCATTTGTCTGTCTCTAAGTGTTGTTTCATAATGTATTTTTGGTAATTACGTGTAGGAATTACTTGATCTTGAATGGCCATGACAAACCCCTCTGTTTCTGGGAACAATTGTCCCTTCTTAAGCCATTCTAATGATGCTTTCTTATTATTATTATTATTATTATTATTATTTTCGTGTTCCACAGAGGTTATCTGGAAGTGGCTACTTGTTTCGGCATTTAATGCAAGAAGACAAGTATTTTATTAATATTCGTTTTTTTTTTCTTCTCTACTTTTTTGTGCTATCTGGTTTTTAGTTGTTATCATTTAGCACTCGTCTGACAATTCCACTTGTTTGTTTATTATTATTATTATTATTATTATTATTATTATTATTATTATTATTATTATTATTATTATTATTATTATTATTATTATTATTATTATTATTATTATTATTATTATTATTATTATTATTATTATTATTATTATTATTATTATTATTATTATTATTATTATTATTATTATTATTATTATACACAATTTTATACACCAGAACCGTACAACTTTTCTAAGTCATTCAAGCCAACATAATTATACTACTAGAGGTGCTTCTAGTTTGGTAGTGGGGATATCAAGGATTGAAACTACTAAGCGAAATAAACTTGATATCAATCTATATAATAAAATTATAAGAATCTTGGGTAAGGAAACTGCAAATATGTCTATTTCTTTATTTAAACGAACCGTCAAAGAATTCTTACTTAAGCATAGTTTTTATTCTATTCAACAATTCTTATGTTTTTAATTTTATTTTTACATAAGTTGATTTGTTTAATAAATGTATGTTATTAAATGAAATATATATTTTGTATATATAGTTATAAGTACTATTAGGAAATGTTCATTGTTTATATTACTTATATTTGTGACCTTGCACGTATGTTTATATGTAAATTTTGGTCAATAAATGGTATGGTATGGTATTATTATTATTATTATTATTATTATTATTATTATTATTATTATTATTATTATTATTATTATTATTATTATTATTATTATTATTATTATTATTATTATTATTATTATTATTATTATTATTATTATTATTATTATTATTATTATTATTATTATTATTATTATGAAAAGAAGCTAGCCTACTCAAAGATAATAAAAGATTTGGATAATAAAAATAAAACATGCTGGACAATCGTAAATTCGGAAAGAAGAACTAAAATTAATAAAACCAAACAGACCGATATATCACCGCAAAAGTTTAATGACTTTTTTACATCGGTATCGGGAATAGTATTAAAATCCCTTGGTGATTCTCAATACGAGTCGAGTTTCTTTTTAAATAAATTAAATAAACCTGCATTCTCATTCTTTATGAGTGCAATCTTGGAAAGTGACGTCCATGAGGCAATATTGAAATTGAGTCATTCGTCATGTTTAGATTTTTACAATATAAATAGCAAAATATTGAAACGTTGTATACAATCATTGACATATCCACTTACCATTTTATTTAATAAATGCTTTGAGGAAGGATCTTGGCCTGACTGCTTTAAAATAACGAAAATAATACCATTATATAAAAATGGTGATATGGATTCTCCAGAAAATTTCCGACCCATAGCAATTCTACCGACGATTAACAAAATATTTGAATTGATAGTTAAAGAAAAATTAATCAATTATTTAGAAGATAAGTCACTTCTAACGGAATTTCAATTCGGCTATCGCAAAAACAAGTCATGCATACGTGCTCTTCTTCGACTTTTGGAGGAAGTTGTAGAGAAACTAGAGGAAGGCGTCAACTCTGTTGCCACGTTATGCGACTTAACGAAGGCTTTCGATTGTGTTCCAGCTGATTTACTCCTGAATAAACTGGAATTTTATGGTATTAGGGGAAACGCACACAAATTATTAACATCTTACTTAAGCAATAGAAAACAGTATGTTGTCTGTGGAAACAAGCATTCTGATTTACGTAATATAGACAACGGTATTCCTCAAGGCTCGATTTTAGGTCCAATCCTTTTTATAATATTTGTTAATGATTTGCCAGAGGCTATTGACACATTTTGCATTTTATTCGCTGATGATACTACAACTTTATCTGATGGTACACAAGCTGGTGATAATATTATGTTGAATCAGTGGTTCCTGGCAAATAAGTTGAAACTCAACGACACTAAAACCAAACACATTCTTTTCAGTTTAGATAAATGGGCTATAAAATCAGAGCCAGTTAAATTACTGGGCATTCATTTGGATACATACTTAAGTTGGTCACCTCATGTTGACTACCTATGTTCAAAATTAGCAAGCCAAATTTTTGTAATTCGTCAATTAAAATCATGTATACCAACTCATTTGTTAAAGTCTGTATATCATTCACTGTTTCATAGCAATTTAACATATGGTATTATACTATGGGGTAACAGCACATCAGTGCACAAAGTATTTGTGCTGCAGAAAACTGTGGTTAGAATAATTTACAATGCACCAAGAAAAACTCATTGTAAAACAATATTCAAAAAACTTGAAATATTGCCGCTTCCGTGCTTGTATATTTTGGAAGTGTTAATTGAAACACATAAAAATCGATATGTTCTGACTAAACATGCAGATGTTCATAATTATGATACTAGAAAAAGTAAGGACATTGTTATTTTCAAATCTAGACTGAAAACACAAAAAACAATAAGTTAGATGTTACATTGTATAATTCATTTGTAAAATATTTTGAACATATAAATATAAGTAATATGACGAGGGTTCAATTCAAACATTTTGCTAAGACTTTTCTTTTGAATTATTGTTTCTATACAGTTAATGAGTTTTTGGAGGAATTGAAAACTTGGGGTTGATGCTTATATATTTATACGTTTTGTTTAATTTTAATTTTAATTTCTATTATTTCTTATCTTATTCTTTATATTTTAAAATTGTCATATATCAACTATATAATACTCCAATTTTTAACTTTGTGAAATTTATGTCTGTAGTTTATGTAAAATTTTTACTTTCTAATATTTTTTTTTTTTTTTTTTATATTTCAAATTTGTCATATGCAACACTATACTATTCTTAATATGTTTACTCTGTAAAATGTTATTCATATGATGTACTGACTTCTAATGTACTATGTATGTGAATGGGGTCAATAAACCATCTATCTATTATTATTATTATCAAAAGACTTATGCACTTACTCAGCTTTCGCTGGTAATATTTACCTATCCCGAGCGTAAACGCAAATGGGATTAGGCTCAAAATTTACATATTTAAAAATTTCCGAACAGTGTGACATGTATTTAAAATTGCTGCTTTTTGCAAGTCAATAAAAGTGTTTTTATGAAGTTCAAGTTTTTTGAAACTGTCTTCAAGACTTCTGGGAATGAGTCCAGTTGATGATACGATGATCGGTACCACCTCCACTTTTTCTGCATGCCACATCTGCCCTACTTCTATAGCAAGATCGGTGTACTTTGCTATCTTTTCATTGTATTTGTCCAAAATATTGTTATTGTTTGGAACTGCAACATCGACTAGCAGCACTGAATTGGCTTTTTTATCCACTACCACAATGTCGGGTCGATTATTCGTCACCTGTCTGTCGGTGATAATGGACCTATCGTAGTAGAGTCTAAACTCTGCATTTTCCAGCACTGCCTGTGGATTGTACTTGTAATATGGTGTATAGGTATTCAGAAGTCCATATTTGTTGGCTAGTTTCTGGTGGATAATATTACACAGTTGGTTGTGCCTGCGTAAATAATCCGTGTTGGCTATCGTTGAACATCCAGATGTTATGTGTTGTATCGTTTCCGACGTTTGTTGGCAACGTCTACACTTGTCCGATATAATGGTTTGGTCCTTGATAACAAATTTTTTGTAATTGTTAGTACTAATTACTTGATCCTGAATGGCCAACATAAATCCTTCAGTCTCTGGAAACAAGGTACCGTCAGCAAGCCACCTATTTGATGCAATTTTATCAATGTGTGGTTGGTTTAGGTCGTGATGATGTCGACCATGTAGAGCTTTTTGGGCCCATTTTACTTGTTTTTCAGCATCAGTTGTTATTTCTAAATCTATATTAGGGTCTGCTAAATTTAGAGGAGAGTATTTCTTATCTGCTCCTATGACAGATTTATGTAAATTCGATGACAGTGATTTGGTAACAAAGAAGTCTCGCAATTTATTTATCTGTTTGTTATGTAGATTTCTAATGTCGCATAAAGCTCTTCCTCCCTCCTTTCTCGGTAGTGTTGTTCTAAGCACTGACGATGTTGGATGGTGACATCTGTACTTTGTCATCATAGTCCGGTTTGTTCTCTGAATATCTTCCAATTCGGTCTTTGTCCATTGTAAAATGCCGAACGAGTAGGTCAACACAGGTACGGCATATGTATTAATAGCTCGGTTTAGGTTGCCTGCGTTCAATTCAGATTTTAGTACGGATCTTACCCTTTGTGAAAATCTATCCCTGATTTTGGACTTGGACTGTTTTTGGTCCAACAACCTGGCCTGTTGGAAACCCAGGTATTTGTATGTTTCCCCATTATTATTATTATTATTATTATTATTATTATTATTATTATTATTATTATTATTATTATTATTATTATTATTATTATTATTATTATTATTATTATTATTATTATTATTATTATTATTATTATTATTATTATTATTATTATTATTATTATTATTATTATTATTATTATTATTATTATTATTATTATTATTATTATTATTATTATTATTATTATTATTATTATTATTATTATTATTGGTGTGTGTGTTAGGCTACAGTTAACAGCTTGCTTTGTTGCTCTCTAAAACTTTGTCTCAAAAGTGTGGAATTTGATCATTTTAAATAAATTTGTTTGTATTAGTGTGTGTGTTAAAGTTTAGTGTACATGTGCACTTAGTAGCAGACTTATGTAAGTTGAAATATAAGAACTAAATGCAATTATTTGTATAAACTCTGTCAATTTCTGTAGTAAAAATCAAATATCGATTAGTTTTACTGCTATCAGATACAAGTTTTTGTGTGATAAACCGGGTTCATTCCACCTCGGTAAATTTTTAATTAATTTTTGTTGACTAAAAGTGACTGTTTTCGGTCTTGAATTTACTTTGAAGTTATCTTACGTTCGTAATGGGCAATGAAAACAAGGATAATTCACTAAACCGGTGCAAGAGGTGTAGAAATCCGGCGAAAACTGGACTACGTTGTATAAATTGTGGTACTATATCACATAAAAGCTGTTTAACATCGTTAAGGAATATACAGCACATCGACAGTGAAACTGTTAACTGTTGTTTAGACACAGGTGTTGATGGTAATGGCTCTGAAATTCCTGTAAGTTCAAGTCCATCCGTAAAAAATGATAATCAGACATCTAGCACCATGATTGATATGATTAAGATAAAATTTATGGATGAATTGCTTGCGCAAAAGGAAATAACAATAAAAAATCAACAAATAGCAATTGAATCATTGCAGAGTCAAGTTGATTTGTTGAATCGTGAAATAGTCATGCTAAGAAGCTCGAATCAAAGTCATCATACAAAATCTGTTCCTACTCCAAGTGCAATTAAAACCAATATAAATTTAACTAATGGAAATAAGGTGGGAAATAACGATTCAGAAAAAAACCTGAACTCAAAAGTAGTATCTGCTGCCATTCATGAGGTTAATGCGGCTAAAATATGTAATGATTTAATCTATATAAATAAAGAGAGCAGTTCTAAGCAAACTAACCAGTTAAATCGCGGAGCGCAACAACCAAAACCCAGGCAAATCTTGGTTGGTACAATGAATGGGAAAGATCAAGTTTTACACGCTGCGGTAAAAACTAACCTTAAGCATTATCACTCTACTAATTGGAATCCAAACACATCAGAAGGTGAACTCAAGGACTACTTTAAACAGATTGATTCTAGAATTGAAATCTTCAAGCTTAATAGTAGATATCCAAATAACTATGCGTCATTTAAAATCTCCGTCCCGGTTGAAATTGAGTCTAAATTATTACAACCAGAAATTTGGCCTGAGGGTGTCTACTTGAATCAGTTTTTTCGGCGCAGACGCTATGTTGCTTCATAACAGGCAGTCGTCCCAAGAAGGCAAGAAAAATATTGATGAATCTCGCAACCTCATTAACGGACCGCCGTTAGCAATTACTGATAATCAGTTCAGTGATGACTTAATTCGTAAAAGTTTTTCGATAGTTCATATTAACGCGCAGAGTTTGTGTAATAAAATAGATAGTATAGAAATTTTTTCGACTGAAAATTGTTCAGATATATTATGCATTTCTGAGCATTGGTTGAGTACTGATAACCTTGCATTGATTAAATTAAAAAATTATAACTTAATTTCATATTATTGCAGAGACTATGTGGCACATGGGGGTGTGGCAATTTTTCTAAAGCATATAGCAATCTGAAGGCAGTTGACATCGCTAAATTTTGTTTAGAGGTGCATGCTGAATTTTGTGCTGCTGAACTTATAAATCAAAATTGTATATTGGTTACTGTATATAGATCTTCTTGTAATGGTGATGTTTTACTTTTTATCAAAAATCTGGAAAAATTGCTAGACTATCTATTTAATAAATATAAGAAAATTATTTTAATTGGTGATTTTAATATTGATCTCAATACTAACAGTAGCCACTCTCTGGAGCTTAATAACATTTTTAAAATGTATGGATTGGATCACTTAATTCATATTTCTACTAGGGTTACGTCTACTACTAGCTCTTGTCTGGATAATATTATAACAAATATTAATAGAAATGATATTGATGAGGGTGTTTTGGACTTGGATATTGGTGATCATCTTGCTTTGTTTTTATCAATAAAAAATCTTCAAAAACCTAAGGAAACAGTTCAGGTAAAGAGAATTATTAATAATCACAATATCGGAAAGTTTGCGGATCAAATTAGTGTTATTAACTGGTCTGATTATAATATAAATTCCTTGGAGCCAGATCATTTGTCTGATGTGATTTTGGGTTGTCTTTCTGATAGGGTGAATTCTTGTTTTCCGTTGAAAACTGTAAAAAATCCACATTATGTAAAGTGGTACACCAAGGAGCTTAGGTGCATGAGACAGAGGGTTTTTGCGTATAAAAAAGTAGCTAAAGAGACTAATTCTGATAATGATTGGACTACGTATAGAACATATCGAAACTTATATAAAAAATCTCTTAAACTTCAAAAACGAAATTTCTATAGTTCGCTGATTATGTCCTCTGAAAACAAGCAAAAAACCACCTGGAAATTGGTTAATTCTGAGCGTAAAACCAAACATAATAATAAAACCTCACTTTCAATATCTGCTGATAATTTCAATAGCTATTTTGGTTCTATTGCTGGTATTATTACAAGTTCCATTATAGCACCTTCCGGGGTTCCTAGTGTATCCAGAAGGACATCTTTTTCATTTTTTATGTCCCCTATATTGGAATCTGATACTCGAGAGGCTATTTTGAGACTCAAAAATTCAGATGCTCCTGATTATTATGGTCTTAATAGTAAAATGATAAAGATAGCTATGAATTCGATAATACCTCTTTTAACCGTATTCTTTAACAAATGTTTGGAAGCTGGAATTTGGCCGGACTCATTGAAAATTAGCAGAATATTACCATTATATAAGAGGGGAAACTTAGATGATGTTAGTAACTACCGACCCATTGCAATTGTGCCCGTCATTAGTAAAATCTTGGAATATTTAATAAGTGACAAAATTACAAGCTACTGTGTTGACAAACACTTGCTAACACCGTCGCAGTTTGGTTTTAGGAAAAATTGCTCTACAGCGAAAGCAATAAGTGGACTCGTAGAATACATTGTTGAGGGCTTTGATGGGAACAGAAATACGTTAGCCACGTTGTGTGATCTGACCAAGGCCTTCGATTGTGTTAACACGAGCCTGCTACTATCCAAACTTGAAAATTACGGTTTCAGATCCAAGGAGCTTGGGCTACTTACTTCATACTTAAACAACAGAAGGCAATTTGTAAGTTGTAATAATTTGGATTCAGATCTACTCCCCATTTCGATTGGTATACCCCAGGGATCAGTACTAGGTCCTCTGTTATTTCTTTTATATATTAACGATTTGCCAGACGCTTTGAAATCTTCTAAGTGCATACTATTTGCGGATGATACAATGATAGCATCACAAAAGGATGAACAACTAAAAACGGATGAGTTCAATATTGCAAAAGATTGGTTTTCTACAAATAAACTCAAACTTAACGAAGATAAGACACAACATATATTATTTACATCTAGTAGACTTGCTGGTGGATCTGAACCCATAAATTATTTGGGCATTATGCTTGACTCACGTTTAACTTGGTCTCCACATGTAAATTCTTTATGTTCACAGTTAGCTGGTCAGATATTTGCACTACGTCAACTGAGCTATAACTTAGATACTCATGTTATAAGAATGGTATATTTTGCTACCGTCCATTCGCGCCTCCACTATGGTATTACTCTTTGGGGTAGTTCTGCCAGAGTGGAAAAGATTTTTAAGCTCCAGAAGGCTGCTGTACGTATTATAGCTGGTGCGTCTTACGATGCGCATTGTAGAGAGTTTTTCTTTAATTATAAAATCTTGACTCTTTCATGTTTATATATTCTAGAGTCCGTTATCTTAATTCATAAAAACTTAAATTCGTATGTCAGTCATTCGGACAATCATGACTATTCTACTAGAAATTTAAATAAACTAGTTCCTCAGTACTCTAGAATACTAAGTGCATCAAAAAATAAAATAGATATAAATTTATATAACAAAGTTCTAACTATTTTTAAAGATGTAAATATTAAAAATTTGTCACATCGATCATTTAAAACGAAAGTAAAAAAATTTCTGCTTGAGAATTGTTTTTATACAGTAAGCGAGTTTTTATCTTTTAAATAGGTGTTTAATTATTAAGATTATCTATCGCTAAACCTGTTACCGTAAATCCATTTTAATGTAATCTTATTGTTTAATGTACGTTGTTGTTTTTAACCTGTTTTATATTCCATGTATAATTTTTTAAGCTACGATATTGTTTAATTTTTATATCTTATTTTAACTGTATTTTTCAATTCATATACACACTATTTCATACTTTTGTACTCCTCACACATATTGTAATATGTAAAGTGGCAATAAACGATATATATTATTATTATTATTATTATTATTATTATTATTATTATTATTATTATTATTATTATTATTATTATTATTATTATTATTATTATTATTATTATTATTATTATTATTATTATTATTATTATTATTATTATTATTATTATTATTATTATCAAAAGACTTATGCACTTACTCAGATTTCGCTGGTAATATTTACCTATCCCGAGCGTAAACGCAAATGGGATTAGGCTCAAAATTTACATATTTAAAAATTTCCTAACAGTGTGACATGTGTTTAAAATTGCCGCTTTTTGCAAGTCAATAAAAGTGTTTTTTTGAAGATCGTGTTTTTAAAGACTGTCTTCAAGAATTTTGGGGATGAGTCCAGTTGATGATACGATGATCGGTACCACAACCACTTTTTCTGCATGCCACATCTGCCCTACTTCTATAGCATGATCGGTGTACTTTGCTATCTTTTCATTATATTTGTCCAAAATATTGTTGTTGTTTGGAACTGCAACATCGACTAGCAGCACTGAATTAGCTTTTTTATCCACTACTACAATGTCGGGTCGATTATTCGTCACCTGTCTATCGGTGATAATGGACCTATCGTAGTAGAGTCTAAAATCTGCATTCTCAAACACTGCCTGAGGATTGTACTTGTAATACGGTGTATAGGTGTGCAGCAGTCCATATTTGTTGGCCAGTTTCTGGTGGATAATATTACACAGCTGGTTGTGCCTGCGTAAATAATCCGTGTTGGCTATGGTTGAACATCCTGATGTGATGTGTTGTATGGTTTCCGACGTTTGTTGGCACTGTCTACACTTGTCCGATGTAATAGTTTGGTCCCTAATAACAAATTTTTTGTAGTTGTTTGTATTAATTACTTGATCCTAAATGGCCATCATAAATCCTTCAGTCTCTGGGAACAAGGTACCGTCAGCAAGCCACCTATTTGATGCTATTTTGTCAATGTGTGGTTGGTTAAGGATGACATTGACTTAGTGATAAAGAAGTCTCGTAATTTATTTATCTGCTTGTTGTGTAAATTGATTAGATCATTAGCTGCGTCTAGATATTTATATGCGATTAATTAGATTAATACATTTCAGATAAGTTAGCGTTTTGATAATGTTTTCTTTACTATTCAGCATACTTGTTATTCTAGGAGCAATTCCACACAGTGTTCTAAAGAGTTCAAAATTAGGGCATGTAAAGATATGCTCAGGAAAAAATCTACATTTACAATGTAAGCACTTAGGTCTGGGAGTACCACTAAGAAGATATGAATGAGTGAGGTAAGTGTGACCTATTCTTAGTCTGCAAATCAATACTTGTTCTCGTCTGGATAAATTTGTAGAGTATAACCATTTTTTAAATACTTGGTTTAATAGACCTAATTTGTCCCTGGTAGTTAGTCCATCTTTCTTGCCATTTTGTTTTGATGACATTTTTTATTTCCTGTTTTTAATCACTAAAAGGAATAGGGATACCTTCATCGGGTGGATCTTCAGTGGCCAGTTTTGCTGCTAAGTCAGCCATTTCATTTCCAGGAATTTGGCAGTGTCCTGGTATCTACATTATTTCGCACATTTTATCAATAGATTGCAGATATGAATTTAATTCTAATATTCGGACGCAAATGGCGTTTTTTGTAAATATGTTGTTAATAGACAATATGGCACTAAGCGAATCTGAACATATAATACAAGATTGGTGACTGGACATAGAAAAAAATAATAGGGCTTGCCAAATTGCATATAATTCTGCCGTAAATATCGAGCAATAACTATGAAGCGACCATTTATACTCGTTATTATTTGTGACTATAGCTGATCCCGTACCTTTTTTACATTTTGATCCATCAGTATAAATTATAAGACTGTTTTCGTGACATCTTAGTTCTGCGTTAAACAGCGATTTGCACGTTGAAGCCGGAGTATTTTATTTTTTCCATAAAGCCAATTTTGTATTTATTTCTGGAAGACAAAATGTTCATGGAGGAACTTTTGGTGTTTGTTCCATTAGTAGTTGTTCTTGTGATACGGCGTGCTTTTTACATTCTTCCGTATTTCTCACTCTAGCCGGACGAGTTGTAGTTGGTCTTAAGAGATAGTCATTAGTAGACGCAAAAAAGTTATAATTTAGATGGTGTGGCATAGATAGAACCTTTGAAGCATATATCATTATTTGCGAATCCCTCCTAAGATCAGGAGGAAGAGAGCCTGCATCACATTGTACTGCTGTTATTGGGCTAGTTCTGAAAGCACCTGTGGCGTATCGTAAAGCTGCTGTTTGAATATTGTCGGGAAGGTCTACAAGAGTTGCTGGACATACATTTGATGATATTAAGTGCTTGCTGGGATTTTGCTTGAAGATGGTTTACTTGTACATTCCAAAGAAGTTTTTTGTCAAAGAAAATACCGAGACATTTTATCCAATCTTTTATATCAATGGGGCGATCTTCTATATAAAGTTTAGGGTCATCATGAGTACGCCTTAGCCTACAAAAATGGATAGAGCTCGTTTTCTCTTTTGAAAGTTTAAGTCCTCTTAGCTTTACCGCAAGATTAAGTTGGTGTATTTGCCTATTTAGGCAATCGTTAATTTTGTCCATAGATTTATCGCGGGAAAAAATTATAAGGTCGTCCACGTACAGTACTTTATTGGCAGCTGTTTCCTTTTTTTCCAATATAAAATTAATGGCAATCGCAAATAATGTAACGCTTAAAACGGATCCCTGGGGGATTCCGTTCTCGAGCGGTCTAATTGAAGATTGGAGATTCCCTACATTAACAGTAAAAAACCGATCCATAAGGAAATTCTGGACAAGAATTGGCAACTTTTCCCTTAATCCCCATCTATTAAGTTGTACTAAAATGGAAAATCGCCAGATTCTATCGTAAGCCTTTTCTAGATCAAAACTTACTGCAACTAGGTGCTCACGATTAAAGAAAGCTTTTTGGATTTCATTTTCTAAGTAAACTAGGGTATCAGTTGTTGAATGTTTACTACGACAGCCGGTTTGATTCTGCGACAAAAGGTTATTTGATTCAAGCCACCAACAAAGTCTGATGTTAACAATTTTTTTAAAGAGTTTGCCTAAACAGCTAGTCAGGGATATAGGGCGATAACTGTTGAGGTCAGAAGGACTTTTATCGAGTTTTAAGATCGGAATGATAGTTGCGATCTTCCAACTTTTTGGAAATAATTCCGAGACCCAAATGTTATTAAATAACTTCAAAATCGTATTTTTATCTTCGTCTGATAAATATCGTATCATGCTGTAAAGGATATCATCGTGACCTACTGCAGCTTCTTTACTATTTTCTATTGCATGTTTGAATTCGTCCATAGTAATTGGAAAAATGGTAGGATTCGTTACAGTGGGAAGTGAAGTCGGGTACCATGCTTTCTTTTCTAAATTTGTATAAACGAAATTCATCATCATAAATGGATAAGTTACTTGCATTTTCATAATGATCAGCGAATTTTTCACATATTTGGTGTAGGTTTGTTATATTATTGTCTCCAATTTTTAGCAATTGGGGAGAATTAAATGTATTTTTGCCTGCAATTGTTTTAATTTTTCTCCAAATTTCTTGAACACTTACTTGCGGCGTAATTGATCCCACATATTCTTCCCGTAATAACTTTTTAGACTAAATTATCAACTTTTTTGCATAAGCTCTAACTTTTTTAAAATTAATCAGGTTTTCAATCGTAGGGGACCTTTTAAATCTATTGTAGAACATCTGTCTTTCCTTAACAGCTTCTTTAATTTGGTCATTTCACCAGGGTACAGACCTACGCTGTGTTGCTGAATTTGATCTAGGAATGCTTACTTTAGCTGCTTCCACTAACGCCTTAGTAATCGTATCAACGGCTTCGTCAATATTATTGGGAAGAGGTGGAATCTCAACAGAAACCCCATATTTATTCCAATCGGCTTTATGTGGTAGCCACCTTTCCTTTGTTTGTAATTTAGTTGCTTCGGAGTCTGTATAAATGATGATTGGAAAGTGATCACTAAAATGTAAGTCGTCATCCCAGAATAATCTAGTAGCAAGCTGAGGAGAACAAAGGGTTAAATCGATAGATGATGTTAAGCCATTTCTGGTACTGAAATGTGTGGGTTTCTTATTATTTAATATGATTAAATTATTATTTTCTATAAAAGACTCTATTCGACGTCCTCTAGTATCCACAGTATTAGATCACCAAAAAGGCGAATGGGCATTGAAATCACCAACAATAAAAAGAGGAGAAGGAACTTGGTCAATGACATTTTGGATTTGTTGTAAATTCTAATTTCCGTCAGGTAAGTAAAAGTTACATATTGTAGTCTTAATGGGAAAATCTATTTGTACTGCTTTTACTTGTAAGTTGGTAACTATTTTAATATCTTTCACAGGTATATTATTACGAATAAAGATAGCTACGCCTTCATTCGCTCGATTGGTCGAGTTTGCATCTTTACGGAAACACTGAAAACCTCTTAAGTGAAATGGTTCATCAGGTTTTAAATGTGTCTCTTGTAAAAGAATGATAGATGGTGAATACTGATTTTTTATTATTTCTAGCTCGCTTATTTTGTTTCTTAAACCATTACAGTTCCATTGGATAATTATGTTTTTTGTATTGTTTTGTTTCTTAAACCATTACAGTTCCATTGGATAATTATGTTTTTTGTATTGTCCATTGATGTTTGATGTTTGATTGTCCTATTTTTGTTAATGTGATGTAGAAATAAAAATTTAAATTTAAATATATAAATAAATTTGAAATGTAACCTTAGGTAAAATATATGTTAAATAAGTAAAATAAATTTGTATATAAATAAATAAAATAAATTGGTATATAAATAAAATAATTATAAGTGTAAATATAAATCAATATAATAAATAAACAGCGCATGTATAACTTAGGTTATGTTTACTGGGGGTAGATTAATCTCTTCTGCTTTCTGCGAGGCAGATTCTTTTGAAGACTTTGACAAATCATCACTTATCTCGTCGGTTATTTTCCTGGGTTTGCCTTTAGGCCATCCTCTTTTTCCCTTTTGTTTTTTCCGGTAGCTAACTTCGCTCGAAAGTGACTCATCATCTGAAGAGCGAGGATGATCACGTTTGTAAACCGACGGCAAAGATTGGCAATCAGAAGCTTGCGACGAAATACTAGGGGCTAAAAGAACCCTACTACTTTTCTGTAAGGCACCTAGTAAAATTGGAGTTAGCTCTTTTACAAGTTCTTGAACGTTAACTTGTGGGTAAGCAGGTGCGGTACTAGTGGTCGTAGTAGTCGCACGTGCGTATGACATGTTGGGTTTAGGAGTGGCAATAACTACTTTTTTTTTCGCATCAAAATATGAAATATTTTCTTTTACTTTTATTTCCTGAATGGCTACCTCTTGTTTATACACAGGACATTCTTTGGATCTTGCCAAATGGGATCCACTGCAATTTATACATGTGAACGGGGGTTCACACGATTTACCTGTATGAAGAGATTTACCACATTCACATATCTGTTCTTTATTACATCTTGATGCAGGATGTCCAAAAAGTTGACAACGAAAGCATCTTAATGGTGATGGAATATATGGTCGAACCTTGAGTATATAAAAAGCAATTTTAATTTCTCGGGGCATTTTTGGAGAGTCAATGGTTATTATATGTAAAGGTGTATCCACTAGCGAACCTCCTCTCCTGTTTTTTATTCTCCTTACTCCAACTATTCCTTGATCTTGTGCTCCCTTACCACAGAAAAGCTATATACAAATGACGGTCGCCAGGTACTCATAGGGCATCGTTAATAACCACAATTTGGATGGGTCATTCATCTTTTTGGCACGATAGCTACCACCGTAAGATTCCAGATTTTTTTTATTGAGGTTTACTCCTCTTGACATTTAAGGAATGGAAGGGTATGGGAAAAAGAGTGGGGAGGAGAAGGGCAGCCGAAAGCTGGACTAGGGTCCCGTGGATCCGTCAGATTATTATTATTATTATTATTATTATTATTATTATTATTATTATTATTATTATTATTATTATTATTATTATTATTATTATTATTATTAATATTATTATTATTACTATTATTATTATTATTATTATTATTATTCTTTGATTTCACAGCTTTAACTGGTTAATTCTCCTGGTAGACGGGCTATTGCCAAGTCAATCAGGGGATTACTTTTGATTTAAGAACGATCTCGTTATGTTGCATGTTTGAAGTATGACTGCCTTTTGTATCTGGGTGTGTAGGTTTTCCTCAAGATTAATTTGTCTAAGGTGTTTAGTGAATGTTTGTGGAGTGATACCTGTTGCTGAGATAATAAATGGTAGAATACAAACTTGTTTTTGTTTCCATATTCTCTCCACTTCGATTGCCAGTTCTTGGTATTTTTCTTTCTTTTCTCTGTATTTCTTTATTACATTTTGGTCGCATGGTATTGAGATATCTATGAGGTATGTTATATTTTTTGTTTTGTCTTGGAAAGTTATGTCTGGCCTGTTATGTTTTACTGTCTTATCTGTGCGGATGGCTAGATCCCAATATAACTTATAAAATTTGTTTTCTTCTACTGTTTGCGGGGAGTATGTATAATAAGGCTGCTTGTCAGTATGTAGCTCGTATTGCAATGCTATTGCTTGGTGTATGATTTTGGTTGCAGTGTTATGTCTATTCGTGTATTCCACACTAGCTAAGAGTTTGCACCCTGAGGTGATATGATCAATGGTTTCAGAGAACAACTGACACTTTCTGCATTTATCATCTCTAATCGAACTATCTTTTAAAATGTATTTTTTATAGTTATTGGTTGCTATTACCTGATCCTGTATTGCTAGTACAAAACCCTCTGTTTCTGGATATAATTGACCTTTTTGTAAGAACATATGTGTGAGGTTTTTATTTATATGTTCTTGATTTATGTAATTATAGTGTCTGCCATGTAGGGGTTTAGATGACCATTCTTTTTTCTTTTGTTCTGTTATGTTTTGTGTCGTTATTTCTTCTTTATTTGATAAATTTAATGGTGTGTAGTTTTTATCTGTTTGTATTATAGCATTGTGTAGTGGGTGCTCTTTGTTATGGAAATAGGCTCTTAGTGTTTTAATTTGTTTGGTATGTAGTTCGTGTAAGTCTATCATGCCTCTCCCTCCTTCTTTTCTGCTAAGTGTTAATCTTTGTTTACATGAGTTCGAATGTAATTTTCTGTTTTGGGTTAGTTGTGCTCTTGTAAGTATATGTATGTTTTCAAGATCAGTAGTCGTCCATTTTATAACACCAAAGGAATATGTAAGTATGGGAATAGCAAATGTATTAATTGCTTTAAATAAGTTTTTTGAATTAAGTTTTGATTTTATTATTATTATTATTATGCTCTTTCTTCTCACAATTTTACTTGCGGTACACTGGTAAATCCGGATCTCAACAAGAGATCAAAGTAATTTACCCCAGCACCTTTCGAAGGATATGTGCAGTGCCCATAAGTGCTATTTTCTGCAATTCACTAACTGAAATATTACCTGGAAGCACCATTAAATTTTGTTCGAGCCCTTTCCTTATTGTGCCTAAGGCTCCTATTACTATTGGCACCACTCTCGTCTTACAGTTCCACATTCTACTGATCTCAATTTCCAGATCCTTGTATTTACTGATTTTTTCCGTTTCTTTTAACATGATATTCATGTCATCTGGAACGGCTATATCAATCAACAGGCATATTTTTTCTTTTTTATCGTGCAACACAATATCCGGTCGATTTGCTAAGATAGTCCTGTCTGTTGTTATCGGGACATCCCATAGAATAGTTGAATAATCTATATTAACAACTTTGTCGGGTTGATGTTCATAATACTTATCTGGTACTTGCACCCCCAGGCACTTACACATTGACCAATGGACGTAACTTGCTACTTTATTATGCCTATGAGTGTACTCAGATGAAGCAAGTGTCGTACAACCTGCAACAATATGGCTTATATGTTCTTCTGCCTTGTTGCATAATCTGCATTTACTATCTACTGACTGTTTAAGAATATTTTCCTGGTGGTATCTGGTGTTGAGAGCCTGGTCCTGTGCTGCTATAATTAAGCTTTCTGTTTCTCCTTTAAGCCCGGAACTGCATAGCCACCTCATAGACGCATCCCTATCGACAAACGGTCTTTCCATTTCTCGAAAGAACCGCCCATGCAGCGGTTTCCTTTTCAGTGATTCTATTTTCTCTTTCTCTATGTTGTTGTTTAACTGTTGTTTTACATTTTGAGTTGTGATCTGTTGGCTAACGTACTTTCCTAGTATTTTTTCTGCTTCTTTTTGAAGCGAATATTTAGCCTTACTGGCATCATAATCTCTAACCATCCTTGTGAATTTATCTTTGCCTAGTTTGATATACATGCTTAAGTTGACAATGGCCTTATTGTATGCTGACTCAAGCTCAGTTAAACCTCTCCCTCCGTCTCGTCTCTTAATGTAAAGTCTGTTGACGTCAGCTTTTGGGTGATGCATACCTCCAATAGTCAGGAGTTTTCTTGTTTTTCTATCCATCTTTTCTATATCTGATCTCAACCAGTCCACTATACCATAACTATAGGATACAACTGGAACAGCTAAGGTATTGATTGCTGTGACTTTGTTTTTAGAGCTTAATTCGGTTTTCAGGATCTCTCTAACTCGTCGCTAGTATTCTTTAGTGATCTTATCTTTCATGTGGCAGTTATCTATACCAGAACTCTCATCTACACCCAGGTACTTATACGTTTCACCCGGCTCCATATTTCTAATGACTGTTCGATTCCCCAGCTGTATATTTTGACTTTCTATCAGTCTACCACGTTTAAAGGCAACCTTGGCACATTTATCTAATCCAAACTCCATTTTTATGTCATTACTGAAGGTTGTGACCACGCTGAGACCTTGTTTTAGTTGTGTTTCATCTTTCGCGAACAGTTTCAAATCGTCCACTTTGTTATTATCGTCAACCTCATATCCAATACCTTTTCTATTTAGCATGTTTGTCAAAGGTATCAGTGCCATACAAAATAATAAGGGGGATAGTGAATCACCTTGAAAAATGCCACGCTTAATAGCTATATTTCCTGTTCTGATGTGACCTCCGGTGTAATAGAGCCACATCTCAGTTTTCCACTCTTTCATCGATGATTCTACGAATTGAGTGATTGTTGGACACACTCGATAGATTTTCATCACTTCAGCAATCCAAGTATGAGGCAGGCTGTCAAACGCCTTTTTGTAGTCAATCCACGCCATGCCTAAATTTCTAAGGTGTTTCTTTGCTGATGATACAACCATTTTACTTACTAACAATTGATCTTTACATCCTCTCGAAAATTTCCTACATCCTTTCTGCTCGTCTGGAGAGATTTTATTTTTGAGTAAGTGCTCATAAATTCTATTCGTAATTAAAGCTGTTAATATTTTGTAGGTTGTTGGCAGGCAAGTTATGGGTCTGTAATTTTTCGGATCCTTTGTGTCCTTGCCTTTTTAAATCAAAAAGGTGATTCCAGATGTTAACCAGACAGGAATACTTTTTGGGTCATTCATTATATCATTGTATGCTCTTGTTAGTTCACCATGTAGAGTAGTTAGTTGTTTCAACCAGAAGTTTTGCACCATATCTAATCCTGGTGCTTTCCAATTATGAGATTGTTTGATGATTTTTACCACCTCATCAATGGTGAAGCTTTGCCATAAACTTGTTTTTACATGTTCATGATTTTTCCGCTCCTGTTCTATCCAATTCGCTTCTTGATTATGGACCGCTTGATCTTCAAGGATACCTCTCCAGAACCTTGTTACTTGTTCTTCAGATGGTGGATTGATAATATCAGTTTTTTGTAGGTTCAACTGACGATTATTATTATTATTATTATTATTATTATTATTATTATTATTATTATTATTATTATTATTATTATTATTATTATTATTATTATTATTATTATTATTATTATTATTATTATTATTATTATTATTATTATTATTATTATTATTATTATTATTATTATTATTATTATTATTATTATTATTATTATTATTATTATTATTATTTTTATTATTATTATTATTATTATTATCAAAAGACTTATGCACTTACTCAGCTATTGCTGGTAATATTTACCTATCCCGAGCGTAAACGCAAATGGGATTAGGCTCAAAATTTACATATTTAAAAATTTTCTAACAGTATGACATGTGTTTAAAATTGCCGCTTTTTGCAAGTCAATAAAAGTGTTTTTATGAAGATCGAGTTTTTTAAGACTGTCTTCAAGACTTTTGGGAATGAGTCCAGTTGATGATACGATGATCGGTACCACCTCCACTTTTTTTGCATGCCACATCTGTCCCACTTCTATGGCAAGATCGGTGTATTTTGCCATCTTTTCATTATACTTATCCAAAACGTTGTTATTATTTGGAACTGCAACATCGACTAACAGCACCGATTTAGCTTTCTTATCCACTACTACAATGTCGGGTCGATTATTCGTCACCTGTCTATCGGTGATAATGGACCTATCGTAGTAAAGTCTAAAATCTGCATTCTCGAGCACTGCTTGTGGATTGTATTTGTAGTAGGGTGTATAGGTATGTAGCAGTCCATATTTTTTAGCCAGTTTCTGATGGATAATATTACACAGCTGGTTGTGCCTGCGTAAATAATCCGTGTTGGCTATGGTTGAACATCCTGATGTGATGTGTTGTATGGTTTCCGATGTTTGTTGGCACCGTCTACACTTGTCCGTTGTAATAGTTGGGTCCCTGATAACACATTTTTTGTAGTTGTTCGTATTAATTACTTGATCCTGAATGGCCATCATAAATCCTTCAGTCTCTGGGAACAGGGTACCGTCAGCAAGCCACCTATTTGATGCAATTTTATCAATGTGTGGTTGGTTTAGGTCGTGATGATGTCGACCATGTAGAGCTTTTTGGGACCATTTTACTTGTTTTTCAGCATCTGTTGTTATTTCCAAGTCCATATGAGGGTCTGCTAAATTTAGAGGCGAGTATTTCTTATCTGCTCGTATGACAGACTTATGTAAATTAGATGATAGTGATTTTGTAATTTATTTATCTGTTTGTTATGTAGATTTACTATATCGCATAAAGCTCTTCCTCCCTCCTTTCTCGGTAGTGTTGTTCTAAGCACTGACGATGTTGGATGGTGACATCTGTACTTTGTCATCATAGTTCGGGTTGTTCTCTGAATATCTTCCAATTCGGTTTTTGTCCATTGTAAAATACCGAAAGAATAGGTCAACACAGGTACGGCATATGTATTAATGGCTCGGTTTAGCTTTCCTGCGTTCAACTCAGATTTTAGTAGGGAACTTACCCTTTGTGAAAACTCATCCCTGATTTTAGCCTTGGACTGTTTTTGGTCTAACAATCTGGCTTGTTGAAATCCCAAGTATTTATAGGTTTCCCCATTCTGCATGGCAGCGATTATATCTCCATTAAGTAGCGCCACATCTCCATTGACAATTTTTCCCTTTTCGATATTTAAAGTACGGCACTTATCTAAACCAAATTCCATGTGTATATCACTGGAGAACCTTTCAGTTATATCCAGAAGATGTTGAATTTGTTGTTGATTGGAAGTAAAAATTTTGATATCATCCATATAAAGGAGATGGGAAACGGTGTAGTTGGTGTTTCGATTAGTCTTAAGATTGAAGCCATATTTTGTGTCGTTAAGCAAGTGAGAAAGTGGATTCATTGCCAAACAGAACCACAGTGGACTAAGTGAGTCACCTTGGAATATTCCTCTGCGAATAGCAATTTCATCGGTTTTAAAATGCTGACCATTTATATTTAACTAAAGGTTTGTTCTCCATTGTTTCATAGATGCTTCCAGAAAAGTAACGATGGTAGGATGTACTTTGTAGATGTTTAAAATACGAATAAGCCAGGAATGAGGTACGCTGTCAAATGCCTTACGGTAGTCTACAAAAGCAGTCGAGATGTTGCGACATTACTTTTGCGCTTGCCTTAGGATCACAGAGTCAATAACAAGTTGTTCTTTGCATTTCTGGTGACCACGTTTACATCCCTTTTGCTCCTCTGCCAAGATGTTATTTTGGTCAACATGCCTGTAAATTCGGTTAGTAATGCAAGATGTTAATATCTTGTAAAGCGTTGGAAGACATGTGATTGGTCTATACTGCGAAGGATCCTGTGTGTTAGCTGTTTTGGGAAGCATATGGGTTAAACCATGAGTGAGAAAGGCTGGGATTTCTTCTGGATGTTGAAGAATGTGTGTAAATTTTGATGCCATTACCTCGTGTAAGCTGTCAAATTTTTTGTACCAGAAATTTTGGATATTATCGATTCCTGGAGCTTTCCAACTATTAGTTTCTCCTACGACTTGGTTTACTTTAGCTGTTGTTATGTTATCAAACACCATAGAAGCAATGTTTGATTTGTCTGTCTCGGATTCTATCCATGCTGCACCGTCGTTGTGTTTTTGAGGATTGGACCATATTGAAGACCAATAGTCAGTAAGTTCATCCTTACTTGGAAGATTGTGGTAGTTGTTTGTTCCGGCGCTACTAAGCTGTCTGTAGAACAGATTTTCATTGGTGTTAAATAAGTGGTTTTGCTGTTTCTTTTTAGTACATTTGACGTAACGAGATAATCTTTTGGATTTTGCCTTTAGCTTCTGCCTAAGAAGGTCCATGTATGAGCATAAATGTTCCTTATACCGTGGATGACCTGTGTTTGTTTTAATTTTTTTTTAAATTTTCTTGACCCTATTAATTAGGCGTCTGGACGGTTTGGTGTTGTTAAATTCAGTGGGTTGTCCCAATTCCTTCCTTATGTCATTAATGGACTTCTCAAGTCGCTGTTGCCACCAAGGTTTAAATGGCTTCTGCTTAACGGTAGACCTTTTGTTCGGAAACCGGACTTGTTGGTTGTGACATCGCAGCACTGCAACTGCACCACAGTAGATAAGGGTGTGTATCTCTTCCAGAGTTCGGTAGTCCTTGGCACGATCCTTTAAGAGTGAATTAATGCATGCCAGAATCCTATTGGTATTCTTATTTGATTTGAGTTTGGGTAATATTGGTCGGTGAATTGGGTTGCTACCATCAAATTCTAACATTGCCTTAGAGAGTTCGGCAACAACATTTTCGTGTTCATCAGGTTGTGTGTTACTGTCTCTGTTTGGATTTTCGTCTTGATCAATGTTTGGTGTGTCATCGCTAGTGTGGTCATCAAGCCTTACATTATCCAGCTGATCATTTGTATGTTGGATAACATTATGATTGTCTTCTGTTTGGAGCTCAAGAAGTACTTCACTTCGTATTTGTTGCATTAGTGGACCAGGTAGTAAATTGTTTTTAAGAATTGTTCGACGCTGGTCAGCAATACGTTGCTCCGTAACATGTTGAAACTCCGGATATCGTTCTATAAATGCTCGATGAAGGGCGAATCTGTAAGTTGTTAGATCTGTCTCAATTTTGGTGATTTTAAAATAGGATCGTATAATGAATGAATTCATCTCTATAGTCCACTTCATACGCTTCCTAGGCTTTCCGGCTTTAGTGGTCATGGATGTACCGTCCTGCGATACTCCAGAAACAGCAGAAACCGGTTGAGGAGATTTGGTGTTATTTTCCTCTTGTGTTGTCGCAGTAGCCATACTCGGTGTCACGCTGCGCATGCCGCTAACCGAGGAAGAAGATGCATCATTTTTCGAACAAGCCCTTCTGTCATCAACTTGAACGCGACAAGAGTTGTAGGTGTTACAATGTCGATTCACCTGACGATTCCTGAGTGATAAGGTATCGGTAACAATCGAATTATTGCTCCCCCCAGAATCCGTGGAGCAGACAGCCGACATACCAGGTACACCGGCCGTGTGGGATTGTGAGCGTAATACTCTACCCACCTGGGGTAATTTAGTTTTAAAATTCGACATTTTGATTAAAGCATTTTATACCTACTGCCAGGTACCACCATTTTCCCCTGGTAGCCCAGGTAACTCGGACCCGTGGGGGCGTCACTCTCCAGGTAGAAAAACTACCCCGTGCGGGGTTTTTTACTATCTCTTGACAGGAGCGAAACTAACTGTCAAAAAACCTCTCTTTTCTTTTTATATTAAACACACTCTCGTTTTTCTAATCGAACATACCGATGACAGTTGTCGCTAACTGTCACGATCAAGTGAGATGAATATATTATTTTTTAAGGAATATGAATTCCGAACAATTATTATTATTATTATTATTATTATTATTATTATTATTATTATTATTATTATTATTATTATTATTATTATTATTATTATTATTATTATTATTATTATTATTATTATTATTATTATTATTATTATTATTATTATTATTATTATTATTATTATTATTATTATTATTATTATTATTATTATTATTATTATTATTATTATTATTATTATTATTATTATTATTATTATTATTTTTTTCACGCATTCTGCGGAAGGGTTTAAGATTTGTTGCCGAGCCGTAGGGCCAAGGTTACAAATCACGCAACAAATAACGTCTGACAATATGACATGTTCCCAAAACAACTGCCTTCTGTGCTAGCGCTGTTACTGCTTTAGGATTAACTTCAATATTAAGGTTTTCCAGGTTTTTTAAAAAATGTTTCTCGACTAGTCCGTTAGCTGATATTACAAATGGTACTACATCTATTTTCTTTAAGTGGTATTGTCTTCTTAAGTCATGCAACAGATCTTGGTACTTAACAATTTTTTCAATGTACGTTTTTTGTATGTTTTCATCTAAAGGGACAGCAATATCTATTATTTTTGCAATATGGTTTTCTTTTTCTATAAGAAGAATGTCTGGTTTATTGCGTGTTACATTTTTATCTGTGATTATTGTCGTGTCCCAATAGATTTTAACTTGTTCCGTTTCTGCAACTGGCTCTGGATTATAAGAGTAGTAGGGTAGAATAGTTTTCTTTAATTTATATTTATAACAAAGGTGACTGTATATAATTTTAGCGACGTCGTTATGTCTATTTAAATATTCTTTGGGTGCAATCACGCTACATCCACTTATTATATGCTGAATGGTTTCTTGCTTTTGGTTGCAGATTCTACAAAGATCATGTGAAAGGTTTTCTTTAATAATATGTCGTCTATATGCTCTAGTGGCTACTACTTGATCTTGAATTGCTAATAGCAAACCCTCGGTCTCTCTTGTTAAACCTCCTTGTTTTAGGAATAGAAATGATGAATCTTTGTCAACACTATCATGTTTAAGTTGTGAAGCAAATCTACCATGCAGTACTTTTGTATTCCACTCCTCTTCGAAAACAGTGTTCTGATCTGATGATGATTATTATTATTATTATTATTATTATTATTATTATTATTATTATTATTATTATTATTATTATTATTATTATTATTATTATTATTATTATTATTATTATTATTATTATTATTATTATTATTATTATTATTATTATTATTATTATTATTATTATTATTGGATTAATTTGTTGGGTTCATCCACTTTAGAGCCACGCTTTACCAATGTGCGCAGCGACACCTTGAACAAACGCGCTGCTGTTCAAGACGGTAGACTGTAGTGAAGTTCTTTTATCCTGATCAAACTCCAATGGAAATAGGGTGAAATAATACTCAATTTAGTAAAGAGTATCTATTACTATTACAAGCAGTGGGTTGTAATGCCACAACATGCAATCCCTACCAGCTACTTGCTGTAACGAAATTTAAATTGCACAATATTTCTGGCTATTCCAAAACCGGGCCTGTTTTTCTTACTCTCCAGGAAATGGTGTATACTTAGAGCTTTATAACTGTCGTTGCACTAAAAATGGTGTCGATATAGAAATTATAACTATTTTTCTCGTGATGAGATGGTGGGAAAGAAATTTTTTACTATCTCTTGACAGGAGCGAAACTAACTGTCAAAAAACCTCTCTTTTCTTTTTATATTAAACACACTCTCGTTTTTCTAATCGAACATACCGATGACAGTTGTCGCTAACTGTCACGATCAAGTGAGATGAATATATTATTTTTTAAGGAATATGAATTCCGAACAATTATTATTATTATTATTATTATTATTATTATTATTATTATTATTATTATTATTATTATTATTATTATTATTATTATTATTATTATTATTATTATTATTATTATTATTATTATTATTATTATTATTATTATTATTATTATTATTATTATTATTATTATTATTATTATTATTATTATTATTATTATTATTATTATTATTATTATTATTATTATTATTATTATTATTATTATTATTATTATTATTATTATTATTATTATTAGCCAAATGGCTTCGCACTTCCTTATTTCAGGGAAAATTCACTCATCCCAGATATCAACGATATCAAAAGGATTGAGCTCTATGGAGACCCTTTTCATATTATCTGGTCCTAGGTGACGTTGTAGTCGGCCGCATTCCCCAAATACTCCCGGATGATGCGAGCGGTCGCGAGTAGAACTGAAGAACATGGCTATAACTAGGTGAGGTTTTCTGCGTTTCCAGTGAACTTTCTGACTATGCGAGATGTGGAGAGTAGCGTTGACTTCTGTATTCGTTTGTAGATGTTTTCGTTTAGGTTAAGCAGCTTTATGTTTTCGATCAGTGTCTTTGGTATTACTCCTGTAGTCGATACAATGATTGGAACAGTTCGCACCTCTTTTATTTCCCATTGTCTACGTATCTGATGTTCCAGATCCCTGTACTTGACAATCTTTTCATTATGCTTCCATGTGTATATATCACTGGAGAACCTTTCAGTTATATCCAGAAGATATTGAATTTGTTGTTGATTGTAAGCAAAAATTTTGATGTCATCCATATAAAGGAGATGGGAAACGGTGCAATTGGTGTTTCTATTAGTCTTAAGATTGAAGCCATATTTTGTGTCGTTAAGCATGTGAGAAAGTGGATTCATTGCCAAACAGAAGCACAGTGGACTAAGTGAGTCACCTTGGAATATTCCTCTGCGAATAGCTATTTCATCGGTTTTAAAATGCTGACCATTTATATTTAACTGAAGGTTTGTTCTCCATTGTTTTATCGATGCTTCAAGAAAAGTAACGATGATAGGATGTACTTTGTAGATGTTTAAAACACGTATAAGCCAGGAATGAGGTACGCTGTCAAATGCCTTACGGTAGACTACAAAAGCAGTCGAGATGTTGCGACATTGCTTTTGCGCTTGCCTTAGGATCACAGAGTCAATAACAAGTTGTTCTTTGCATTTCTGGTGACCACGTTTACATCCCTTTTGCTCCTCTGCCAAGATGTTATTTTGGTCAACATGCCTGTAAATTCGGTTAGTAATGCAAGATGTTAATATCTTGTAAAGCGTTGGAAGACATGTGATTGGTCTATACTGCGAAGGATCCTGTGTGTTAGCTGTTTTGGGAAGCATATGGGTTAAACTGGAATGTCTTCTGGATGTTGAAGAATGTGTGTAAATTTTGATGCCATTACCTCGTGTAAGCTGTCAAATTTTTTGTACCAGAAATTTTGGATATTATCAATTCCTGGAGCTTTCCAACTATTAGTTTTTTCTACAGCTTGGTTTACTTCAGCAGTTGTTATGTTATTAAACAACATTGGAGCAATATTTAGTTTGTCCGTCTCGGATTCTATCCATGCTGCACCCTCGTTGTGTTTTTGAGGATTGGACCATATTGAAGACTGCTATGATATTTTCAATTGGTTCGATTCTTTGCAGGATTGTACTGCTTACAAAGGGGATAACGACATCGGTTCGCGGATATCGAGATCAGTATAAACACGAGAGATATTTAGGGCGCCAGGTATTTTCTCAAAAATTCCAAAAACCTATGTAAGTTGTACAATTTTGCTTGTCAGTTTTAAAGGGAATGGAGCATAAAGAAAACACTGTGTATACCAAGCCTATGTACAATATTATACTTAATATTTACAATATTTACAATTTTCAAACCATAAGAAAATTCTAATATAGCCAGATAGATTTTAGCAACACTAAGTTTCAAATAAAACATAAAAAAGTTACAAAATGAACAAATATATTACGGTTTCTTCTCAACTTTTTTTTTAAAAAAGAAATAGTTTTTTTTGTGGAATTTAACACGTGCATTCTGCAATTTTCTGACAATGCCAATGATTTTAAAATAATTAAAATGATTAAAGAATTAAAACAATAATATTCTTACCGGAATCTAATTTGGCATGACCTTTTTCCGTAAATACACTAAATTTATTTTCAAAACAGAGTACCTCTTTACAAGGTAGCTAGCACCAGAAAGAAAGTCTATTTTACTAAAATCACCGATAAAAATCCGAAATTGAAACGTTTTTTTTTTTACGAAAAATATCGATTCTATGTCCAGCTAGTTTTTTTTAATAATTAGGTTGTGTCTACTGAGACGTTTGCCCGAACATATTTAAGGTTTTCAATTAGTTATCCATGAATTTTAGTTGAAACGTGAATTTCACGTTACACACATTTAAGTAGAAAACGAGACTACGCCAGTATCCAGACCTCCCAGGGCAGCTGGACATTTAATTGGACATTTAACCACATTCAACTACTCCCTTTAGTGACATCGAGGGATTTCAACAGAACTTTAATAAAAGGAAGTATCTCTCCATAGAACCAATTGAAAATATCGTAGCACAAAACAAATTTGGCGCCCAACGTGGGGCCAGGCACTGTTTAAGCTCAGAATTTTTTCTTTATGATTTATTATATTTATTTATTATATCTTTATGATTATTATTTCTAATATATTTACTATAATTTCTTTGGTAAACCTATCTCTCTCTATCTTTACTAAAAAAAAATTAAATACCTGCTGAATTAATTTTTCTATTTTGCTATTCTGCTGTCCATAAAGTAGAAAATTTTTGTTTCTTATAATGACACAATCAGGGTTTAAATTTAACGTTGATTTTTTATTAACTCACGAATTGGAACATGAAATTGAATATAGAGGTATCACCGTTCCAGCTACATCGGCTGATCGGAGGAAAATTTTACGCGGTTTATTGAGTCAGGAAAACACAGGCCGTAGTTCACTAAATTATATTGATAATCTAGATTTTTCTAAAGAGCAAACTGGTATTACAGAGACATTAAAAGATCTAAACTAAAAAAATTCAAGATTTTTCGGGCACTTCTAGGGATATTGATTATCAGAGATATATGTGTAGGTTAACTCATGTTACAAACCGTATTAATAGACTTGTCGTAACTGATAATACGCAAAATTTAGTTAAAAATAATTTTCTTAGTTATATTTTTTTCTTAGAAGGAGATTTAAATTTAAAAGTAAATAAATCAGGTATACCTGCAGCTCAGTCAACTCCAGTGCAGGCACAAAATTTTTCTTTCTCTAAGCCTCATCAAATTCATAAGTGGGGAATCTATTTTTCGGGTTCAGAACGAGAGTCAGTTAGTTGTTTTCTAGAGCGAATAAAATGTCTTAAAATTTCTCGAGGTGCAAGTGATATTGACATATTTTGTAGTGCAGTTGAATTGTTTACTGACAAAGCCTTTATCTGGTATCTCAATAATAAAGATAGATTTCAAAATTGGCAAGAACTGAAAGCCAAACTCATAGAAGATTTTCTTCCTTATAATTATCAGGAAAATTTACTAGATGAAATAAAAGCCAGAAAACAATATCGACAAGAAAAAATCACGGTATATATAAATACTATGCTTGGGTTATTTAATCGTTTAGAAACAAAACCTAGTAATGATGATATTATTAAAATTATTCGACGTAACTTATTACCTAAATTTGTCCAGCATTTAGCATTGCAAGACTTTAACGATATTTCTGATTTAGAAAAAAGTTGACGAAAGTTAGAGGAATCATTTTCATTACTTAATAAATTTTCTTATGTAAAAGGTAACTCTTTTTTGGAGCCTGATCTTAGTTCACCCAGCCCATCTGGTCAAAAGTCGTTTGGAACTTTTCCAAAGACATATTTACCTAAAGCCAATATATCTGCAGTAAATTCTATAACTTGCTGGAATTGCAATAAGCAAGGACACTCCTACCAAGTTTGTAGCTTTCCTAGGAAAATATTTTGCTTTGGTTGTGGTCATCCAGAGGTTATTAAATCAAAGTGCCCCAAGTGTTCAAAAAACGGAGTAGCTCGAGGTGTTTCCGTCACCTCAACACAAACTCAACGACCAAACCAAAACCATCCTCCTACGGAAAAAAAGAAAACAAAAAAACAGAAGTCGCAATCCAATAACAACTAAAAAATAATGTCAAACAAAAGTTTGTTCATACTTCGACATTTAAACAAAACAAGAGTGTCGCTGCTTTGCAAAATGTTTCTAAATTTAATATGGCAGATTGGAAATCATGGCTGCAAATTGTTAAAGATTTTTATAGGAAAAAGGTTACGAAATGTGTCACATTACCTCTACTCTTTTCTCCCTGTTCGAATATCGAATTATTACTATACAAAAAGTTAATGATAATAGGCCTTATATAGATGTCTTAATATATAATAAAAATGTTTCTTCTTTGATTGATAGGGGGGCTAACTTTAGTCTTTTTGGCTCCTCGTTGTGTGATTTAGTAAATAGTGATAATATTATTATTAATGGCGATCATAATTTTAAAATTAGCACAGCCAATGGACAATTGCAAAAGGTCCTTGGTTATGTTGAAACTCTCATCACAGTGAATAATATTTCTAAAAGAATAAAATTTTATCTTGTACCTTCAATTAAACATGATATAATATTAGACATGGACTTTTTAAAATTATTTAATATAAAAATTGATTTTTCCAAATTTTCTTTGGTTAAATTCTTTATCGTTAGCAGTAGTAAACACAATCCAAGATTTTTCTCGTTTATCTGACTTAGAAAAAAATAAACTTAATTTAGTAATAGAAAAATTCAAAGGTATTAGTCCTATTGATAAATTAGGAAGAACTTCCCTTATTCAACATTACATAGATACTTGAAATGCTCAACCGTTCAAACAACGTCAATATCCCTTACCTCAAGCCTTACAACACAAATTAGAACAAGAAATCGATAACATGCTTAAATTGAATATCATTCAAGAAAGTAGGTCGTCTTTTTGTAGTCCTGTCTGGCTAGTCCCTAAGAACGAAGGTGGAGTTAGAGTTGTTTTTGACGGCAGAAAACTCAATAGTATTACTATTAATCGGGATGCTTATGCCTTACCTCATATTGAAGTTATTTTGAGCCAACTGAGGGATACTCGTTTTATTTCTAGTATTGACTTAAGGCATGCCTTCTATCAGATACCGTTAGAAGAGTCTTCGAGACCAAAAACTGCATTTGCTGTACGAGGTAAAGGTTTGTTTGAATTTGTCACAACCCCCTTCGGTTTAGTTTCAGCTCCAGCCACAATGTGTCGATTAATGGATTTGGCAATAGGTCCCTCATTGAAACCCTATTGTTTTTATTATTTGGATGATATTATTGTTTGTACAGCTGATTTTGACAAACATATTGAAGTCCTTTCTCAAGTATTTGATAAGTTGCGGAAGGCAAATTTGACCGTCAACATAGAACGTTCAAACAGCGAACCTGTTTTTACTCCTAACGAATTTAAAGATATAGCACACATAATTCACAAATTGTTCCAAACCAAAGTAGGTTATACAATCTGGATCTGTAGCTCTTCGTATAGAATTTGAATTAGATACTCCAATTACAATTGATATTTCAGCTTATTGTTTAATTTTACATGAAAAACATGTTTCATACAATCCATTAACTAAAATTGTTAAACAATGGTAGAACACATCACGTCTTAATGCGCATGATTAACATTGAATATAAAAGTATTTTCCCTACCTACTTATTGTACATTAAATATGAATATCTTTGAGTATCAAACTGCTATTAGTCGGTTTCTTTTTAAATTAACACGTCTCAAACGAGACATAGAATATTACGAAAAATATAAAAACACTGTGATTAAATTGCAAGAATTATTGTTATAAATGTTCAAGGATTTAAAATTGAAAATAATAAATTTATCGTTAAAGAATTTGCAGCTTATAATGGATGTCATTATATTTTCAAATCTCCATTTCATCTACACTTGTTACCTTCAGACTTGCATAGACAAGCAATTTGGTTAATGAAAAATCATTATGGAATTTATTGGAACAGCGGTCATACACATTTACACAAATTTGGACACATTCTAAAGAAAATTACTGAAAATGTAGAGACGGTTTTCGTAAAGGGAAAGGAAACGGCTAATTTCATACAAAAATATACCACAAGACCAGTATACGAATTTGATGAAAATCCACCATTAGCAGCCTCGACACCAAAATATTTTTATCATGATATTAATATGTGCGTTGACAAATGTTTTTTTTTATATGAATATTTTATAATGGATGATGACAAATAAAACAGTATTTAATTAATTTGTTTTTTTATTTACAAACCGTTGAGTAATGCTTGCAGTGCATTATAACCTTAATTATTTTAAATAATATATATATATACATTAATAATAGTAACTAGTGATATTAATGAAATATATGTTAATATATACAATTTATGGACTTGTTCATTTGTGTTGACATGTTGTATAGAACCATCTGTAATCATATTTTGCCATTGCGCTTGATCACCTTCAGAATTGTCATTAAATATTATTTTTAATTTGTAACTAAAATACGTTAAATTCGTTTCTGGAATCTGAATATGATATGCAGAGAGATGACCATTATTTTCTTTTGTTAAACTTAGAATAGTCCATGTCGTTCTATTACACTCTTCTTTCACATTTTTCATATCGAAGCATATTGCAACATGTTTTGCATTCTCTGGTACATTTGTGTACAGCATATTATTTGAAACTGCTACCAAAATAATAAAATTTACTTAAAAAACCCATTATTTAAACTATCCTCTTCTACTTCTGTTGTAACACTAAAGGTCCTGCTTTAATTATTTAATTCTTAAATTACGTATACGATATTGATTCATAATTTAACCATCATTTTTCATCTACACACGCTATTACTTTCACTAAAAGTAGAATTACTTTGGGCGGGGATTCGGCATATACTGAATGTTGTTTAACTCACATTTTGCCATTTTATTCTTAAATTATGCATATTTTTATCAATCCAATGTTACTACGTTACTTTCTACCGGTCGGGCGATCGGGACGGGACACTGAAGGTCATTTAAAGTAGAACATACATTGTTATACTACTATTCTCCAGGAGTTAATTTTGGTGACCATTTTTGATGTTGCCAGCGTGACGTCAATATACGTTTTCGATCTTCCTGTTAAGAACGTGGGTTCACCATTATTCATGCTGGTCATCCCTAGTTCCACCATCCAATCTTCCACGTATTCTCCCCTGGGGTCAGCTATCGGTGATCCCCACGCTGGAGAGTTTGCGTTAATGTCTCCTGTAATAATCGATTTCTTCCCTGAAACTTTTATATCCTCGAATACAGTATCCACAAATTCTTTGAAACGTTCCGGCTGGCAGTTTGGGGAGATATAGCAGCAGTATAAATTGTATTCCTTGAAATCTATCCTAATAAATCCTTCGTTTTTAATATGTCCTTTAATACCGCAGTTCTTGTTTAGGATTTGTACCGCTACATCTGTTTGGAGGTCCGTTAGTAGTCCTTTTCTCCTTGCGATATCCTTATTTGGTTCAGCGATTATTACTATATCCACCCCTTCCTGCTATGCTGTGGAGAAGACCAGATCGTGGGAAACTTTTGTTCTTCCTATGTTAGTTTGCAAATACTTCATTTACCAATTCGACGCTGTACCTCACTGTTGTAGCTCTGGTGGACCTCCGTCTGGCCGCTTGTGACTGCTGTATTTATTTATTTTTTGCATGGATTAGAGCCCTGAAACCGGGGCACGCCATCTGATCCACCGTATGCCCTCTTTTCTCACAATTGATGCAATACTTCTCGTTTTCACAGTCCTTTGCGTTGTGTCCCGGTCCATTGCAGTTAAATCAGTGTTTTGACCTGTCCGGCCAATCTGCAATCTTGCAATCTGCTGTTCGGTGTCCAAATCCTAGGCATTTGTAGCACCTGGTCAGGTTAATTCTGCTCCGCACTTTACAGGAAAGCCATCCGACTTTTAGGCTGTCCTCTTTTAATATCACCCTGGCTGTGGCTCTATCCGATGTCACCATAGCGTTCTTGTACCCAAATCTATTCTCTCTAAGTCTTATTGTAATATCATTTTCTTGTGCTTATTCTATCCTTTTCATTTTGTGCTTGTTTGTTTTGTAATATAAGATTGATTGATTTGATTAATTCGCACGTCAAATTACAATAATAAAAATGCATACGCTGAATTAGCAAAACAATACATTATATTTCAATATTAATTAAAAACTAGGTTACCAATGTTTATACAGTATTAAATTAGACAATAACTAAAAATATACTAAGTAATATAATTTATCCCTTACACCTCCCTTTCCTAGAGAAAGACCTTCACTATGGCCACTTATGAAGGGGTTTCTGTATTTTTGCAAAAATATAGACAAAGAAAACATTATTAGTATAATAATAATAGAACAAACATTAAACTTGGTTAAGGAGAAATTATATACTTAGATAATGAAATTATCTTAATTACCAATTGGAAAATGTTGCACGTTTAACTTAAATTATTACTATTTCCATCACTACATATTTAATATTCATTGTTTTCATGTTACATATGTTTTAACGCGATTTTTGTGTACTGTCACTTCTTTGCCTTTATTATTTTTAATGGTACAATTTGGATCGCTTACTGAGACAACTGAAAATGGTCCCCCAAACCACTAATCAAGTTTTTGACGACCTTCATTATTTAGTAATCGAGATCTCCTGGCTTAATTGTTAAATGTTTTGAGTTTAGGTCCCATTGAGTTTTCCAAGCTTTCTTTGCTGCTTCAAGGAATTCTTTAGCTCTATTTTGTGCGAATTGTAACCTTTATCTAACTTCTTGCTCATAAGCATCAACATTGTAGAGTGGATCTATGTGAGCATCACTTAACTTTCCCGATAAATCAGCTTTTTTCCCAAATACTAATTCAAACGGTGTATAATTGTGGTAAGTACTGGGTGTTGTATTATAACAAAATGCAAAATATTGTGTCCACACGTCCCAATCGGTAAGTGCGTTATTCACATACATTCTCACAAATTCGTTTATTACGCGATGGTTGCGTTCACAGCCTCCGATACTTTGACTATGATAAACTGTAGATGTACTATGTTCAATATTTAATAGTTTTGCAAGGCTTTGGAAAAGTTCATTCTTATATTCAGTACTTAGATCTGTCCTGATTTGCTTCATCGGACCGTAAATAAGAACAAAATTTACGAAAATTGCTTTAGCGACTGTGATAGCTTCTTTATTAGGAATTGGTTTAATAATAACATACTTAGTTAATTCGCATTGAATTGTTACAGCATAGATATTACCAGCATCAGATTGTTGAAAAGGACCTATTGTATCTATACAAACAATATCAAAAGCTTTTTGTGGGGTGGGCGTTAAAACAAGTATGCTTGAATGATGCTTAATTAACTTGGCATTTATGACATATTTTACAAAAATTGGCAACGTCTCGCGACATGTGTTTCCATCTATAAAATGCTTTAATTTTTTTGAGAAGTCTTTTTTGACCGCCATGACCTCCGTAGAGAGGATCATTATGGAATTTTTAAATCAGACGCTTCTTTTTATCCCTATCTGTAATTAATACTGGAGGATTACAAAGTGTAATAGTCACATTTTTAAGTATTTATTCCCTTTATTGTTAAATTCGTTAGCAGTGCACTGGCTAAATAATTTAGCATTTAAATTTAATCTTAACGTAGGAAACCCATAATCACCAGCCAATTTTTCTAGCTGAGATAATATTTGCTCTAATGCAAAATTATCTTTAATGATTGAAAGTTTACTTAGCTCTCATTTTTCTTTCGTGACTTATAGTTATATTAATGTATGTGGGATAAACATTAAATTTTACTAAAGGAAATTTTAAAGCGTCTGCGTTATCTAGAGTTTCAATTACTCTAAGACTGGGTATAAATATTTCTTTGGTTGGCGTTTCGACTTTACTTATATTTTCTAATTTTTTTTACTTTGACCGGGTCATGACAAAAATTGAATTTGCGTTTGTATGAATTTCTTTTAAATGTTCTATGTTTACCCTTGATAGTGCATCTGCAGTGACATTGTCTTTACCCCTAATGTATTCTATATCAAAGTTAAACTCTTCTAAGTCTAGACGCATTCTAGTGAGCTTTGAATTAGGATATTTCATTGAAAAGAAATAAAAAAGTGGTCTGTTATCTGATTTGATTAAGAATTTTTGTCCATATAAATAACAACGGAAGTATTTTATAGCCCAATGAATTGCTGTTAATTCTTTAAGAATAGTAGGCTTATGGGATTCTCCTTTCGTGAAAGTACGAGACGCATATGCTATGGGAAGTTCTTGTCCCTCAAATTGTTTACAAATGTTTACAAAGTACAGCTCCACATGCGATATTTGATGCATCTGTCACCAAAAAAAATTTTTTAGAAAAATCTGGGTATTGCAAAATTGGTGGATTTATTAATGTATTTTTTAAAAGATTAAACGATTTTTGGCATTCCACTGACCAAACAAATTCAGCATTTTTCTTTGTTATTTTATTACATTATTATGTTATTTTATTACATTTTATATTAATGAATATGTAATAATTGCGAAATATGCAATAAATCTACGATAATAGTTACAAAATGCAACCAACCGTTTGTCTGTGATTTTGTGTCCTAAAAATGTAACCTCTTTTCTGAAAAAATTGCATTTTTTGGGATTTAATTTTAAACAAGATTTCCTGCAAGTATTGAAAACGTCTCTTAATTTATTTAAGTGATAATTTTCGGAACAGCCAATTACGATAAGAACATCCATGTAAAGAAAAGTCTTTTTCGGGTTAACCCTACTTCTTCTTCCTTGCTGCTCCCAGCCTGTTTTATGTTCTTTTGTTTATTTCCGTCCATAGAAAATCCCACGAGTTGGGCCGAACTCAGCAGTCCACCGGGGCAGTGCCCCCGTCCCCGGTAAGGGCTTGCTTACCCTGCTAAGGCTGTATACAATGGAGTTTAGCCAAGTTCCCCAAGGGGATCGTTAACGGTGCTCTAACCCTTTTACCTTTCATACCCTCAGCACGATTCCTTACACCTTCGTAGTGGGGATTTATTATCGAGGTTTACTCCTCTATAACCTAACCTAACCTAACCTAACCTAACCTAACCTAAACTAAACTAAACTTTTTTTTTATTATTAGGAGATGGAGAAATGCATTTACGCACTGTGTGTGGGGCTCTAGTCCACTGACTCCCTACCCATATTTTATGCGGACTTCCCTCAACTCTTCGCATTCGAAAACCGTGTGCTCCGGACCATCTATTTTTATGCAAAACGCGCATCTGTCAGTTGGTGTTTTCTGAATTCTTTTAAGGTAAGTGCCAAAATCCTCATGCCCTGTTAGTACCTGTGTTACATGGTAATTTACGTCTCCAAACGTTCTGTTTACCCACTTTTCGACATCTGGAATCAGTCTTTTGGTCTATTTACCATTGTTGTCCTCCATCTGTTAGCCCACTTGTACATTAGGCACTTTCTGTTTAGCTTTTTTGTTCCTTTCTCCTCCTCAAAGTTGTAGGCCCTTTCTTCGGCCAATAAATCCAGTGGCGGTATTGCAGCCACTACTTGCAGTGCTTCTGTTGATGTTCTATATGCCTGGGTTATGAATGTACTTGAGGCTCCCAACCCACACTGGGGCTCCATATAGTGCTATAGACGTTACGACGCTGTATAGGAGTCTTCTGGATATGTGATTTGGTCCCTTATTTCTAGGCATTATTTTTATTATTGCTGCAGCTACCCTATTTGCCTTGACAGCAGTCTCTTGCAGATGTGGTATCCATGAGAGATTTCTGTCTACCACTATTCCCAGGTACTTGAAGTTGGTCGATGGGTTGAGTATTTTGTCATCCCAGTTAATATTTAATTTTCGCACTTTCTTGCGGCCCGTCAGTAGAGTTACCTCTGTTTTGTCGGTTGCTAATTTTAGGTTATGCTCTCACATCCACTTTTCCACCCTACCTATTGCTCGGCTAGCCAACTCCTCCAACTGGTCCTCCCTACTTGCGGTGACTATTAAAAGCAGGTCATCTGCATAAGCAATTTGTCCGGTTTATTTTCCCAGATCCAGCTCTAGAACCCCAATATACATCATGTTCCACAGGGTGGGACCTAACCTAACCTAACCTAACCTAACCTAACCTAACCTAACCTAACCTAACCTAACCTAACCTAACCTAACCTAACCTAACCTAACCTAACCTAACCTAACCTAACCTAACCTAACCTAACCTAACCTAACCTAACCTAACCTAACCTAACCTAACCTAACCTAACCTAACCTAACCTAACCTAACCTAACCTAACCTAACCTAACCTAACCTAACCTAACCTAACCTAACCTAACCTAACCTAACCTAACCCAACCTAACCTAACCTAACCTAACCTAACCTAACCTAACCTAACCTAACCTAACCTAACCTAACCTAACCTAACCTAACCTAACCTAACCTAACCTAACCTAACATAACCTAACCTAACCTAACCTAACCTAACCTAACCTAACCTAACCTAACCTAACCTAACCTAACCTAACCTTACCTAACCTAACCCAACCTAACCTTTTTTTTATTTTTTTTTTTTTGAAGGTGGGAAAATGCATTTACGCACGTTACCCGGCTGATGTTTGTCGCCGGGCCTGTGTGGGGCTCAGGTTCCACTACCCACTAAAAAACCCACCTTCTTCCGCCCTGGTCCACCCCGGAATCGCCTTAAGTGGCATATCTTCAGGGTGGGGGCTTTCGTTGTCTTCCTTACGTTTCGTGTTCTCTTTCTTCCCTTTCTTTATCTTTCATTGTTTTTCTTAGGTAGTCATATATTTTCTCGTAGTTTTCTTTGCATCTCACCATCTCTATTATCATATTTTCCTCCTTCAACTCTGTGCCAATTTGCTCGTTCAGTTCGTTCCTGGTCTGTGCCCATCTGCCACACTTGTATAGTGTATGGGAGACGTTGTCGATCTCTCCGCAGTATATACATTCTTCATCCTCTGTTTTTCCTATACGGTGTATAAGCATCTTCGTCCACTGTGCCACATTCTCCGTCGTTTCCCATTCTCTCTGCCACATTACCAATGAGATTTCTCTCTCTTCTGCTCTGGCTGCGCTCTTTGTTCCGTCGTCTCTTTGGTAAAGCCGTCTTCTTTCATCTATTTTTAAGTGAATGGGTATGATCCCGGCTATCACTTGTGCCGCCTTGCTGGAAACTGTTCTATAAGCACTGGTGATTCTTAATATTGCTTTTCGTTGTGCTCCCGTTAGTAAGTCCTTATACCTTTTAATCGCTGTAGCTCCGTGCCATATTGGTGCAGCGTAGAGTAGCGTGGAGTCTATTGTAGCTCCTATTATCTCCCTCTTTCTGCTACTGGGTCCATTAATATTTGGCATGAGTCGGCTCAGGGCCGCGGCCCTTGCCTCTGCTTTTTTGATTGTGTACATCACGTGTTCCCCGAATGTGCCCTGCTGATCTATCATTACACCGAGGTATTTTATAGCTTTCTTGGGTGCTATGTGTACGTTTCCAATTTTGAATCTAACCAGATTTCTGTCTTTCCTCTTATACTTTAGAAGTACTGCTTCCGTCTTCTCAGGTGCCAGCTCTAAGTTGTTTTCCTTTATCCATTTTTCGATGGTTTCCAGTGCATCGTTTACTTTGTCAACTAGTATTTGTGGCCTGTTTGCACCCGCTATGACAGCCAGGTCGTCCGCGTATGCCACAGCCTTGACTCCCTCTGGCAGCGCTATCCTTAAGATTCCGTCATACAGTACATTCCACAGGGTGGGTCCAAGGACTGAACCTTGTGGGACCCCTGCCGTTACCTGCATCTCGTGTCCCTCTCCTATTTTGATTTTCCTATCCGTCAGGTAGTCCTTGATGATGTTCCTTAGATATTTTGAAATTTCCAGTCTTTCCAGATTTCCCATGATTCCTGGCCATGACGCGGTGTTGAAGGCGTTCTTGACGTCTATAGTGACCAGGGTGACCCATTCTCTTCCTCTGTGCTCCTTCACCGTATTGAGTACTCCTTCAATTGCAGTTATTGTCGATCTACCCTTTCTGAAACCGAATTGGAGGTCTGAGATACCTCCTTTCGCCTGTAGTTCACTTTCTAGTCGGCTATTAACTAGCGACTCAAGGGTTTTACTAATGGTGTCAAGTAAGCAGATCGGCCGATACTTTCCGGTGTTTATCTCACCTTTAGGTATTAGGACCAGCTTTGCAGTTTTCCAGCTTTTTGGGAAGCTCTGCTGTACCAGTAGTTTATTCATTTCGTCTAATAGCCATTTACCCGGTACGCTACCCACCGCCTTGATGGTTTCCGGAGGAATACCGTCAGGGCCCGGGGCGCGGCCATTTTTAAGTCCGTGCAGGGCCTTCTCCAGTTCTTCCGCAGTGAAAACGGGTGGATTGCTATCTCTCCCTTCTGTCATCCAGTAGCTGTCTCTTTTTGGAAATAACTCCCTGGCAATTGCCTTTTTTTATTCTATGGGTATGTCGTATGGGACGTGCCCGAGTTTTCGGGTTACAATCCTATAGGCCTCCCCCATGCGTCTTCCTCCAGTTCTTCCCTTAGTTCGTTCCAGTGCCTTCTTTTGGAGTCCTTTATTAACTTTGCCAGTTCTTTCCTTTTAGCTTTAAGTACGGCTGTTTCTTGTATTTGTTCTCTTTCGTTTGTGTTTCGCCTTCTCCTTGTCAGGGCCCTCCTGGCTTTATTGCACTCTTTTCTTTTGTTCTCTATATTTCCGTTCCACCAGTACGGATTTGGCTTCTTTTGGATCCTTCTTATTCTTGCCCCCCTGTGAGCTTCCTTGATGGCTCTGATTTGTGAGTTAAAGCTGGTATTGTTCCCTAATTGCTCTATGTTCCACAGTAGGAGTTCCTCAAACAGTTCCCTATCTGTGGTCTCCTTGTGGGGCTGTATGTATCTGGTTTTTTGATTGGGGTCTCTGATCTCGAAGTAAATATATGCATGTTCGGTTCCCGAGTCTAGATCCATAACTTCCCATATTTTCAGTCTTTTAGCTACTTTGGCGGTTGATAACGTGACATCTATGTAGGACTTTGAGGGACCTCTCGTAAAGGTTGGCTTATCGTCGCTGTTGTGTACCGTAATGTTCATGGCGTCGATGAGATCGGCCACGAACTCTCCTCTTCTGTCTGTGGCAGGGGAGCCCCACTTTGCAGACTTCGCGTTAATGTCACCAACTATGAAGAATTCCTTTCCCGCGATTTTAGCTCTTTCAAAAATGTGTTCCACCTTTCCCTCGTAGTCACGTTGGGTTATGTTTGGAGATATGTAGCATCCGTATATATTGTAGTTTTCCATGTGGATCCCAACGTATCCATCTCCGACTTCTACTTTTTCTACTTCGATTTTCTTATTTCTAAAGTATATTCCTAGATCTTTTTTGTTGTCCGCTATCCATCCTGGTTTTTGTACAATTTTTTTGTTGGGCTCTCCAATGATCAGGAGGTCTGCTTCTATTTCTTGAGCGGTGGCAAAGGCCAGATCATGAGCCACGTACTTTCTGCCTAGATTAGCTTGCAAACATGTGAGTTTCCCCTTCACCCCCCTTCTTTTATTAGCAATCGTTAGTTCGAGACTAGCGAGGTGCTTCTTCCATACACCCTTCTTTTCTCTCGAATCATCTGTCTAAAATTTGGACATTCTCCCGATTCATTCCGATGGCCGTCAGTGTTACAGGTCCAGCAATGTGCCTTTTCGCTTTGGCATTTTTCCACTTTGTGGTCCTCACTTCCGCATTTTAGGCAAGCTTTGGATCTGTCTATGCCCGTGCAATCTCTGGCTCGATGGCCATACTTCAGGCATTTAAAACACTTCTCTATATTTATTTTTTCCTTCACCCTCCACGAGTTCCACCCAATCCTTATTCTACCGAGTTGAATTATAGATTGCGCTTTGCTTCTATCCATACTGCATATTGCTGTCTTTCTCTCTCCTGGAGCATCCCTAACTATTATGTTGATGTCCGCTTTCCCTATAGCTTCCTCAATCGCGGCTTTTACCTCTTCATCCGTCGTTGCTGCATCCATGTCGTAAATAAATATAGTTTCCTTGTTTGTTTTTGTTCTTTTCGTCGTCACGTCTCCCATCTTGTTTTTCATTTTCAGTTCGCATTTTTTAAGGTCTTCTTTATTGTTTAGCGTGACATGTCACCCTTTTTTGTCCTCCTTACACTTTTCACGTTCTTTCGCGCATTCTTCTCATCCATTTTGCTACGGACTTCCCTTAGTAGCTCTGCGTAGCTTTTCCCTTTCCCTTCTACGATTATGGCTGTGAATTCCTCTTTCCTTCTTCTGTTATCCTGTTATCCATCTCTCAGGCGTTTAGGGAATTCAGGTATTCTTGCCTGGTCGTGTATAGGCTTATTCGAGTATCTGTCTTACTGAATATAAATTCAATGGTTTTCCTAATGTGGGGTGGATTCCCTATTTCAGGTATAGGCATTGCTATATGGTTTCGCCCTTCTTTTATCATGGTGTTTTTTAGACATATCATGTTTCGCGCAAAGACGTTAATATCGCTTTCTGATTCTTCTCTCTTGCTGTGTATCATTTTAAAAACCAGCCTCTCCTTGACAATCGGTGTTTTTGTGTTTTTATCTACCCTCAATGATGTCATTTTTAGCACCCCTACTTCGTTTGCTGCTTGTGCTTCCTCAGATTCTACGTATTCCAGGTCGGGGAATCTTTCTCGGAACCTTTTCCCTATTCCTTTTTCTAGTTTCTCAGTTTCGGCATAGATGCCAATAATTTCCAGGTCAGTTGTTAATGGGTTTCCTCCTATAATTTGGGTATTTTGGAAGGCCTTTTCGAGCCATTCCATGTCGTACAGTTCACTTATTTCGTCGATACTCTTTGCCTCGTCCAGCTTCTTTCTTATTTCCTTTGTTTTCTCCTCGTCCCTTATTAATTTCTCGTATTCTTCTTTCGATAGTTCTCGTTCCGTTTGGGTTCCTATTTCTCTTGTTTCAGATGTTTGCCTTGATTCTGCCTCTGTTTGTATATCTACATCATAGGTTTGTTTCTCTACCGGCACGTATTTTTGGGCTTCGAACCATCCTTTTACCATATCTCTTTGGAGTACTTCCATTTGTCTATTCATTCTCACTGTAACGTCCTTAATTTCTTTTTTCGTATTTGAATTGCCATGGACATATATGGCCAGTTCTTTATACTGCTTACTCAACATTTCGATTGCCTCTATAATTATGAATGCTACAGGGCATTCTCTTTTCTTGTACACTTCACCGTTGTTATCATCAACGACTATTATCGAGTCGTTTCCTTCCCTTCTTCTTTTTTTGTGGGTCTCGCTCCCTGATTGAGACCTTTGTGTTCTCCCTACGCCGGTTCGCATGACTGTTACCTGGGTTTCCGCTGCTGTCTCTGGTGCCTCTACTTTTGACGTATTGGCTATACTGTCAACCAGTATTTGTTCCCTCCGTTCTCCTGTATTTTCTTTATTTGTATTCATATTTGTTCCCACGAGTGGGGCAGAATTTCGAGTCCGGCGGGGCAGTGCTCCCATACCCCGCTAAGGCCTGCGTTCCCCTCCGGGCGGCCTGCTCCATCGGGCATCGCTAGCGACACCTCAGTAACCCCCGGTACCATGCATACCCTGGGCGCGATGGTGTTACACCACGGGATTTGGGGGGATTTTTTACCGCTGGTTTACTCCATCGGGTTTTCTGTCGGGGTTTTCCATCCCTTAGTCGAGGGGTCCCAGTTTTCCGGCGCCAGGAACTCGCCGTTCGCCCCCCGTATCAGGTAAGGACTTGTCAGTGTGTTCCGATGTAACATGGGCTAGTTGGATCTTCTACTGGTATTTGTTGGTACCACCTACTCGACCTCAGTGGTCCCACCAGTGCCCCACTGACCGTTTTCGAGCTGTTTCTTTGCTTCACTCCTCCCCCCCGTCCTCACGGCTCGAGAAAGGAGGAAGTTACTGAGCCACTTCACCAACGACAAGGTCCTACAGCTCCCAGGAGTGGAACCTAACCTAACCTAACCTAACCTAACCTAACCGAACCTAACCTAACCTAACCTAACCTAACCTAACCTAACCTAACCTAACCTAACCTAACCTAACCTAACCTAACCTAACCTAACCTAACCTAACCTAACCTAACCTAACCTAACCTAACCTAACCTAACCTAACCTAACCTAACCTAAACTAACGTAACCTAACCTAACCTAACCTAACCTAACCTAACCTTTTTTTTGAGGTGGAAAATGCGTACGCACACACACACACACACACACACACACACACACACACAGGTTTCCAAATACCCACTAAAAACCACCTCTCCTCCACGTGAAACCGTAACAAAAGAGGACCTGGGACCAAGATGGTGCTTATACGTTAACTCCCCTTTGTATGTAAACCCTTTTGTATGTATACTTATCCAGCCTCGTTTATCACCGACCTTTCAACTCAAGATAATGGTATCTTTGTTGCACGTTTGACTTCTTAGTAGCCTCCCGAGCGGCATTAACCATTGTATTGTACAAGTATTGAGGTTCCCCTCTTCCCCTCCCCCTCTATGTTGCTACTTATGTACTCCTTAAGGATGGGTATTTGTAGACACTTTTTCTATTTTCCCTTTTGCTTGCATACTGCTTTTTCCACATTATATATACCGTTGCATGGTATGTGAAAACGTTGTTGAAATCCGATTTCCATTCCATCTTACCTCCCAATCTCTCATGAGCCAGAACAACTTCTATATGGGTTGTGGAATTCCCTCTCCTAAACGTCGAAAAACCATCATTGAACGCCGCCCACTGCAATTGAGTTAGCCAGGAAACTATTTTCGACCCCCTCTTATGCTCTGCCGGCGATCCCCACATTGGCGACTTCGCGTTGATATCTCCACACACCATAGTCTTTGTCGGTTTGTTTGCGGCCCTATTAAACACATCGTCAATTACTAGCTCGAAACTTTCGTAGCTAATATTTGGGGAAACGTACACAGCATATATAATACTGCCCTCTACTTCCACGTAGCACCATCCGTTCCCCGAGTATACGTCCTCTATTTTTAAGTTTTTATTGTTTATTCTAATAGCCAGGTCTCCCCTACTATCCATGACCCATTCCCTGTCTCCGCATAACTTCCTGTTTGGTTCCGTGACTATCGTTATATCCACTGACTCTTGTAGGGCTTGCTCTGACATAAGGTCGTGCGCAGTCCGCGACCTGCTTATGTTCACCATCAATGACTTGAAAGCTCTGAGAGAGTTCCACCATACTTTCCTCTAATGTGGTTACTACCCGAAAACGTTCTGTACCCCTTACACCTCTGCACACCATTTCCCATACCTGTACATAAATAGCCAAAACCCCCATTACCCAGGCTTACCACCCTAACATATACGTACACATTTCCATACAATAAACATATATGTATATATATATATATATATATATATATATATGAAACCAGTAATATTGGGGTATGCAGCAATTAATAAAAGTAAACTCTTTATAATTTTTTCCAAGCTTTCTGAAAATTTATTTCCATTTTCAAGGAATGTATACGAGGATTATAAAATTTGTTCTTTACAATGGTAAATATAAATATAATTAAAACTATTATTTTGAAAAAAATTTTTTTAGAAAAAGGTGTCAGAATAACATTAGTAAAATTGTTTGTAAAACAATAGCTATTTATTTTTGAAAATGCCAAAGGGTGCTTAATTTTTTAATTAATTTAAATTGAAAGAAGAAAAAATAAATTAAAAGAAGAATTTCTTAGGTTGAATTTTAAGTTTACAATATTACTCATACATCCTTTTCATAAACACTGTCAAAATAAATGTCAATGTCAGAAAATAATCAAAATAAATTTTCAAAAAAAAATATTATTAAACAGTAATTTAGTAAGATGATTTATTATGTAAGTTGTTCTTTTATGTTTTTATCCTTAGATAGTAAATAAAAATAAACATCACTGAGATTTTTATGATCACTCTTTTTATTAATGATTTTTTCTTCTTGAGAAATAAAAGACATTTCTAAGAAGAGTCTTTTTTTCAAAATAGGTTGTATATCTAAAACACTAACAGATAAAAAATCCATTACATGATCATTTTCAACGACGTGCTTGGCCAATTCACATCTTTCAGGGTGTAATCTACAATCACTTTTATGTAAAGATAATCGATTTTTTAATTTTTAATAAAAAGAGTGATCATAAAAATCTCAGTGATGTTTATTTTTATTTACTATCTAAGGATAAAAACATAAAAGAACAACTTACATAATAAATCATCTTACTAAATTACTGTTTAATAATATTTTTTTGAAAATTTATTTTGATTATTTTCTGACATTGACTTTTATTTTGACAGTGTTTATGAAAAGGATGTATGAGTAATATTGTAAACTTCAAATTCAACCTAAGAAATTCTTCTTTTAATTTATTTTTCTTCTTTCAATTTAAATTAATTAAAAAATTAAGCACCCTTTGGCATTTTCAAAAATAAATAGCTATTGTTTTACAAACAATTTTACTAATGTTATTCTGACACCTTTTTCTAAAAAAATTTTTTTCAAAATAATAGTTTTAATTATATTTATATTTACCATTGTAAAGAACAAATTTTATAATCCTCGTATACATTCCTTGAAAATGGAAATAAATTTTCCGAAAGCTTGGAAAAAAGTATAAAGAGTTTACTTTTATTAATTGCTGCATACCCCAATATTACTGGTTTCATACCTTATTAGTCAGCAAATAAACTACCTTTACATATATATATATGTATATATGTATGACTAACGGTCAGTACAAGGACATTTATTAACCCCCATGTACAATCCCAACAAACATTGTAATGGTGGGTAACTGGAGGCCCATTAAAGCACCCCAGTGTTCAAGTACATTGGCCTGATACCTTCCCCCCGGTCCGGGCCAGTACATATGTGCACACTACGGCCGGCAGCCGGCCCAACTTTATTTATGCTTGCATTGTCTATAGAGGCCCGTCAGTAGGCCGTGAATTATTTTTATGACGGGCCGTTTCCAGCCTTACGAAATTTAATTTGCGATGATTGTAATTAAAAAAAACGGTACCTATATTCAAAAATTGTTAAAATAAAACTTTTAATAAAAAACAAAAACAAAACTAATGCTGTACATAGTATCCATAAATAAAAAAACAACAAATTAAAACTAATTCTTTACATTACATATGAATAACAAAACACATCTTCAAATCAATTTTTCCTCCTCCTTTCTCTCCCTCCTTGGCGGTCGGGTGCTGACCTTAGCCATTTTTGAATGTTAACCTCTATTTCTAGTGATGTAATAACTCCTCCCACTAATCGATTTTTTCTTGTTACATCTAAAATATATTTCATAAAAAGTATATTATATGATACCTAAATAACTATTATATTATACTGTTTGACAATTGTAACTTTTGGTTGTTACAGTATTACTCACATAATATAATGTCAATATAAATCATTTAATATTCAGCAATGAAATAGACTACACTAAAATAGTTTAGGTTAAAACATTCACTGCAAGAGTTGAGTAACTATAAGAGCTCAAATTCAAGAATCTGCTACATCTACGAAACAAAATATCACATTTTACTTACTTGTTATTAATAAAGTTACTCTCCTCCATCACTATTTAAAATTTGTAGAACATTGGCAGTTATCACTTCACGACGAATTCACAATAAAAACCAAAAACTCTCACTAGTCTCACTGCCTACAAACAAAACTGAAATACCTAACCTATAAATGGATGCTTCTTCTTCTATATCTTTTGTTTGGTTGTGTCCTAAGTTTTTAAGCCGTACATCCATAAAAAAAATTATTTATTTTGGACTTTACAGGTATTTTTTATAAATTCAAATGAAAACAAAATACCTATATAGGTCGACACTATTTCGTGTTTATAGATTTCTCGACTCTGGATTTGTAGAATTTTGCTATATACGCGTTGGTAAGGATGAATACCGGATCGACTTTACTGGTCCATCAGTGGATTGGTCATTATCGGCCCATTTGCAACAGTCCGGCAATAGGCCATGACTAAATATTGGTTAATATGGTGTAGTTACGGCTGGTCGTTACTGGCCCATTATAGAGTAAGTTTGTACGGGCCCATTTGTAATAGGCCTTCCAGAGCCTTTCAATGGTCTGCCATTATATGCATTTTCCCGGCAATCCCGTCGTTGGCCCGGACTTTTGCCATCGATGCATTGTTTGTTGGGATAGGTTGTTTTAACCATATATAAGGTTGGCATTTTAATGGTACTCGAGATTTTAAAAAATACTCACTGGTTTTGGATTCAGCTATATATAGTGTAGTTCCAGGACATTTGTGAAATCAGGCCCGATTTGACAATTAAAAATAGTACATTCTAATAAATGTGCATTTTTAGATTCATTCATCACACTAGGCATATTTTCAATAATTTTTACTCTAATGTCTTACTGTTTAATTAAAAAAATGAAGATTTTTGGGCTTGAACTTTTCAGACTTTTTTTACAACTATCCAAAAAAAGTTTATGACAGTACCAATTACCTTGATGGTCCCATATTAACCCGCCATAACTTGTTCTCCATCTGTGCCATTTTTTTATAGAAATCGAGGAGGTATCCCAAATATAATTAGAGATAGTGTTAAGTCCTCGTGAAAGAGCCTGTATGCAATGGGCTGTTTTAACCATATAAAACGTTGACATTCTAATGCTACTCCAAATTTCAAAAAATACTCAGTGGTTTGTATTAAGCTATAATATTGTATACTTCTAGAACATCTGTCGGATTTGATCCGACAATTAATAAAAGTACTTACAATGACATTTTAATAAATGTGTGTTTTTGGAAAAACAATTAGTGGATTTTTATTCAGGTATATATAGTGTACTTCCAGGACATTTTTTGGAATTTTCCGTCCGTATTCATTTATCACACAGAATATATTCTCAAGAATATATACCCAATTGTTGATCTGTCTTTTTATCATATCTCTCTTAATAAATAATTTTGTTTTTGTCCTTTAATCATATCACTTAAACCGCAACATTTGAAACGTTACAATGTCTACTACGCTCAATGATCATTCAAATGAGAATTTAAGCTGCTATATAACTTATTAGAATTAACAATAATCATCAAAAGGTGTTATGATGAAATAATAAATATTATTTCTGTAGCTATTTTTTAAACATTTCTTGTTGTGTCAAAACTATAATTGGAGCAGGTACGGCTAACCCCCTTTCTTTCTTACTGTTTTAACCATATATAAGGTTGGCATTTTAATGGTACTCGAAATTTTGAAAAATACCCACTGGTTTTGAATTCAGCTATATATAGTGTAGTTCCAGGACATTTGTGGAATCAGGCCCGATTTGACAATTAAAAATGGTACATTCTAATAAATGTGCATTTTTAGATTCATTCATTACACTAGGCATATTTTCAATAATTTTTACTCTAATGTTAATTTGTCTTTTGAATTGAATTTTGGTTTGTACTTAAACCGCAACATTTAAAACGTTGTAGATTGGACCAAGTTTAATCGATTCGAATATAATTAGGCTCATTCAAATAAGAGTTTCTGTAGTTTCTTCACTCCTTCAGTCGATCGATTGATGTAATAAAAGTAAACTTGATTAATTGATTAGTTCGGCACCAACCTTCAGAGGATTAGAGTCCTCGGCACCTCAGCCCTTATGCTTTTTGTGCTAGTAGTTGTGGCGTTTATGCGAGGAGATCAGTACCCTTAATCAGGCATAAAATTTTTTTACTAGGTCCTTCCTGGAGAAGTCATCATTTGAATATTCTAGTCCTAGGAGTCTATATCTCCAATAAAATAATGCTTCACATTCGAAAATAATATTGGAAGCTGTTTCCTCCCCTTTAATAAACAACCGACAGATACTTTCCTCCCTATATATGACGATTGTATGCATGTGCTTCCTCAGGGTACAGTGTCCGGTAAGGAAGCCCGTCATTGTCCTTGTCAGAACTATAATGAGGCTTAATATTTCTTTAGTCAGCGTCTCCGGTTTTTTGACCCGGAGTTTGCTGCGTTTCTGTGTTGGTACGTCTAGCGTAGTATGACTAATGTTAAGTTTGAATTCACCGAGATGTACAACCACGTGCAGTAGTTTTTGTTATACCAAATATCGTTTCAGCCCGCCAAAATAAAAGGATAAATAACAGGGCCTACGCCTACGAAATATAATACCGCAATAATCAATATTTTTAAATACTGTTAATATATCAAAAACGCTCATGAATGACTTTAGATAAATAATGATAAACTGTCCTTATTTCCGGTCTTATTGTTTAATTAAAAGAATGAAGATGTTTAAAATTTTTGGGCTTGAACTTTTTAGATTTTTTTTTTAAACTATCCAAAAAAAGTTTATGACCCAGCACCAATTACCTTGATGGTCCTATATTAACCCGCCATAACTTGTTCTCCATCTGTGCCATTTTTTTATAGAAATCGAGGAAGTAGTCCCAAATATAATTCAAGTCCTCGTGAAACAGCCTGTATGCAATGGGCTGTTTTAACCATATAAAACGTTGACATTCTAATGCTACTCCAAATTTCAAAAAATACTCAGTGGTTTGTATTAAGCTATAATATTGTATACTTCTAGAACATCTGTCGGATTTGATCCGACAATTAATAAAAGTACTTACAATGACATTTTAATAAATGTGTGTTTTTGGAAAAACAATTAGAGGATTTTTATTCAGGTATATATATAGTGTACTTCCAGGACATTTTTTGGAATTGATTCGATTTAAAAATTAACAAGAACATTTTAATAAAAGTATATTTTTCGTACTCATTTATCACACAGAATATATTCTCAAGAATATATACCCAATTGTTGATCTGTCTTTTTATCATATCTCTCTTAATAAATAATTTTGATTTTGTCCTTTAATCATATCACTTAAACCGCAATATTTGAAACGTTATAATGTCTACTACGCTCAATGATCATTCAAATGAGAATTTAAGCTGCTATATAACTTATTAGAATTAACAATAATCATCAAAAGGTGTTATGATGAAATAATAAATATTATTTCTGTAGCTATTTTTTAAACATTTCTTGTTGTGTCAAAACTATAATTGGAGCAGGTACGGCTAACCCCCTTACTTTCTTAACTTTTTCTTAAAAACAAACGAATTAGTTTTTAAAAATTGAATAAAAATAAAGTTTTAAGAGAATATATTGGTTTATCTTTCTAACATTAATTTAAATAATTGACGATGGCCACACATTGACAAAGTTGCATCAAATCGGTGGCTTGTTGACGGTACCTTATTTTCAAAGACCGAAGGATTTATGTCTATTCAGGATCAAGTAATTAACATTAATAATTACAAAAAATTTGTTATTAGAGATCGGACTATTACATCAGACAAGTGTAGACGATACCAACAGACGCCGGAAACCATACAACACATAACATCGGAATGTTCACCAATAGCCAACACTGGTCACTTACGCAGGTAGAACCTGCTGTATAACATTATCCATCAGAAAATAGCCAATTGCTGAATAAGTGCATGTCTATTAATATTTATAATAATAAACAAACTTACTTTCAGTATAAGCTTCCATTTCAATTAAGGTTAGGTTTAATGTGAGTTATCCTTCAACGTCGCTTCCACTGCGACCTAAAAGATCTATTGTGGCCCACCCCTAGGTTAAAGTCGTTCAATGAGCCCTATGTCTCTGTTGAAACTTATCAGGGTCATTGAAGACACTTTTATGAAATCCTTGGGCACAAGTGATGCAGACCAAATTTATTGATCCTTACTCTCGAAATCATGGCAGCATGCTTTTTCTATGACAAAACTATATTTTTGCCCTGATATAATAATTAAAGTAATTCCCTACTCTAAATTTACATAAAAATTTTAAAATGTCCTGGAAGTACACGATCAGCCGATGTGTCTTGGAAAGTATCGTTAGTCATAAAACCCTTCCAGGATATATATATTAGCCCGTCGAGCCTTGATTAGCCATTCTCCTCCATCCTTTTTTGTCGCTCACTTTCCTCTTCCAGTTAGTAATATTAAGTATTCTCAAGTCTTGTTCCACATCTGTTTTTCATCTTGATCACTCCTAGTATACTGGGCTCCCCATATAGCTCTTCTAGTTCTTTATTTGTTCTTCTTATCCATACTCCATTTACCTTTTTTCCCCCAAATATTTTCCTCAACAGTTTGCGTTCCCATATTTGCACCATTTCTTGTTGTTTTTTGTTTAATGTCCAGGTCTCCGCTGCATATGTTACTATAGGCCTGATAACTGTTTTGTAGATTCTTATTTTTGCGCCTCTTGATATATTTTTATTCCTAAGTACTCTATTTAATGCATAAACACACTTATTCCCCTTCATGATTCTATTTTGGATCTCTTCATCTGTATTTGGTTTTCTTGTTATAATAGCTCCTAGATACTCGAACCTTTCAACTTCGTCAAATTTGTATGTTTTGTTACTCGTTTCCACTGATAGATATTTGCCTTCTACGTATTCTCGGTCTGTGCATTCCATATATTTTGTTTTTGCCTCATTAATATATAATCCTTTTTTCATGGCTGCTTCTTCCAGTTTCTTTACTACACTTATGAGTTCCTGCTTACTTCTTGCTAGGATTGCTAGGTCGTCGGCAAAAGCCAGACATTGGTGCTTCTTATGGTATAATAGACCTGTTCTATTAATATTAGCTTCTCGCATCACTCTTTCCAAAAGAAAACTGAATAGAACAGAGGACAATGGATCTCCTTGCCTTACTCCTTCATTCACTAGGAAACTTTCTGAGAGTTCATTGTTTATCTTAACTTGGTTCACCGTTCTTTTTAATGTTAGCTGTACCATTCTTATGATTTTCTTACTTACTCCTAGCTCTTCTAGTGATCTGTACAGTTCTCTTCTTTTAACTCTGTCGAAAGCTTGTTTGAAATCTATGAATAATATCAAAGTCGGTTTTTGATATTGGTGACCCTCTTCAAGTATTTCCTTGAGCAGAAAAATTTGTTCTGTTGTGCTCCTTCCTTGTCTAAAACCTGCCTGGTATTCTCCAATTATATCCTCCATTTTCGTTTTAAATAGGTTCTTGATATGCGTTGCCAATATTTTATAAGCTACATTTAACAGTGCTATTCCTCTATAGTTTTGACATTTGGTTTTGTCTCCCTTTTTATGTATATGATGGCTTCTGTCCATTCTTTTGGCAGCTGTTCTTCATTCGATATTTTTTCAATTAGCATTTGCATTTCTTTCAGTACCCGCTCCCCTCCGTATCTGTACATCTCGGCTGTTATTTGGTCACTCCCTGCACTCTTGTTATTTTTCAGACTATTTATAATATTTCTTATTTATTCTCTATTGGGAGGTTTCTCCTCCTTACTATCTAGGATTACCTGTCTAGTAGAGTTTGCTCCTTCTTTATCTAAGTTTATTTCGGGTTTTCCTTGTTCGTTCACAAGGTGTTCAAAATATTCCTTCCATCTGTTTAAAATTTCGTTGTCATTCATTAGAATTTTTCCGTTGTTGTCTCTCATAAATATAAGTTTGATACAATGTCCTCTTTTTTCCTTTTTTTCCCCTGGTACAAATTTCTTATATTTCTTATATTTAATATTTTTTCATTATAGCTTCTTTTCTTTTCTCTTAGTATCTTTTTAGTTCTTTTTCGTTGTTCGGCGTACTTGTTTTCTGCTTCTTTTGATCCATCTGTCATCATTCTGAGTCTTAATTTACTTCTCTTATCTAATTCTGTCCTACATTCGTCATCGAACCATGTTTTTTTCTCCTTCTTCATCTTTTCTCTGTTATTTCTAGTTGATTTTAATATGGTTACTTTAATTCTTTCCAACATTTGTTCCAGGTTGCCTTCTTCTTCCTTTGCTTTATCCATCTCTTCGTTAAAAACTTCTCTGTAAATTCTTTTTTCATCTTCAGTCGATAGCCTTTTCGCTCTGTTCATTCTTCGCTTTTCTGTTTGAATTCTTTAGTACTGGTATGGCCTGTTTCATTCTCGCTGCAACTGTAACGGGTGACAGATGTGTGACGGATGAATGTGACGGATGATTGTGACAGATGCGAGAGGAATGCATGTATTTTGATGTAGCTGCTTGCCATAAAGGGTAGAGTCCGTGAATGAGGAAGAAGGTTTTGACAGGAACTTGACATGATTTATAATTATTTTAGGTTGGTAGTTATTCGCGAACATTCTAGTAATATTTGGATTTTAGTAAATAGTTATTTCTAGAAAAATCGAGATGTCAAGTATTTTGATATATAAAGCGGGTCATTCGCGGTAGTACAGAGTTAGTGTTCGTTCAGCTTTTGTAAAGTTTAATAGTTAAAAAGTGACAGTTAGTAATTTGTAACCAGCTGAATTCTTGTATTCTTACAATTTGTTAATAAATTGTGTTTAAAGTCCTCACAAGTGTTTCAAATTGGTGTCAGGTGTGGGGTGAAGAAGCAAGAATGCCTGGAAAGAAGTAACGTGAACTGTTGGTGGCTGAGCTCAGAAGAGAGTTGGAAGAATTGGATTTGGATACCACCGGAGGAAAAACTATTTTAATCAATAGATTACGTAAGTACTATTTAAGTATAAATATTGACCCTGACTGGGTGGAATTCAAAGATCCTATGCACAAAGCAATGTCCGAGCTGTCCAGTCAGATAAAGGGTCAACAAGAAGCCATGTCCGAGCTATCCAGTCAAATAAAAAGCCAACAAGAAGAGCTTGCCACTAGAATTTCCAGTCAACAAGAAGAGCTGAAAGATCAAATAAAAAACCAGCAAGAAGAGCTTACCAACCGAATTACAAGCCAGCAAGAAGAACTTACCAACCGGATGACAAACCAGCAAGAAGACCAAGCACAACAATTAGCCGAGCTTGCCACTAGAATTTCCAATCAACAAGAAGAGCTGAAAGATCAAATGAAGATCCAGCAAGAGAAGCAGATGAAGAAACAAGAAGAACTGGTCCATCAAATGCGTGAAGAGTTGTCAAGATATGTTTTACAACAAATATCGACCTTAAGAAATGAACAATCCCAGCAAATATCGACTCTACGTTTTGAGCAATCCCAGCAAGTAACCCAACTAGTAGCCGAACTACGCAATGAAGATACCAAAATGAATGCGATGATTCAACAACTTCAGAATGAAATAGAGGTCCTTCGGCAAGATCGCTACGTCCACCGCGGCGAAGGAGATGCGGAGAGAATGGTAACTTTCAGCGTGGATGTCGAACGACAGGGAAGCGGAGACGCTGCACAGATGCGATCAACAATGAAACCTCCTATCTTCGATGGGACAACTTCGTGGTCCAACTACGTCAAGCAATTCGACGCGGCGGCCAGGGCGAACGGATGGTCATCCAGGGAGAAGGCAATATCGCTAACCATAGCGTTGCGAGGCGATGCTTTGAATGTCTTGCATTCCTTTAAGCCCGACGAAGCTGACAACTTCGAGCTACACTAGTACATCGCCTGGAGATGAGGTATGGTCAGACCCACTGTTTGGTTCAACTTGTCTTTCTCATTCGATATTGGTGGCTGATATCGATGAAGATGCTATCCTGGGTATGGACGTAATGCACAACTGTTGTTTTCGCTTGGATTTGGGACGACGGATACTTCATACAGAAAAGGAAGAGTTGCTTCCACATCGAAAACATGAAGCTATCGCCCCGTTGAAACTATCTGACGACATCGAGCTTCCAGCGACGTGCGAATGTGTTGTAACAGCACGACTAGAGGAAGTAGAGCCGGATGGAACCCCAGCTATGGTAGAACCCAAGAATCATGATCAGAAAGAACACCGAAATCGGAACCTTGGAACCGGTAGCGGCCGTGATTCACCAGGTAGGAGCCTTTGAATCAGACAGAACCAACGACATAGAACAATTAATGACTAGGTTAGACCCATCTTTGTCAAAAATAGAAAAGAAGCAGGTAAGAGATTTAATCTACCGCTATAAACCTGTCTTCGGTTCTGGAAGTAAACTGGGAAGGACCGACATAGTAAAGCACAAGATTGAGACTGGCGATGCACGTCCGATTCGTCAGGTATCCCGACGATTGCCTCAAGTTAAAAAAGAAGAAGCGGACTAGGTCCTCCAATAAATGATTCGGGATGGAATAGTTGAACCCTCCAATAGTCCGTGGGCTTCTCCCGTTGTATTGGTAAGGAAAAGAGACGGATCAATGCGGTTCTGCGTTGACTATAGGAAGTTGAATGAGGTTACGAAGAAGGATAGTTATCCCCTTCCGAGGATTGACGATGCCCTCGACGCCTTAGGTGGATGTACCCTTTTCTCTACGTTAGACTTAAAGAGCGGATACTGGCAGGTTGAAATGGATCCTTCTGATAAAGAGAAGACCTCCTTCACTAGTGGATCAGGTTTGTGGCAGTTTACCGTCCTTCCATTTGGCTTATGCAATGCTCCTGCTACCTTTGAAAGGTTGATGGAAACTATTCTTCGAGGTTTATCCTGGGAATCTTGTTTGGTCTACTTAGATGACATCATTATAATGGGTAAGGATTTTAAGGAACATTTGGCTAACCTAGAAGAAGTTTTTCGATGACTGAAAAAGGCCAATCTAACATTGAATGTTAAGAAATGTAACTTGCTCCAGAGACAGGTCAGTTATTTGGGACATGTTGTAAGCAAGAATGGCGTTACTGTAGACCCCGCCAAGATTCAAGCCGTTCAAGAGTGGCCGGTCCCTTCTGATAAGCATCAACTTTGCAGCTTCCTGGGTCTTTGCTCATATTACCGACGATTTGTTAGAAATTTTGGAGACATCGCCAAGCCCTTAACGAGACTAACTGAGCAAGATAAGACTTTTTGTTGGAGTGAAGAATGCCAAAAGGCCTTTGAATTTTTAAAGAAAGAATTGACTTCGGCACCTGTTCTCGCTTATCCTCGTCCTGACGGCAGACTTATTCTGGACACCGACGCTAGCAATGTGGGAATCGGAGCTATACTTTCACAACTTCAAGACGGAAAAGAAAGAGTTCTAGGATATTTTAGCAAGACATTATCAAAATCCGAAAGAAAGTATTGTGTAATGAGACGTGAACTCCTCGCAGTTGTGAAGTCTGTGGAACATTTCTACAAATACTTATATGGCAAAAGATTCCTAATTAGAACAGACCATGCCAGTGGCTACTGAGCTTTAGAAATCCAGAGGGGCAGATAGCAAGATGGTTGGAAAAACTCCAGGAATACGATTTTGAAATCGAACACAGACCTGGAACTAAGCACCGTAACGCCGATGCACTTTCTCCAAGGCCATGCCCACCTAATTGCACAAATTGCAGTCGACTCGAACAAAACGAGAAGCTCGCTCCAATAAAAGTGGTGCCAGACGACTTGTGCTCCAGAATGGAGGAGGAACAAAATAACGATCACGTTATTAGGAAGATCCTGGAATGGAAAAGAACGGGCCAGCGTCCCCCATGGCGAGAGGTATCATCGTCCTCTCCGGTCTTAAAATCCTATTGGGCCCAATGGAATTCTTTGACTTTAGACGGAGGGCTCCTTAAAAGGATAATTGAAAACCCTGATGGCTCAGAAATCAAGAAACAAATTGTGGTCCCAAGAAGTACGGTGCCGGAAATTTTAAAACAACTTCATGATGACATATCTGGAGGACACCTAGGTATTACAAAGACGCTGCAAAAAGTCCGGGATAGATTTTATTGGGTTAATTGCTCCAACGATGTTAAAGATTGGTGCCGCAAATGCACGACGTGTGCTGCTAGCAATGAACCTAATCGTAAACCTAAAGCAGAGATGCAGCAATACCTTGTCGGAAGTCCATTCGAAAGAATCGCCGTAGATGTGTTGGGGCCACTACCAACCAGTGAGGTTGGAAATAAATACATCTTCGTTGTGATGGACTATTTTTCTAAATGAGTGGAAGCCTACCCTGTTCCCAAACAAGAAGCCCCTACCTTGGCCGATGTTCTGGTCAACGAGTTCATTAGCCGTTTTGGGGTACCGTTGGAGCTCACAGATCAGGGAAGAAATTTTGGAAGCAAGCTATTTCAAGAAGTCTGCAAACGATTAGGTATCCATAAAACTAGAACTACAGCGATGCATCCACAGTCTGATGGAATGGTTGAACGAATGAACCGAACCATTGCAAATTATTTATCGAAAGTGGTCTCAGAACATCAGAAAGATTGGGATAAACATATTCCGCTATTTTTAATGGCTATCCGATCGGCTGTCAACGAATCTACGATTCAGACACCTGCGAAAGTCCTCTTTGGTAGGGAAACTAGATTACCTTGCGATTTGATATATGGGAGCAAGCCTGGTGAAATAGCAACCGGTGAAGGATACGTCGGAGATCTTCAGAAGAAGATCGAAAATATCCATGAACTGGTGCGCCACAAACTACAACTCTCCAGTGACCGGATGAAAAGGTACTACGACTCACGAGCAACAGGAAACACTTATGAACCTGGGGAATTGGTCTGGCTCTATAATCCTCGACGGAAACGGGGTGTGTGTCCGAAACTTCAAAAGAAGTGGGAAGGTCCATATTTGATTAAAAAGAGAATCAATGATGTGATCTATCGGATTGTTAGAGTCCCCAAAGGAAAACCCGTCGTAGTCCATCATGATAGGTTGGCGTTATATCAGGGTGACCACAGTAGGGAGGTACAGCGACTTCGGGTAGAGGGTTCGACCAGTTCCGAAGATGACCCTGAAGTCTACTCCGGAGAGTTATCACATTCCGGGAGGAATGAACCTAAGGAGGGGGCAGTGTAACGGGTGACAGATGTGTGACGGATGATTGTGACAGATGCGAGAGGAATGCATGTATTTTGATGTAGCTGCTTGCCATAAAGGGTAGAGTCCGTGAATGAGGAAGAAGGTTTTGACAGGAACTTGACATGATTTATAATTATTTTAGGTTGGTAGTTATTCGCGAACATTCTAGTAATATTTGGATTTTAGTAAATAGTTATTTCTAGAAAAATCGAGATGTCAAGTATTTTGATATATAAAGCGGGTCATTCGCGGTAGTACAGAGTTAGTGTTCGTTCAGCTTTTGTAAACTTTAATAGTTAAAAAGTGACAGTTAGTAATTTGTAACCAGCTGAATTCTTGTATTCTTACAATTTGTTAATAAATTGTGTTTAAAGTCCTCACAAGTGTTTCAATCTATGTCCGGCCCCCTATATGTTCTGATGTTGGTAATGCATTTCTCTTGATCTTTTTCAATAAGCAAGTGATCAATTTGGTTGGTGGTTTGTCCATCCGGAGATATCCATGTTCCTTTATGAATGTCTTTACGTTGAAAATATGTACTTTTAATTATTAAATTATTTCCCCTTGCGAAGTCTTTTAATAAGTGACCATTTTTGTTTGTTCTTTAATGCAAGCTATATATACCTATCGTGGGTCTATAGATTTTCTCCCTGCCTATTTTAGCATTCACATCACCCATCACCACTTTAAGATCATATTTAGGTAAATTTCCATACACTCTGTCTAATTCAACATAGTATTCCTCTTTTATTTTTTCCTCCTTCGGTTTCCTCTGACGGTGCATGTATATTCACAAATGAGATCTTTTGAAATTTACCCCTTATTCTTAGGATTCATAGTCTTTCTGAAATTGTTTCGAACTCAACGACTAGCTCTTTAATTTTTTTATTTATTAGAAAACCAGTACCCAGCATCCTGTTGGTACCCCCACTATTAAAAAAAATATAGTTTCCTATTTCAATCGCTTTTTGGCCCATCTGCTTAGTCTCTTGTAAAGCTATGATATCAAATTTGTATTTCTCTACTTCTTTTACTAAATGCTTTAGTTTTCCTTCTTCAAACGACTCCCTAATGTTCCATGTTCCTACTTGTAGATATTTTTCAGTTTCTATACTTTTTTTATTTTTATTTTTAATGCTGCTGTATTCTTCTCGTTTTCCTTTTTCATGCCATGCCGTTACCATCTTTTGACCATATTTAGTTTTATTTGCTAGTTTTTTGTACTATCTTTTTTTATTTTTTCTAATTTGTCCAATTCTCTGTTCCATTTCCATGTTTCACACCATCAATAATTAATTTTTGAAATCCGATCCTGATAACTTTCCCTTTTGTTTTTTCCTCTTTAGCGTAGTTCCGAATCTTCTTTTGTATATATCTTTCGGCTTTGGTCATATCGTCGTTTATACAGATCTTTTCATTCATGTTCCTCAGTTTGCTTTTATTTTTCATTATTGTAAATTTTTCCTCTTTGCTATTTAGGTCTATCAAACATGTTTTTTCTCCCAATTTCGTTGCCGCCTTCACTGTAATGTCAGCTCCTATTTCTTTCTTGATAAAATTCTTCATTATGTTTCTTAATTCTTCTTGGTTATTACTATTTATTGGAAGCCCCTGAACTACTATGTTTTTTATTCTTTTTTCTCCTTCTATCTTTTCCACTCTTTCTCTCGTCGTAACGAGCTCTTTTTTAAGTTGGTCTATTTCATTCTTAGTATGTTCATTGTCTCTTTTCAAGTCCTTTATTTCCCTCTTGTATTCTTTATGTTCTTCCTTAATTTCCTTTATTTCCTGGCTTATGGTCTTCATTCCATCTCTATGATCTTGTAGTTCTTCCTTTATTTGCTTTATATTAGTCGTTAACTCCTTCTTCATTTCCATCATTTTTTCTAATAAACTTTGATTTTCTTCCTTTCCTTTTGGCGTTTTTTGTACCCTTTTTGGTTTTCTATATAAATAATCTTGCTTTTCATCCATTACAGCTTTTCTTTTGCCCTCATCTGTCGTGTACTCATCAGAAGAATTCATTTTTCGTTTTCCTCTTTAATGTACCGCGATAAGAATCCTCGCCCAGGTCGACCCTTCGGAGGCTGAATTCTTCTCAGTACTAATTTGTTTTGATTAATTTGTCTATTAACTTCACATCTACGAAGTAGATGTACTATGAGAGTTCTAACTCAGTCAAGGAGTGGGGGTACCTCCGTATATACAGCATAGGAGTTCTGGAACGGTTTTGAACTGTCGGACTGTGGTTCTGAATTGTGGACCAGTTGTTTATTTGGAATAGTTGTGTTATATTATAATGATTAAATAATTGAGCGACTGGAACGAATTTTATTGGAATTATTAAAGAATTGTACGAGTTTGTGTTGTATTGCGGGTTGCCTGCTGGTTTGACAAAAAGGGTATGGGCTGCGTGGCGGCCGCTGGTGGGATTTGAACCTACGGACCGTCGGTAGAATTTTTATAATTTAAGCGCCCTTACCCACTGGGCTGCTATGTACTATGAGAGTTCTAACTCAGTCAAGGAGTGGGGGTACCTCCGTATATACAGCATAGGAGTTCTGGAACGGTTTTGAACTGTCGGACTGTGGTTCTGAATTGTGGACCAGTTGTTTATTTGGAATAGTTGTGTTATATTATAATGATTAAATAATTGAGCGACTGGAACGAATTTTATTGGAATTATTAAAGAATTGTACGAGTTTGTGTTGTATTGCGGGTTGCCTGCTGGTTTGACAAAAAGGGTATGGGCTGCGTGGCGGCCGCTGGTGGGATTTGAACCTACGGACCGTCGGTAGAATTTTTATAATTTAAGCGCCCTTACCCACTGGGCTGCTAGGAACGAAGGATTATGTTAAGAATAGGTATTTAAACTCGCGTCGCGTGGGTGTGCATTTGATCGATGGTCGCATCGCTTGCAAATATCGTACGGGGCGTGGGCTAATTTTCGTCGTGTCGCAAAAAATCTCGTTACATACAGGGTCGGTAAAAATGTTGATAGTAAGACGTGGTCATTTCGAGTTCGTCAAAAATTGACGGCTATAAGTACGCTTGCAAATATCGCGTGGGCTAATTTTAGTCGTGTCGCAAAAAATATCGTTACATACAGGGTCGCAAAACATGTTAATTTGATCGAACATGCGGTTTGTAAAAATGGCATGAGGTAGCGGATCGTTGCAAATTAGTTGTTTATATACGGGACGGTTCTCCATTTTCTGATCGAATAGTGATTCTCTTCTCTCGTCATCGACAAATGTTAGTTACATTATGTCTTCAGATAGGAAGTTAGACCGTCCAAATATCGGATGGCCGTCGCAGATGTGTCTTGTTTTATTTGTTATCTGTTTATATACAGGAGGATGGTACAAATAGAGGTATCCAAATTCTGATCGTACAGTTTTCATTGAATTTGGTCTGTGATAGATATCTTGTAATCTAATCATATACAGGGTATGTGGGGATACTAAACAACTTAGAATTTTTGGATTTAAAATATCAATTTGATGATATGGTACGGGTTAGATACGGGATATATACAGGGTTTGTCGCGAATTAGATCGTCGAAATATCGAATTATGATCATTCTTAATACGCAAACGGTTAGGGGGTATGTGGCAAAAATGTCGGTACATTAACGGGGGTATGGTCGTGAATTAAAAATGTCAATTCGATCATTCGTAAGACGTATATTATGATGTGGGTAAAAGATAATTTCGAGTGTACAGGGTATATCGCGAAGATCATTCGTAAGAGGTACGGGGGATGTCAATTTTTCATATGTCTGCATATACAGGGTTTGTCCCGAATTAGATCGTCGAAATATCGGATTACAATCATTCTTAATACGGAAACGGTTACGTGACAAATAAAAAATGTCGTTACATTAACGGGGGTATGGTCCTGAATTTTATATTGAAAATGTCAATTCGATCATTCGTATATGGTGCGGTGGTCATTTCGAGTGTACAGGGTATATCGCGAAGATCATTCATAAGAGGGGGATGTCAATTTTTCATAAGTAGTATGTTACAGGGCCGTCCAAATATCGGATGGATGTCGCAGATGTCTTGCTTGTTTATATACGGACACAAATAAAGGTTTCGTTCTCACGTATTCAAATACTGAAGGCTCTGAGAAATTTTTGCGTCGTTTTGCCAATTTTTACGTCAGTCATTTCCAGCGTACAGGGTATGTCGTGAAGATCATTGGTAAGACTTAGTACGGGGGTTTTACATAAGGGATAGGGCATATCGAGACCGTCCAAATGGACGTCGCAGATGTGAAAAATGTTTTAGTTGTTCTCTTTATATATAGGGAGTATGGTACAAATAGAGGTTTCGTTCTCAAATTCTGATCCAACAGTTTTCATCGAATTTGATCATCAGGGATACTAAGAAATGTTAGAAATATCAATTTGATGATATGATATGGGTCATTTTGAGTTAGATACGGGTCTGCATATACAGGGTTTGTCGCAAGTTAGACCTTCGAAATATCGGATTATGATCATTCTTAATACGGAAACGGTTACGGGGTATGTGGCAAATAAAAAAAATTGTCGTTACATTAATGGTTATACGCAGTATAGTCGTGAATTTTATATTAAAAATGTCAATTCGATCATTCGTAAGACGTATATGATGTGGGTCAAAGATCATTTCGAGTGTACAGGGTATATCGCGAAGATCATTCGCCCCCGAGGTACGGGGGAAGTCAATTTTACATACGGAATATATCTACAGGGCATATCGAGACCGTCCAAATATCGGATGGACGTCGCAGATGTGTCTTGCTTTAGTTGTTTTCTGTTTATATACGGGAGTCATATAGACACATAACTATGTATTTGCTGACTGGACGCTTCCCACGAGAAGATGTTATTTTATTTGTAATACTATCTTATTAAAGTTATCAAAAACATTTGTACTCATGTTAACATCCTGTTTTACACGAATATTGTATTTAATCAAAATCAGCATTTTTATTCTTTGTTTGTAATTATATCATTTTTTAGTTCAGTTCACTTTTAACGATTGTAGTAATAAGTTGTCACCTAAGTTAAAATAAATTTTTTAAAAAGTATATTTTCTACTTTAAAAATTTAACTGGCGCTGCGAACAGGATACTGTTAGTAGAAAAACACCCCTTCAGTGCGGTAAACATCTACGTTTTCTGTTAAGAAATTTAAACAGTATTCGAACATAACTCTGGTGATGCAAGAAACTGCAAGCGAAAATTGTTGACTCCAACCAGACCATTCCTTCAGTGAAAAAGACGGTTGTCCAGAACTCAGTGAATCCAATACAATAAAAGAAGCTCACAGATGATCCTCCAGTGTATCCTTCTGTAAGTCTTTCCTTTTATTTTGATTTATTGGCTAATATTTTATAATTGATAGAATTTTTTTTTTCTTTCTCTCCATTAATATATATTTATTCAATTTAATTTTACTATATTAAACCAAATCGTTTATTTAAACTAATAAATTAGTATAAAACTATATCATAAAATTATATTACCTACTCTTATTTAAATATTGATTTTTTTAATAAACTTATGTCACACAGTCGTGATAGATCCAGATCTCCGATATCTATAGAACGTAATTTGAACACTGTTACCGAAATGTCTACCACAATTTCTCCAATTGAATTATCTATGGCAAACAATCTCGTCCCAACCTATACCGGTGGTTCGAAAGATTTGGCCTATTTTATTAGACAATCAGAAAAATATATGAATCTACAAAAAACTGAAAATAATGCTTTATTTAACTCTCTTTTGTTGGAACACGTAAAATCTAAATTATTAGGTCCAGCTAGGGACATAATTATAAATAGATCTTTTGATAATTGGTCTGATTTAAAAACCGCCCTTACAAGTCGTTTTGGTGATACTAGGTCAGAAGAAATATTATCTCACGACCTGAATACTTCAATTCAATCACACCCTCAAACATTTTCAGAATTTCATGACGAGGTCACTCGAAAATTACAAGTTCTAATAGAACATTTAGCTATTAATTCAAATAACGAAGAAGTTAGAAACTCTAAAGAAACCATGTATACCGATCAAGCCCTTATGGTATTTAAGGCAGGTCTGTTAAACCCTTACAGAGACCATTTGCTTCATATTTCAATAGAATCTCTTGAGCAAGCATTGTACGAATGTAAACGTTTGGACAATGAAAGATCTCAAATTGACTTTGCAAATTTCCTTAGAACACAAAAAAATCAAAGAAATCGTCCCCCTCCAAAATATAATAATTCGGATAATCAATCACCAAGAAATCAATCATTTTATAATAATTCAGGTAATCAGCCTGCAAGAAATCAATCATTTAATAATTATTCATACATATCTCAAGCACCCCAACATTTAAATAATAGACAACATTTCAATAATAGACAACATTCTAATAATAGACAAATTAATAAATACCAAAGACCGAATAATCAACCAATTAATAGACAAATCCAATCTCCTAATAATAATCAAAATTTCAATCGTCATCCACAACCTTCCACGAGCTTTTACAAGCCAACCCCAATGAGTACTTCTACCGCTAATACTTATAGGCCCCCACAAAATTTCTTTAAACAAACGGACCACCTAAAGTAGCTGTTGAAGAATTCAGAACAATAAACAACTAAAAGGTTGAATTAACTTCCACTATTTATTCTATAAATACTTTAAATGCAATGACAGCCGTTTCGCTATTATTTATAGTATAGTATTTATAGAATAAATAGTGGAAGTTAATTCAACCTTTTAGTTGTTTATTGTTCTGAATGAGATGAACTTTCACACAGTAAGGGTTAGTACCATAAATTTCATTTGTTGAAGAATTATTTAATGTCGAAGACGTAGATCATAATCCTAACGATCGACAATACGACGACCCTCAAAACGAAAACTTTGACGAAACTCAAAATTTTTAAATAGGAGCCTCGGAATCGATATAAATAATATAAATTCATATCCAAAACTTCCATTTATATATCTTGCAAATTTAGACTTAAAAATATTAATTGATCCCGGCGCAAGTAATTCTATTATTAATCCAGAACCGGCTTATAGATTATTTTCTAATTCAATATATAAGTCCAAATTTTCTGTGAAAGCTATTAAAACTACTTATAATGGTAATTTTAACTGCAAACACTCTCTTTTAAAAGAATTTGGCATTAATTATACGTTTGATATGTTTATAATACCATGACACGATAGATTCGATGCATTAATAGGTAGTCAAGACTTCAACAAATTGAAAGCTATCATTGATTATGAAAATCATATTTTACAAATCAATTCTATTAAAATACCTTTTCAATTTGAAATAAACCCACACTTATTTACCCCTTATTCTGAACGTTTAGATAAAAGAAATTTAAATATCCCAGTAAATATTGAGAATGGACCAGTAGTTCTCCCAGAAATAAAATTAAACGATATAATTATACCCGAATGTATAGCTATGGCACAAAATGGTTATTCTAAAATACCAATTGAACAAGAAATTTCATTAAATAATATTTCTATAAATTTTCATGAACCTCTTCAAGTTCAGCCCCTTTCAAAATTTCATGAAAGGAACCCTAAATCAAATTATAACAATATTGACATCACCAAACTTCTTCGAACAGATCATCTGAATCCCGAAGAAATAGATGCAATATTTTCTCTTTGTAAAAAGTTTAAACATATATTTTATAACGAAAATTCAGATTTAACATTTACCCATGCAGTTAAGCATAATATTAGAATAGTCGACGATATACCGATTTATCAAAAATCGTATAGATATCCGTATCACTTAAAACAAGAAATCCAAGATCAAATTCAAAAACTTTTAAACAATAAAATAATTAAACCTAGTATTTCTCCTTATAGTTTTCCAACTTTTCTTGTCCCTAAGCGAATGGATGCTAGCGGGAAAAAGAAATTTCGTTTAGTTATAGATTATAGAAAACTCAACGAAAAAACTATTGAAGATAAGTATCCCCTTCCTCGTATAGATGAAATTCTCGACAATCTTGGTCGATGTACTTATTTTTCTACATTAGATTTGGCCCAAGGTTTCCACCAAATCGAAATTGATCCCGCTTCTGCAGAAAAAACTGCATTTACAGTTGACAATGGCCACTACGAATATACACGTATGCCATTTGGTCTAAAAAACGCCCCAGCAACCTTTCAACGTGTTATGGCACGATTCTTCGTCCTTTCCTTTATAAATCATGTTTCGTTTATATGGACGACATAGTAATTTTTTCAAAATCTCTCCAAGATCATATTATTCATATTAAACAAATATTCAATGAACTACACAAGTATAATTTAAAAGTACAATTAGACAAGTCTGAATTTCTCAGAAAAGAAGTTGCCTTCTTAGGTCATGTAATAACTCCTAACGGTATCAAACCGAACCCAGATAAAATAAAATCAATACAAAATTTCCCATTACCAAAAAATGAAAAACAAATTAAATCATTTTTAGGAATGCTCTCATATTATCGTAAATTTATTCAAAACTTCGCTAAAATAACATATCCAATAAATAAATACCTTAAGAAAGGAACTAAATTAGATTTAAATGACCCAGAATACCTGGATGCATTTGAAAAATGTAAACAACTTCTTTGTAATTCTCCAGTTTTGGCGTATCCCGAATTTACAAAAACATTTACGTTAACTACCGACGCTTCAAATATTGCTATAGGAAGCGTACTTTCTCAAGATTCCCATCCCATAGCCTTTTATTCTAGAACCCTAAATTCAGCCGAAAGAAATTACGGCACTATTGAAAAAGAATTGTTAGCTATAATAGATAGTTGTAAAAATTTTCGACCATATTTATATTGTAAGAAATTTATCATTGAAACCGATCACAGGCCACTCGTCTGGCTACACTTTCTTAAAGAACCCAATCAACGCTAAATTAGATGGAAATTAAAACTCGAGGAGTTCGATTTCGAAATTAAATATAAAAAAGGAAAAGAAAATTATGTCGCCGACGCATTATTTAGAGTTGAAATCAACGCAATTGATAAAAATCATTCTAAATCAAACAAAAAAATTAATATAATTAGTGATATACTTATTTCTCCCCCAAAAGCAAGTATAAAAACAAATAATTTTGAACAAAACCCTAGTGATATTGATTCTATTTCAATGTTACCCAGAGCAAACTCTGACCCAAATTTAGCACTTAGTGATGAAATCCTTAGCACATTACCAGACGATAACAAAAGTCTCGCTTCAGACGAAACTAAACATTCTGCACAAGAAAACCCAACATTTGGCTTTCCAATTTCAGAAAAATCCTTAAACTCTTCCCAATTTCAAATAATTTTAAAATACGGTGATAAAAATGATATAGACTATTTTAGACCATTTAGTAAAAATCGATATACTCTAACTTTCCGCAAAGGCTCAGACCATAATGTAATAAGTAACATGTTTTTAGAAATAATTAACACAATCAATTTCATATTATATATATTGTCCCGACGATTTATTATTTAATACCGCTTCTAAAGAATGTCGTAAAATTTTAGAACCTAACGTAAAAATAATTAAAACAAACACTTTCTTAAAAGATATAACCTGTAAAGACGAACAAATTCGTATTATTTCAGACTATCACTCAGAGACTCATAACGGCATTACAGAAACTGTTAAACATTTACAATCTCTATACTATTTCCCAAAAATTCAAGAATTAGTAACAAATCACATTAATCATTGCGAACTATGTCTTACCTCAAAATATGATAGAAACCCTCGTAAAGTTCCATTTTCTGGACCACTTATTTCTAAAAAACCTTTTGAAAACCTTCACATAGACATATTTTCCGTAGAAAATAAACAATATTTAACAATACTCGATTTATTTTCAAGATACCTACAAGCCTACGAAATTAACGATTCAAATTCTATCACTATTCTCAATAAATTACGTCATTCTTTCTCTCATCATAATTACCCTTCGCAAATAACTTGTGATAATACAAGAGAATTCACAAGTGAAGCTTTTAAAGAGTACATGTCTCTTTTTCAAATAAAAATTCATTATAGAACTCCTCAATCACATACTGGAAACTCTCCAATAGAAAGAGCTCATTCTACTTTAATCGAAAAACTAAGAATTTTAAGACAAAAATCAAAAGAAAATATTACTGATTTAGTTACCACCGCTATTCTTATATATAACCAATCAATACATTCAATAACAAACTTTACTCCCTTTTCACTTCTTTATGGACCATACGAAAACTTAAACCTTCACGAAATTGATCCTAATAAACAAATTTACCAAGATTACAATGAATATCGAAAAACTGAAATCCTTCCATTGTTTAATGATCTTTATCAAAAACAACTAATAAAAAGAACAGAACAACTAAATAAAATTAATCTTGAAAGAAAAGATAATATTCCAAAAACAGACATCGTTTATTTAAACATGGAACCACGAAATAAAATAAAGCCAAAATATAAGAAAATATTATTAGATAAAAATAAATCGGATAATAAATTAATTTCTCAAAAATCTAAAAAAGTAAGTAAACACATGATTAAAAATACTAAATCCTTTCAGGTTAACCATGACGATAGCCAACCAGGCACTTCACGTCAAAACAATTGAACCCCCAGGCTACATTTTAGATAATTTAGGACAAGCTAAATATAAAGTCAATTATCATAAGATTTATTTTAGTATAAGTATAGAAGATATAGAAAACTCTTATAGTAAATTAGTTTTAAACCAAGTACATTTAGCTAGTGCTAGTAGGATAGATGATACTACCATAACTTTATCAAAAATGTATCAAATAAATATTGAATTACTTTCAGAAGAAATAAATAAATTAAGAATGTATTCTCGATCAAGTAAAATAATTAAAAGAGGTTTGATAGACGGCCTCGGTACAGTAATCAAATATATATCTGGAAATCTTGATCAAAACGACTTAATTAAAATTGAAAAAAGTTTTGAAAAAGTTAATTTAAACGAACATAAATTACTAACTGAAATTTCAAAATTGCATACGTTTGCAGGGCAAATAACCCAACGCTGGCAAACAGATTTACATAAAATACAGACGTACGCAGAAAACGTTTTAAAAGAGTTAAATAATCTAAACGATAAATTAAATAACGAAATTATTATTCATATACAATTAGAACAAATTAGAGATTTAAGAAATTATATTCAAATTTTACTTAGAACTATATCATTTAGTAACCAAGAAATTCTAAATGTAGAATTAATTAAACAAAAAGAATTAGAGGAAATTTTTAATTATTTACATACTATTCATTCTCATAACGAAATTGCTCCAGATATACCAACTTTATTAGAAATAATTAAAATAAATTTAATGTTCACTCCAAAAATTTTATATATTACTCTTAAAGTACCTATATTAGCCGATGAATTACTCCATTTCTCCAAAATTATTCCAATTCCCACTAAAGAAAATAATATCGTTTTACCCCCATACACATTCATATTAAATTCAAAAGGATCAACAAGATGGACTAATGAAGAATGCAAGAAAACCTTTTCATTTATGTATTGCGAAAAAGTACCTCATGAAAATAACTGTAATTTAGACAACCTTTCGCTCTGCAACTACGCTCACGTAAAGAATGATTTTTCTCTTTTCACTCAACTTACTAATAGAAATACAATAATTTGCTCAAGAAAAATAACGGAAGTTAACGAAGACTGCAAACAAACTTTCAAATCAATAAAAATCTCAAAATGCAACGTTATATTGGGAAACGACGACTGCAGTTATTCATTTCAAAAACATACATGGATAGGATCCAATAAAACATTCTCCCAAGAATGGCCCAGTATTCAAGTACCTACCGAAATTTATCACAAAATTAATATCAACAATTTACACCTAGACGATCCAACAAAATTGCTACCACAATATCAAGAACCAAATTTATTGCCGATAGAACTCCACCAAAGCCATTTTGGAATAACAGCATTAATAATTCTAATTTTGTTAATTTTACTAATCATTTACGTTTATAAAAAGTATTTTAGAAAAATCAAAATCGAAAATTCAGAAGAAGAAGCCCAGGGTACACCAATGGAACTACCCCAATCTTTGTTGAAACCGAAGCCACGAGGACGTACCTTCAACCAAGAGGGGAGGAGTCATATAGACACATAACTATGTATTTGCTGACTGGACGCTTCCCACGAGAAGATGTTATATTATTTGTAATACTATCTTATTAAAGTTATCAAAAACATTTGTACTCATGTTAACATCCTGTTTTACACGAATATTGTATTTAATCAAAATCAGCATTTTTATTCTTTGTTTGTAATTATATCATTTTTTAGTTCAGTTCACTTTTAACGATTGTAGTAATAAGTTGTCACCTAAGTTAAAATAAATTTTTTAAAAAGTATATTTTCTACTTTAAAAATTTAACTCGGGGGTCATTTTCTCAGTTAAATGTCTATGTACATAATATAATTATATACAAGGTTTGTCGGAATGCCAAGCAACTTATAAATATTAAAAATATTAATTCCTAAGTGTTATGGTCAAAGGTCCTTTTGAGTTAGATACGGGATATGTCTGCGTATACAGGGTATGTCACTAATTAGACAGTCAAAATATCGGATTAAAATTCTAAATCCTAGCAGATGTGAAAAATGTCTGGTTTTAGTTGTTTTATGTTTATATACGCGGTATGGCAAAAATAAAGCTATCCAAATTCTGATCGAACAGTTTTCATCAAATTCGGTCTGTTAGATGCCTATGTACAAAATCTAATCATTTACAGGGTATGTCGGGATACCAAACAACTAAGAATTTTTGTATTAAAAATATCAATTTGATGATATGGTACAGGTCAAAGGTCCTTTTGAGTTAGATACGGGATATGTCTGCATATACAGGGTATGTCACTAATTAGACCGTCAAAATATCGGAGTAAAATTGTAAATCGTTGCAGATGTGAAAAATGCCTGGCTTTAGTTGTTTTCTGTTGGAGTATGGCACAAATAAAGGTATCCAAATTCTTATCAAATAGTTTTCATCAAATTCCGCCTGTTAGATACCTATTTACAAAATCTAATCATTTACAGGGTATGTCGGGATACCAAACAAATAAGAATTTTTGTATTAAAAATACTAATTTGATAATATGGTACGGATCGAGAAATGTCTGCATATACATCATAAGAACGAACACCATCGAGAAGCAGGTATGCATCCTCGACCGCATACCAACCCTTCGATGCTATTTTTAGCCTAGGTCTTAGGTCGCGGATAACAACACAAAGGGCTCCCAAAAAAGGGACAAATTAGGGAGATAAGAAACGAAAAGTTTCTTCGCTAGTTATTCGACCGTGTAACATAAATTTCTTTTAAATCTTTATAACGCTACTACAATATATTTAAACTGGAACTTCGAACTGTAGCGCAGCAACTGCATCTATATGCATATAATATACAGATTATGTCCTGAATTAGGATGTAAAAAAGAAAAATTTGGTTATGTTGTGTACGTCAGGCATAAAAGTATGTCATATAGTTACAGAAAACACATTGCTATGCTTTCCATATCGTTAACTAATAAATTATACATTAGGTGTAAATTGTTACAATCCAGACAACAGTGACTACTGTTTTCATAAACCATTGTTTTGTAAAAAAAAATGGTCTATATGTATCTGAACCGATTACCTATATTAATGTTTTAAATAATTCTTCTATAAATTATTACGATCCAGATGATAATCACTACATTTATCGTTAAGTACCATTGTTAAAAAATGGCCTATATGAGATAAATATCTAAACTATGACACTAAATACACCATAATAAAAATATTTCTTCCATAAATTCTACGTGTGGTGTCATTTTTATCACGATCCTTGTTTATATATATGAGGGATAAAGGTTTAGTTCTCATGCATCCAAAATATGGAGCAGTTTTCGTCGTAACTCGGTCCTTCTCGCTGTATGTCGGGCAACCAAACAACTTAGAAATTTTATATTAAAAACGTTAATTTGATCATTTGTAAGGCGCATAATGGTTATATGTACATGTACAGAGTATGTCAAAAATGTCGGTCATTTCGAGTGTTTTAACAAATGTTGGCATGTGAATAAGGTAGCCTGTGGTATGAGATAATAATCATATTTTTTCTTCCGGGATTTAAATAAGGCTTTTATTTTCTTTGAGTTAGCTATATACGATCTAACGACTTTCTGCTGAGATTAATATTCGACATCATAAATATTTTTAAAACTGGAAATGTTGACAACCGTTGAAAATATTTGTTATCTGAAACATATTTTTGCTTATATTAAATAGTTGTCATAAATAAAACCGGAAACTTTGATGGTCATTTAAAATATGACGGCACCATTTTTATTGCAAGGACAAATCGTAATGAAATTTAAAAGCTTTAACTATTACATAAAAGATGGCGTTATTTATTTATGTTTTGAAATAAATATGGTAGATTGAATCATCTTTAAAACTTCTGCACACCGCTATCTACAACAGCGAGAAAATGAAAGTCGATACTGTAATATTATTTGGCGTTGTGCGTCAATTTGTAACCAAATTATTACGTTTAGCGTCAATTTGTGATATGATTTATCTGTTGATAGGGAATTTATAAAAATATTTAGTTAACTTTTTTGAAAAAATAACAATATACCAAAAGAAAAAATGTAATTTGCAATAAAACAAACATTAAGCTTAATTTCGTCTTTAATTAGTTGTAAAAGATACTTCAATAATTAACAGAATTTATAAATGTTTATCACACAAAAATTATGATAGTTAAATACCTCGGCTAGGGGTGAGTAAGTTCATTAGCTCTGACTATTGTACAATATGCAATATTTGTTTCTTTAAAAAATTATAAGGGCGCCACTGAAATCTTTTTATTTTTTATGATACTACTGAAGAAAGTTGTTTTAAGCTGAGTTATTTAAATAAGTATAATAAGATGACAGAAAGATGTCAGAAAAAACTGTCTATGAAGATAAAAAAAATGATTTGAAAATGTACAAACATATAAAAGATAATAAGATTTCCTTGGTGCTGAAATTAATGAGATAGAGAATACGTTACAACAAAATAATCCGCAAACAATTCTTTAAAAATACTTATGCTAATACAGTTGACGATATAGATAGATATACACGGAAATAAAAGAGAAAAAATATGGGAACAGTAAACTTGATAGATCACAATAAACTTATCTGTTACGATAGTGGACGATCCTTCGCCGCACCTTGGGGTCGCTACGGCACTGTCTAGGTGGTTCCAAATGATTATAGAAGATCACTAGTGGAGGGATGATCTGCCCCAGTTGTAGAGATAATCCATTTAAGAATGTACATACAAGAGCTTAAAGTTTACAAGCTGTTCAAGCTCCAAATTCAAGAGATGCTTCTGGTTTACAGAATCTCCAATTAAAGAGTTGCCTCTAGTTTACTGTATTATATTCCAACTTTCTGTATATGACAGTAAATCAATAGAAGAAAATGAGACTCGAATAATTATTAAAACCTATTGAACCCGATAATGGCAACTCATTAGTAGCGTAGCTACTTTGAACTTCTAATTATAATTATAGAGACCGTATTCATTATTTTATTATTAAAAATGTTTTAGGATAGATGGAGCAGCTAGCGGTACTAATTGAATTTAATATTTAGGATACCAGGTGCTTAAAATGTTAACAGGTACTGTTACACCCCCTCTACTCGATATAAAAAATTTTGCAGAAGGCAACATTTTTTTTGTTTAATATCAGAGAAGATCTCCAACGTAAGTTTAAGCAAAACAGTTATATAGAACAAGTAAGGATTGTAAGGAATTACAAAAATAACATAGGAAAAGGTTAAAGTTATTTAAAGAAATAAGAATTAGTCAGTATGTCCTTGTTGTCACATTCGTTACTTGTATGTAAAAGTAACCATTTCAGAGTTGCGCCAAATCATATTAGAGAGATGGCCTCGTGCTCTGGCGATTTGTTTCAAGGCAGCACTGCAATGCAATGCAAAAACGGCAAAGAAAGGTAAAGAAGAAAAAAAAAGGACAAAAACTAGTAAAGAAAACGCAAAGGAAAAATTAAAAAAAAAATAAAAGTTAGAAAGAAAAGAGAAAAGAAAGCAGAAGTGTGTTAGATAATAATCATCAGATAGAGAAGGAAAGAGAAAAAAAAAGAAATTAGAAAATTAGGAAAGATAACATAAACGAACTTTAGACACAAGTGGCCTAAAAAAAGTGGTACAAGTCCCGGGCGAGCCACCTACACCCAGCAATTAAGTTGCCAACTGAAATTGGACTCTACGTTACAAAAACAAAGTAATGAATGGTACTGTGTGATGTGTTTCCACACCACCCAGGCCTTAAAAAAAATACAAAAATGATTAATTAAAAAAACAAATAAGACCTTTTTTAGCAAGAAAGGAATAAAACTTCCAAAAACCCGTCATGAGGTTAACTATTGTAAGATATGGATGACATAATCGGTAGTACCTTTTTTCTATCGGAAAGGAACAAAAAAACCGTAAAAGTCAAAATCTGTACTAAATATAGTCACAAACGGTATTAGATAAGGTGAGAATCAGTATTAGATAAATTCACAGTAGATAAGAAAAGTTCTATATAGTTTTTACACCATTAAATGGTCTATAATACAGTCACTGAAAGATATACCCATTTAAAAATTACTAAAAAGTTACCAAAAATTATACTTTAGAGCTATATAAATTGTACTTTCTCATATTAAATACATGAACCATAAAAACAAAACCCACATTATGTTTTAACATTTCCTAGCTAAAGACAATCTGTATACTCATACAGATACGATAAGATAACCCAGTAGACATTCACACTGTATACTGCCAAAGGTACTTAAACCCGTACGCGACAGATTACATACAGTATGCACGATAAAAATGACTCTAGGTACGATAAATCCAATACACATTAGCGTATAAGATATAAAACACGGTATATGAACCTTTTAAAGGAAGAAAAAAAAATTTATATATCCTGATATGCCAAATTGGCTTGATACATTAAAAATATTCCACCCAAAAGTTCATTAACTTGCTCCCAGAACAAGCTAAATAAGATAAGATAAGCTAAGATAAGATAATTTTAAAACATAAGCGCGACAGAGTTAATATAAAATTTGTCCAAAATATATTCTATGAGAAACATAGCACGAGAATAAAAAACGCTCCATAAGATAAGAAAGATAATATGGTAAGATAGAATAAGATAACATAAAAATAAGATAAATTAGGTAATAAGATATAATAAGTTAACTGTTATTAAAGTAAATAGGTACATCATATGCTGATAAAGTAGAAAAAAAAATAATGACTAGGTAAACACAGCGAACTAACAACAACCATTGAAGACATAACATTAAATGAATAAATTTTTGATAATTCAAACATAATAAAATGACGAGGAAGTCTAGGTAATGAGAACCTTTGAACTTGGAAAGGGGCCGTTAGCATCCACAGTAGCTATGACATATCCTAAGAACAACATCCATCATCTCCAAACCTTCCACACATTCACTACATCCGAAAACCAAAAAAAATTGTATGTTTAAGTATAAGTTTACTCAGTGTCGGTTGAGTTTGTGTCTAGATTATTGTCTGATTTGTCTTCTACATTGTCGTTATTATCGTTGTCTCCCGGTAAATTTTTATCAAAGTCTGAAAAATTTTGTTTAAGATCGGAAATGTGAAAATTACCCAAATTATTTCCTTCGAGATCTTTTAAGTTATACACAAGCTTAGAAATCACCTTATTAACCACACAAGGAATATACTTAGGCGCAAATTTTGCAGCAAAATTATTTACTTTAGAAGATAGTACAAAATTTTTCTTCCACAACCTATCACCTACATGAAACTCAACATCACGTTTCCGCATATTATAATATTCTGCATTTCTAAGATAAGCATCCTTCAGTTTTTTACGAACGTCTACAAATAATTTAGGCAAAGTTTGTACATCCTGTAACCGTTGTGATTTCTCCTCTATAGATACAATATTATTGGCATTGTCTGTAACTTTACCGTAATAATCACCAGAAAGTGGTACATTCCTAGCAAAATTCAGAAACGCAGGAGAGTATCCCGTTACTTCATGAGTAGCAGTTCGAATAGCTTGAGCTACCTGATGAATATATACATCCCAGTTTTTATGATTTTCATGAATATAACAACGAAGAGCGGTTACTATAACTTTGATTACTTTGTGGATGATAATTAGCATTATATAATATCTTTTGAACTTTATATTTTTCCATTAACTTTTTGAACTCTTTACTTACAAACTGAGAACCATTATCGCAAGACATGACCTGAGGAACCCCAGTATCGATATCATGCTCAATCAAATGTGTTTTACCTAAAGAATTTGGAGGAGAAATTTCGTCGAAAAGCTTGACAACCCTGTTCAATTTATCCTTTTGTACTGAAGACAATGCAGAAATTGGTTGAATTGCATTAATGACACAAAGAGAAGATAACATCGAGTAAGATAAAGAGTGAAAATCAACATCAATTTTAAATATTTTTAAAAAATGCATCCCCAAAATCAAAGAGTGAGCAATAGAAGGAATAATCCAAATCTTAATTTCATGTGTTACATCATTGAGAGAAACCGGAGCATAAATACAACCCATAACATTCTGTACCGTACCATCAGCTGTAGTGATACTAGGCAAAAGTTCATATTGAATCGGTAAGTTAAGACAATGCAAAATATTAAAACCTTGATTACCCAAAACACAAGAATTGCTTCCACTATCAATCAAAGCTAAAATTTCAATATTATTTATCTTAATATTGAGATATGGTCTATTATCGTTACTCTTTTCACAAACAAAGGACTAACATTAGAATTAGATACCTCCCTTAAACTAGTTGTCTGTAAATTTGATTTAGATGAATTACGTAAAATATTAATATGATCAGAATCACCTGCACAATCAGAAGTAGTAAAAAAGAAATGTTATTTAAAAATTATGTACAAACTTAAGGTAATTGTTCCACTCACTGGGAGAAGCGAAGACATTTATTTTTTTGTTTCGGTGAGCATTTGAATTTTTGGTTTTTGTGATTGATTGTCCGGTGTATTTTCCCTTGGTTGACTGGAAACAGCGCCCAGACTTTCCTGTCCAGTCTGTATTGAGTTTTTTGAGGAACGAAAACATTTTGACTTAACCACATTTTTCCTACCACAACCATAACAAAAAATAGTTCTAGGTAATCTGCAATTATTATATATATGACCTCTCTTATCACAATTCCAACAAATTCTAGTTGAATTATTCGAAACATTGTTATTATTTGTATTGCTACCGCGGGATCTATGTGCATTATTATTTGCTACAAAGTTACTAGAGTACCTAACAGTGTTTTGCCGATTTCTAAAATTTGATTCCGGTTCAAAAAAACTATTATTATTATTAAGATAACAATTATTATTTACTATAGCTGAATTTCTACCTCTATCAGCCCAGAGCTGTGATTCTTCAATCCGTTTACAAAGATTACTTAACTCATCAATAGTTTTAGGTGAGTGCAAAGCTAACTGAGAGACATGGAATGGTAACAAATTTCGCCTAATTCTCGTAACCCTACTTTCTTCGTCCGGTATTATATCTAATCTACTAAACATGTTTTCCATTTGTGCAATAAATAAATGTGCTGGCTCATTAACTGTTTGCATTATGTTGTTAATTTCTAACTCTAAATTAAACTGGTAATTGCAAGGCAAAAAATCGTCTTTAAGTTTAGATACAATGTGTGACCAAGAAGTTACTTTATTTTTAATAGATAAAAACCAAACTAATGCTGACCCTTTAAAAAATTCAAAACATTTAATAAACAATTCATCATTTGACACACCTCGAGAATTTTTCAGCAACTCTATTTTCGACAAAAAATTATGAAGTGAACCTGTACCATCAAACGAAATGTCCCATTTATGTATGTCATTGTATTTGATAACATTACTTTGCGCATCACTTCCCAAAGTGGATGGATTGCTAGTGACAATCGGATCCGGAATTTTTATATCTAAATCTGCTTCTAACATTAAAACCTTACTTTTTAAAATACCCTGCTTTTTCTTTTGCTCATTATCTGACACATTCATTCTATGTATCCTACCATTTACATGAATTAACCTCGTTGAAATTCTCTAATAAGCTGAATCTAATTTATTACCACTAAAAGAATCTATTTCCGATTTAAGTTCCTTTAATGTTGTGTTAATTTCGTTTAAATCATCCTCGAAAGGATATGAATTTACACCCTCCTTAAACGATCTATCAGCGGATTGTTGTGCCCTTAAACCTCTAAAAAGCTTACGTAACTCCTCTACCTTTGAAGGAACCTCTACATCAAATAATGAAACTTCATAAACAAGTTCATGTGCTTTCAAATATTCTGCTTTCATTTTAATTCAAAAAAAAATTGTAAAAATATTAAATATTTTAAAAATGCAAAACTTTCCTAATTGTCAAGAAGAAAAGAAAGACAAAAAAAAAACCAGTCCCAAACGAATAAAAATGAAACAGCTTCCATATAAATTACCAAGGTTATTTTTAAAACCACACTAATATTCAAATTTCTATTTTAAAGTCATTAACCAAAAAAACAAAAAACTGGTACCTAAATAAGCAATAAAAAGTACAAGTTATTATCGTCGAAATAAACTGTTTGTTACAAATTTGAACAATCAATATAGTTAAGTAAATAAATAAATATATCTATCAGTGTTGTACGTGAGGGATAATATAGGTATTAAAAATACAATAGGAAAAATTAAAGGAAATTGAACTGTTTATAAAAATATTTAAGATAGTTAAAAAATTAATTACGTAGTATTAATATTGAAGATATTTAAAAAAAAATGATTTATGAAAAAAATAATATGTAGATATATGCACCAAGTACTTTTCTCGAATGGAAAAACTATTTCCCAAAGAAAAAATTATTGTACAGTCAGAGAAAAAATGAAACAAGCATTTGGGCGCCAATTTGTAATATTATTTGGCGTTGTGCGTCAATTTGTAACCAAATTATTACGTTTAGCGTCAATTTGTGATATGATTTACCTGTTGATAGGGAATTTATAAAAATATTTAGTTAACTTTTTTGAAAAAATAACAATATACCAAAAGAAAAAATGTAATTTGCAATAAAACAAACATTAAGCTTAATTTCGTCTTTAATTAGTTGTAAAAGATACTTCAATAATTAACAGAATTTATAAATGTTTATCACACAAAAATTATGATAGTTAAATACCTCGGCTAGGGGTGAGTAAGTTCATTAGCTCTGACTATTGTACAATATTTGTTTCTTTAAAAAATTATAAGGGCGCCACTGAAATCTTTTTATTTTTTATGATACTACTGAAGAAAGTTGTTTTAAGCTGAGTTATTTAAATAAGTATAATAAGATGACAGAAAGATGTCAGAAAAAACTGTCTATGAAGATAAAAAAAAATGATTTGAAAATGTACAAACATATAAAAGATAATAAGATTTCCTTGGTGCTGAAATTAATGAGATAGAGAATACGTTACAACAAAATAATCCGCAAACAATTCTTTAAAAATACTTATGCTAATACAGTTGACGATATAGATAGATATACACGGAAATAAAAGAGAAAAAATATGGGAACAGTAAACTTGATAGATCACAATAAACTTATCTGTTACGATAGTGGACGATCCTTCGCCGCACCTTGGGGTCGCTACGGCACTGTCTAGGTGGTTCCAAATGATTATAGAAGATCACTAGTGGAGGGATGATCTGCCCCAGTTGTAGAGATAATCCATTTAAGAATGTACATACAAGAGCTTAAAGTTTACAAGCTGTTCAAGCTCCAAATTCAAGAGATGCTTCTGGTTTACAGAATCTCCAATTAAAGAGTTGCCTCTAGTTTACTGTATTATATTCCAACTTTCTGTATATGACAGTAAATCAATAGAAGAAATGAGACTGGGAATAATTATTAAAACCTATTGAACCCGATAATGGCAACTCATTAGTACACCTCGTAGCGTAGCTACTTTGAACTTCTAATTATAATTATAGAGACCGTATTCATTATTTTATTATTAAAAATGTTTTAGGATAGATGGAGCAGCTAGCGGTACTAATTGAATTTAATATTTAGGATACCAGGTGCTTAAAATGTTAACAGGTACTGTTACAATACTGTTTTTGCAATGACATGTGTAAAATTGACATCTATTTTTGTTTTGATTTTTAAAATTCAGTATGTTTGTAGCTTCTTTTATCTAATTTTTAAAATTTCTTCGGGGATTATTAAATCTGTTATAAACTGTAAAGTGCCTTTAACAGAATTAAATTGGTAATACCTTTTTTTGAGACTTCCTCCCAACGCAAAATGTCACATTAAAGAATCAATTAGAAAATATTTGCTTGTCAGAGAAGAAAAACAGGAAGAAGTAGCAGCCTACGTAAGTGAGTAGTGTTCGTATTAACTGGATAGGATCAGTAGAAGTAGTAGTAGTAGAATACACACTAGCTTTTGATTACGTCTATAGACTGCAACACTATTACTCCTCAAAAGAGATCCCGGCTAAGAGACACTCTCCAGGGGGTGGTTCGACTCCAAGTTAATGCTCACTATAGGAAGGATTGTGATGTATAAGTAAAAAGGGCACCACTATCTTTTGAACGCTAACGATTAAGCAAACAAACTACACAAAAACTAAGGTGAAAAGGAAACACCTTGTAATTACTTTAATTAAACAAATAAAGAAGCTACTTGAAATAAAATACCGACCACGCTACACCCTTAAGACTTATAGTCTAAGGTATACAAATGAAAATGTTTGTTAAAACTATTGTTTATTTATTGAAATATAAGTTCTTGCTGATAATGAACTGTGAACTGGAGTTGTAAAAAGAGGACTTAACTTTGAGTTTCTGTGCTGTCTAGAAGGGCGGCTTCAGCTTCTTTGTGGAGGGATGAAAGTTTCTGTGATGGTTCTGGCTGCTCAAAATGTAATACTTTTCTTATCTCAGAAGTGGTTCGAAGGGCTGTCTACACATAGGCGGTAACTGGGCTCTAACTTAGATTAACTGTAGCTTGGCTCCAACTTGAGATGTCAGGCTCCCACTTAGGGATGTCAGGCTCCCACTTACGGGTAATTTTCACTCCAACTTAGGGGGTTGTATCTTTCTGAAAGTTTTATGTGTGTGAGAAGGAATCTGGTATGGGCGTTGGTATTGGACAGACTTTTCAGATAGGACAGCAAATTACTAAATTTCAACAAATAAATTGTGTTATCTTTAAGTCTTCCAACACAGCGTCCATAAATTTAATAAACAAATAAGCGATATATTATTAATGTCCAGGACGGTGAAGCCGGTCCTGTTCTTTATAATGCAAAAAAATTATCAATAGACTAATGATTGAATAAAAAAGGTATGTATTTAATTAGTTCTAATAAAACTTTGAAACAATCATATATTTGTACTAAATGCATATTTGTGAAAAATGGGTTTTTTTTAAAACATTAAAAATATTACAATGAAGTGGTTTTTGTTTAATAACTACTATTAGTTTGACTCTACAGCAAGTTTTAATAACGTGGTTGAAGACTACGCTCTAAGATTTTTATGAACTTAAATTTGACAATAATTATGTTTTTTAGCTTACGGAAAATAAAATGTCTAGCTGTTTACTGATCAATTGTTATATTTTGTCTAAAAGTAATAGCTTACCTTGAACGGTTATTGAAGCCACGTGTTCGAAAGCACGCTTCTGATACAATTTTAGTAGTTTTCAAATAATGTGTAGGAATTGTGTGTGTAATTGTGTAGAAAAGATTTTTTTATTATAATTAGAGCATAATTAAATAACTAACAATGAAAATAAAAGAAAAAAGTCTACATACCGACAACCAATTTCACAAGATGATTGCTTGAGTGTTCGTTCAAACTCTTTCAGTTGGAAAGGGAATAAAATTGCTTGCGATTCATTAAATAGGCTGGCTCAAGACGGAATTTGTGTTTTATGTCATTTGTCAGGGTTCTTTAATTGGCCTCGTTCAAACAGATAAATAGTTAGCGTCTCCAAGGGGTGTCTTGTGTACGGTAGCATTAACAGTGAATAGGGTCGGTTTTAATGGTAATAATAGCGGCATCGTTTACGGTCGATAATAGTGCACGGTGACATGACGATGGACATGTTACACCCCCTCTCCTCCGGAAAAAATGGTTCGAAGAAAAATTTTTCTGAGTAAAGAAGTGTGAATGAGATAGCAGCAATAAGTGTTGTTGAAAGGAGTAGCAGAAAGGTGGGGATGACGAAATAACTAGAAAAAAGATATTAACGCCCATCTATGTTTTTGTGGTCACTAAAAGGTTCGGTTTGTGACGTTTGTGCTTCTATGTCAGCGTAAGATACATGAAACGATATGTTTCGACAAAATGCTGGAACCATAAATGCTCAGAAGCGAGTAATTCCAGGCAATTCGAAACGTACAAAGCGCACACTGAGAACAAAAGGGCAAAACGGCAACAAAAATTTCTCAGCGCAAGCCAACGACAAAATAAAGAAGTGTTTCGCAGCAACACTGGAATTTTAAATGTGCAGAGCAAAATAATTCCCGAGAGTGCGAAACAAAATGTCCCTGGGAAGAGACATCATTTGAAACAGTATAAGTGCTGCCAGCCTAAAATTTGCAAAGAACGAGCCCAATTGTGACTGAGTAAAAAAGTACATATTTGTCATAATGACGTCACCACGGGTGAATTACTATTTTACCAGTCAACAATTGTTCGGCAGGGCGACAACACTTACGATGTTCCACACGGAGCATACGACAACAAAACTAGCAAACAAAAGGTCACAATGCGGCAACGCAAAAAAAGGTAAGGTAGGGCAAAAACGATACATAGATATGGACGATATATACGACGATAAAAACAGTAAACAATGGAAAGATTAATCACGGTCGAGATAATAGCGAGAGGGGGTAAGAGTGGTTTACGACGGTATGACGAAAAGAAGCGATTGGCATTCATTGAATAATTGGGCAAAAGAATTTTAATGTATAAAGATAGTGCAGGAGATTACACGTGATAACCGCTAACAGGAGTTTGAATTCGGCAACATGAGTTTGAACACGACAACAGGATACTGATAAGATAGAGGAGAAGGTACTGTAGACTAAATAAAGAAATTACTATAAAGGCGAAAAGAAAGGTACATAAACGTAGGTGAAGAATGAAGATAAAGAGACTAAGCAGTCATTTTTCTCAAGCCTACTATGTTTATAAACCAAGCGCAAGCCGCAACTCGGCAGAGGCCAACCCAGCTCGATTGGGGCCTAACGTCTTACGACACGTCAATCGATGACTCTACGTTGGTTACACAAATAAAAAAATACCTCGTTCTTTGTTTGAGGGACGGTTAGAAGACTCGGGATATCATAAAAAAAATATATAAAACAAAAAGGGGGACCAAAAATTTGAATGACGTAAAACCAGTTTAAATATGGTGACTCTTTCACGGTGACTATCCGGGGTTTTTTATGTTTAAACAGAATGACTAAAATGCGGGGTAAGAAAAGGATCCGTTTTGTCCGGAGAACGGTATAAACTCCAATGTAGCTTGGTCTACTTCCTTTTCTACGCGGAGGGTAATCAATGGTGAACCAAGTTGAGTATGGGTACACAAAATGAACAGTAAAGTGAGTGGAAGAAGGAAGAGAACTAAAACTGAAATGGTAATAAACCGAAAAGACTAAAATAATAATACACTAAACTAAGGTGTCTTAATTGTCTTGTGTTTGGTCAAAATCGTCAGGTAATTTATGAATTCGAATGGCGTAAAGCCAGTTTAAATATGGTCTAACTGAAGACGAGAAGTTCCTATGAGTGTTTTCCTTAGCAAGAATACCTGTTACAACTCTACGCTTTTGTTCTCAAATGTCCGAAACAGAAAAATTTCTTATCTTGATTTCATAACATAGCTTCAAGGTTTTTAAATAATTAGCCTGCATTTTGAAAATAATACTTAAACTCAAAGTACTCAATACTTAAACGACAAAGACAAAAGATAAAGTATCTGAATACAACAACAACAACAATAATCGATACTAACAAAAGCAGGCAAGTATCCAAACTCCAAATGAACTCTAAAATCTAATAATAGAAACCTAAAATCCAAATGAATGATTCCAATTAAGCATAGAGATAACGGTCAGATAACCAAATCTCAAATGGACCTAAAAGTCAATGAACAGGTACTCAAGACTAAATAAAACAGCATAAGAATCAAAAATCAAAAGGCCAAGATCAGCATGACAGGTATCTGAAATAACAGGAATAATTCAAAACCGGCAACAGCGTCTAAAAGGGGTGTCTTGTGTACGGTAGCATTAACAGTGAATAGGGTCGGTTTTAATGGTAATAATAGCGGTATCGTTTACGGTCGATAATATTTTATATGAATGACGAATGATTATTTCCTAGCGTAGACGACGACAAGTTACAACCTGTTTCTTAACAAGAATAAACTTGTGTTGTTTGGATTGTGAAGACTATTATTTCAGTTGAAAGACCCCGTAAGAATACTCGTAGATGTCCCCGTTATATGTCTTTGTATATAATCTATACATATACAGATTTTGCAACCATATCATAGTTTTCCAAAATTCTATCCAACTCTTTAATTTCCTACACTACCCCTTGAATCATGTGATTTGATTTAAGCAGCAGCAGCAGCATTACTGTTATAAGCACTATCTTGAGGAGACTTGTATACAATAATGTTACAACTTTATGATTAGTAGTTGAACATAATATCCACGTTTTCTATCTAATCCAATCTTCGCGATGATGATTAATAAATCTATAGGAGCATAGTCTGAAGTGTTAAATTTCTTTATCGATAACTTTTTTATATACATCTTCAAACTTTAATTCATATATAAAGCTGTCAGTATCTGTATGCAAGTAGTATACATCTGTCTACCCACAATCAAATCATAGTGATCGTACATTACAGTTTTAGCCAAATCTAGAATGACCATCCCAATATAGAAAGGTTTATTAAAACAATGTTCGGCTTGTTTAAGTCTAATTATCATAAAATCCTCCTTCTCGTCCAGTACTGTTCTACAATGAAATCATGGACTGCTAATATGAACGCTAATATATGCATGAATAGGTATATAAAATTTTTTAAATATGCCAATTTTTATATTATATGGGCTATTAATTACCAAAGAACACACCAAATACACCAAATAAACTGGCTTTAAAGCTGACATAGTAGAAAATTGTTTCCACCTGCACCCAAGGGTTTCTATACCAAGCTTGACCGTTTTCTATGAAAGTATCGACGAAGTCGGTCGCCATCACGTTTTCTATTGGAAAGTAATTCAATGTCCGTTGGGGCATGTAGCCCAGGAAGTAGTTGTTTTTTCATAGAAAACGGTCAAGCTTGGTATAGAAACTGTTAAGTTTTTTTACCTTGAGTGCAGGTGGAAACAATTTTCTACTATTTCAGTTTCATTATTGACTGCACCTTATTGAAATTATTTCATGTATTGTTTGGCATTCTACTTGGAAAGGAATGTGTATGGCGTTAAAAGAGATGTAGATTATTCTAAAATAAATAAAATATTTAAGAGGAAGTTATTGCATGCTGGAGACTATTTTAACGTTCATGGTCATCAAAACGCGGAATTTCTGTACAAGAAATATCGTCTCACCTTTGGTGTTTTTTCCAGAAATTATTGACGTTCACAAATTTGGCGGTACATCATGAAAAACTTGAAATATAGTCCAAGATACAAACCCCTGCCACGTCATCTCTGGACCGTATTGTACAACGTCTCCGTAATTTGTTTTGTAATGGTATATTACCATTGTAATAATTATTTAAAAAATAATGGTTGAGAAAATATGGATTATTTATTATTATTAAAACACACTGTGTATTCATTGATTTTCATATTGTTTGTAAATGTAAATTTCCGCTTTATAATTTTTAAGATAATTTTTTAAATTGAAACAAAAATAAATGCGACTAAATGAATAATTTATTAAAATACTATCTACTTCATTGTTCTTCTGTTCTGTGGTAGAACATGGTGTGGGTGGTGGTTATAGCGTTGTGGGTTAAATACGTCTCAATGGTTACATGACTTGTGATAATTGTCTATAGACGTAATCAAAAGCTAGTGTGTATTCTACTACTACTACTTCTACTGATCCTATTCAGTTAATACGAACACTACTCACTTACGTAGGCTGCTACTTCTTCCTGTTTTTCTTCTCAGACAAGCAAATATTTTCTAATTGATTCTTTAATGTGACATTTTGCGTTGGGAGGAAGTCTGAAAAAAAGGTATTACCAATTTAATTCTGTTAAAGGCACTTTACAGTTTATAACAGATTTAATAATCCCCAAAGAAATGTTAAAAATTAGATGAAAGAAGCTACAAACATACTGAATTTTAAAAATCAAAACAAAAATAGATGTCAATTTTACACATGTCATTGCAAAAACAGTATCGACTTTCATTTTCTCGCTGTTGTAGGACGTGTTGTTGATAGCGGTGTGCAGAAGTTTTAAAGATGATTCAATCTACCATATTTATTTCAAAACATAAATAAATAACGCCATCTTTTATGTAATAGTTAAAGCTTTTAAAGTTCATTACGATTTGTCCTTGCAATAAAAATGGTGCCGTCATCTTTTAAATGACCATCAAAGTTTCCGGTTTTATTTATGACAACTATTTAATATAAGCAAAAATATGTTTCAGATATCAAATATTTTCAACGGTTGTCAACATTTCCAGTTTTAAAAATATTTATGATGTCGAATATTAATCTCAGCAGAAAGTCGTTAGATCGTATATAGCTAACTCAAAGAAAATAAAAGCCTTATTTAAACCCCGGAAGAAAAAATATGATTATTATCTTATACCACAGGCTACCTTATTCACATGCCAACATTATTTGTTAAAACACTCGAAATGACCGACATTTTTGACATACTCTGTACATGTACATATAACCATTATACGCCTTACGAATGATCAAATTAACGTTTTTAATATAAAATTTCTAAGTTGTTTGGTTGCCCGACATACAGCGAGAAGGACCGAGTTACGACGAAAACTGCTTCATATTTTGGATGCATGAGAACTAAACCTTTATCCCTCATATATATAAACAAGGATCAGTGGCGGCTTTTCTTTATGTGCTGCTGAGCTGCAGAACTACCAAACAACCATAGCAAATCTTAATTATTAAAGAATAATTAATATAGTTTTATTTCAAATCTGCCATATTATCATATTAAACATCAACTGTTAATAATAATTCACCAACAACGATGATTAATATTATTTTTTTTACGTATTTACTCCTTTAGTGAAACCGTATAATTTTTTTACGTATTTGGTGCTCCAGTGAAGCAATCTTTTTACGTATTTGCTGCTCCAGTGAAGCCGCGTCGATAACAACCGAAACACTGGCAGCGGTAAAATGCATTTATTAGGCAAACGGCGATCTTAGCCGATGTGCTTCGGCAATCGGCTGGGCCACTGATTAACGGCCTCGGAAATGAGCTGCAATTCACGACAGTTATTCGTGACCGTTGCATCTGTGCCGTGTTTAGAAATTCTTAGGTTACAATTTTGTTTAATTTGTTTTGTTCGAGCGTGTTTAAAACAATGGAGTTTCAATTTAAATTAGGTGTAAATAAATTTGTCGTTATTAGTTACTATTAATTAGTATTAAAGCTAATTTTATTGTTTTTGTTTTCGTATGTTATTCTATTTCTATTATTTTATATTGGCCGTGGTTCATGCAGCACACCCTATAGCAGATGTCACGAGCCGCCACTGTCAAGGATCGTGATAAAAATGACACCACACGTAGAATTTATGGAAGAAATATTTTTATTATGGTGTATTTAGTGTCATAGTTTAGATATTTATCTCATATAGGCCATTTTTTAACAATGGTACTTAACGATAAATGTAGTGATTATCATCTGGATCGTAATAATTTATAGAAGAATTATTTAAAACATTAATATAGGTAATCGGTTCAGATACATATAGACCATTTTTTTTACAAAAAAATGGTTTATAAAAACAGTAGTCACTGTTGTCTGGATTGTAACAATTTACACCTAATGTATAATTTATTAGTTAACGATATGGAAAGCATAGCAATGTGTTTTTTGTAACTATATGACATACTTTTATGCCTGACGTACACAACATAACCAAATTTTCCTTTTTTACATCCTAATTCACGACGTAATCTGTATATTGTATGCATATAGATGCAGTTGCTGCGCTACAGTTCGAAGTTCCAGTTTAAATATATTGTAGTAGCGTTATCAAAATTTAAAAGAAATTTATGTTACACGGTCGAATAACTAGCGAAGAAACTTTTCGTTTCTTATCTCCCTAATTTGTCCCTTTTTTGGGAGCCCTTTGTGTTGTTATCCGCGACCTAAGACCTAGGCTAAAAATTGCATCGAAGGGTTGGTATGCGGTCGAGGATGCATACCTGCTTCTCGATGGTGTTCGTTCTTATGATGTATATGCAGACATTTCTCGACCCGTACCATATCATCAAATTAATATTTTTAATACAAAAATTCTTATTTGTTTGGTATCCGGACATACCCTGTAAATGATTAGATTTTGTACATAGGTTTTTAACAGGCCGAATTTGATGAAAACTGTTCGATAAGAATTTGGATACCTTTATTTGTGCCATACCCCAACAGAAAACAACTAAAGATTTAGGTTAAATGAGTATATTTTTACATGTCCCCCAACATTGCTTGACCCTGTTGGGGGTCGGGGGGTCTTCCGAATCATCCCTGTTATCCATGTACCGTATGGATGTATTATTATTAAACCTGTTTCTTTCCTGACGATAGTTATTATCATTTTTGTTATAATTATTGTTGGATTTTACTTTTACATGTTTTATGAAATTTTCTATTTTATCTGTTTTATGTATTCTTGTAATGAACGACCCTGTATTTAAAAATGTTGCTATGATATAATTTATTATTGTCAATTTTGATGTAAGATTAATAGAATTTTACAAAACGTCAAGTGCAATTATTTTGTCTTAAATCATATTTTATAGAGATTTCGCTGATCCTTCTGCCGGATCTTATATATTAAACTTTACAGGTAAGCAAGACATAACATTGCTGATCCTTCTGCCGGATCTTATATATTAAACTTTACAGGTAAGCAAGACATAACATTGCTGGTCCTTTCGCCGTTTTAATTTGAACCAAGATATGGTTAAGTTGAGGTATCAGACAAGAAAGTCCAAAAGTTTGACTAAGATGCAGGAATCTCAAGAACAGTCTCAAATAGAGAATCTAACAGAAGCTTACAAGGAGTCGAACGAGCAGACTCGCAAGGAGGTTCAAGTAAAAACTCAAAAGGAGGCTCAAGAGGTGAAATCCAAAGAAAACAAAAGAAGCAAGTCGGTGGCAAGTATCCAAGGTTCTTCAAGGACAAAAAGTACTGGAGCGTCATTAGCAAGGGTCCATAGAAAACAATTAGAAGCGCAAATTGAAGCTGATGAACGATTAGCAAAAATTCTAGAGGAGGAAGAGGAATCAAAAACTAGAACAGGATTTAAAGCGACAAGAAATGGAACAAGAAAAAGAATTTATACGCAGAAAATTTGAAAATGAAAAAAAGAGAATTGAAAATGCTTTACTCTTAAAGAAGACAGCTATCGAAGAGAAATACGGCAGTAGTAAAGCTTCTGAGGTAACAAACTATTTTGAAGAGGTAGATGTTAAGGAATATCCAGCCAGTAACAAAGTGAGAGATTGGTTAGGCAAAAGTAAGTTGGATAAAGCTCAGGATGAATGTGGAAATTCAAATTTAAGGTATGACATGCACACATTTTTAGCTAGGCAAACCATTGATAAAGATTTACCTTCTTTTTCTGGGGATGTTAAAGAATGGTCTAATTTCTACAATCAGTATTTATCTACGACTAAAGTATTAGGACTTTCAGAGGAGGAAAATATATGTCGACTTAGAAAAGCGTTAAAAGGGGATGCAAAACGATCTGTTGAAGGCCTATTACTAACAGCTTGTTCACTTTCTGAAATAATGAAAATTTTACAAAATCGATTTGGCAGATCTGATATTATTGTTAAATCTTTGATTATAGAGGCGAGAAATTTGCCACAAATTAAACCGAATGAATTTTCTAAGCTAATAGCATTCTCAGACACAGTATCTAATTTAGTTATAACTCTAAAATCTTTAGGCATGAAAAACCATATGGGCAATCAGGTGATCTGCTCCAAAAATTACCATATAGCATGCAGCTCAGCTGGGGAAAGAAAATTGCAAAGAATAAAGACAGTTTATTCCAGGATTTAGAAGATTTTCGAGAATAGTTAATGGTTGAAGCAGAAGGAGTAAGTTACACACAATCATCTTTATGTAGTCAAAAGACAGATTTTAATGCAGGCCCAAAAGACAAATTCAAAACTACTTACAGTTGACAAATCTAAACCTGTAAAAAGAAAATGTTTATATTGTAATGATTTTCACGTAATTGAGCAATGTACCAAATTAAAAGCTCTAAAATCTGATGATAAATGGACTTACATTAAGAAAAATAACATTTGTTTTTCATGTTTGAAGGGTAGCCACCGAATTAATCAATGTAAAAGTCGCAGGCAATGCGGAACAAATGGATGCGAGAAATACCATCACTTCTTGCTGCATAATGACCAGTTCAAACAAAGATGTATGGTAGAGCAGGGTACCTCTACTGAAGAAGCTACAGAAGCTGGAATCATAGCGCATACTGAGGGTATTTCTAGAAATGAAGTTCTTTTGAAGGTATCACCCATAAAATTAAAAATGGCAATTTAGTAATAGAAACTTATGCTCTTTTGGACGAGGCATCTACTGTATCACTTCTTGATGAAGAGATTGCTCAAAAGCTAAATTTGAATGGAAGGGAATCAAAACTTTCTCTTAAATGGACGGATACAAATTTAAAACAATTAGATTCTAAAAAGGTTAATTTGCAAATTTATGGTCACGACGGTGAAATTTATAATTTGCAAAATATATATACAGTACCAGATCTAGATTTGCCTGTTCAGTCTATAAATGCTAAGAAATTTAGGGAAAAATGGCAACATTTGCAGAGTATAGATTTTAAAAGTTTTAAAAATGCCAAACCTACATTTCTGATTGGACAGGACAATTGGGACCTGATAGTAACAAGGGAAATTGTTGAGGGTACCAAAAATGAACCTGCTTTGTCAAGGCTTTGGATTATACATGGCAACACTCATCAATTTAGAAATAGATATGATGAAAATATCATTCTTCATACGAAGCCTGAAACAAATGACGACATTTTACATGAGGAAGTTAAATATTCTTTACGACTGAATCTTTCGGTGTAAAACTGCCTGAGAAAGAAATTTCAGAAGAAGATGAAAGGGTGAAGAAGTTGATGGATCAATTTACAGTAAGATCAGGTGATCGCTGGGAAACTTGTCTGCCATGGAAAGAAGACCATCTAATACTTCCCGAAAGTAGACTACAAGCTGTCAAACGTTTAGAATTTATAAAAAGGAAAATGTTAAAAAATGAAGAATATAAGGAAGTATATCTGCTAAAGATTAAAGAATATCTTGAGAAGGGATATGCTAGGAAAGTCTCAGAACAGGAAATGAAAGATCAAAATCAAAATGTTTGGTATCTACCACATTTTGGGGTGGTGAATCCCAATAAGCCAGGAAAATTTAGATTTGTCTTTGACGCCACTTCAAAATGTGAAGGTAAATGCCTTAATGACTTTTTACTTAAAGTACCCGATCTTTATAACTCTTTGGTGAAAATAATATGGAAATTTCGCCAAAAATCTGTTGCTTTTTCAGCAGATATCCGGGAGATGTTTCACCAAATCAAAATTAGAAACGAAGACCAAACAGCTCAAAGATTTTTATGGTATGATGATTTAAAGCAGTCGAAACCATCAACATATGCCATGAATGTTATGATTTTTGGCGCTGTATCATCACCATTTGGAGCTTAATATGTAAAAAATAAAAATGCTCTTGAATTTAAGGCTGAGTATCCTGAAGCTGTTGAGGGTATAATTTATAAACACTACATGGACGATTATTTAGAAAGTGTTAATTCGCAGGATGAAGCTATAAAATTGATAAAAGAAGTGATTATGATTCATGAAGCAGGGGGTTTTGACTTAAGAGGATGGGTCAGTAATTCTCAAAAGGTAATGGAAGAAATTCCTCAAGACAAAAGAGCAGTGGAAAAGATTATGTCAGTCTTAGATTCAACATGGGACCCCTACAAAGATACGCTAAATTTTTCTACAAATTTTCATAAAGTATCAGAAAATAATTTAACAAGAGTCAAAATACCCATCAAAAGGGAAGTACTGCAAGTTGTCATGTCTTTATTCGATCCCTTAGGACTTTTGGGAAATTTTGTTATTAGGGGAAAAATTATTTTACAAGATATCTGGCGCAGTGGTATTACCTGGGACGACGAAATAACACATGAGTTATTCAAAAAATGGAAAAAATGGTTAGTAGCTTTTGAATACCTTCAAAATTTAAAAATTCCAAGACATTATGGATATAAGGATGGTTATGTAGTACATCTTCACATATTTTGTGACGCAAGTTCACAAGCATTTGCAGCTGTAAGTTATTTTACCTTTAATAAGGAAGAGGAAGTAATAGGTACATCTTTAATAATGTCTAGGACTCAAGTAACCCCTTTAAAACCTATAACTATTCCACGCGCAGAACTTCAGGCCGCAGTTATGGCAAGTAGGCTGAAAGTAAGTATTTTAAAGGGACATTCTTTGTCAGTCACTAGGACATTTCTATGGACAGATTCTAAAACTGTTCTTTCTTGGATAAAATCTGATGCACGTAAATTTAAAACTTTCGTTTCAAACAGAGTTGCAGAAATCCAAGAAAATACTGACTGGAGATGGATTCCCACAAAATTAAATGTAGCTGATGAAGCAACTAGATACCATGATGAAATAAATCTAACTACAAGTAGCAGATGGTTTAATGGACCTAGTTTTCTTGGTGATGTTATGGAAAATTGGCCTAAAGAAACGAATATAGATGTTCCCAATGATAATGTTGAGGTAAAAGTAGAAACTACATTACTTATAAAATCCAAGGATTTAAATGTTTTACCAAATTCCTCAAGATTTTCAAACTGGATGAGACTTATTAGAAGTACAGCTTATATGTTAAAATTTATAAGTATTGTTATCGAAGATAAAATAATTACTTTGCTGAGAAAAAAAGAGGATTTTAAATTATATATTAACAAAATTAAGAGCAGGAAGAACAAAATTTCAAGAGAGTTGTCAGTGAAGGATTTGAAAAAAGCTGAAAATATGTGATTAAGGATAATAAAAAACTCTTCGTTTTAACAAAACTTCCAATATTTAGTTGCCTAGCGAAACGGCTGTCATTGAGTCTTTTAAAAAAGCAGTTTTTAAATAAATATTGGAAGTTTTGTTAAAACGAAGAGTTTTTTATTATCCTTAATAAGATGGACTTCCAAACAGTAAGGGTTAGTACAATCAATTTAATGAAAATATGTGGTTTAGAAAAATTCAAGAAGATTGCTTCAAGGAGGAAATCCATACACTAAAATTAGGAAAAAAATTGTTAAAGGATAGTAGATTATATGAGTTATCTCCTTATTTGACCAATGGTGTAATAAAATTATCAGGCCGCATAGATATATCTCCAATTCTCAACATTGATATAAAAAGACCGATTATTTTAGATTCACGACATTTAGTCACTAAATTATTAATCGATTATTTTCACAGAAAGACAGGACATGGAGGAACAGGGATTATTTTAAATGAATTACGCCAAAGATATTGGATTCTACAAGCAAGAAAGACTGTTGCAACCATATGTAAACAGTACATGTTTTTGTAGAATAAGAAAATGTAAGCCAAAGGTGCCAGAGATGGGACAATTACCAATATATCGTGTGGATATGCCAAAAAGGGTTTTTACTTTTGTTGGTATTGACTATTTTGGGCCCCTTATGGTAAGAATTGGAAGCAGAACAGAAAAAAGGTATGGTGTACTTTTTACCTGCCTTTCTGTACGTGCAGTACACTTGGAATTAGCGGATAGTTTAAGTACCGATTCTGCTATTCTCGCCCTAAGAAGATTTGTAGCTAGAAGAGGTCAACCTAAATTAATAGTAAGTGATAATGGCACGAATTTAAGAGGAGCAGCTAGAGAACTACAAGAAGCTATTAAGGACATTGATGAGAAACTAGTCACCGAATTTTGTTTAGGAATTTAAAGAAAGAATGGAAATTGTCTCAAATATTGGCTGAAAAGTTCTGGAACAGATGGGTGAAAGAATACGTTCCTACTTTAGCTAAAAGAAGCAAATGGTTTGAAAATAATGCAAATTTGCAAGTAGGGGACATGGTGATACTGATGGATAACCAATTGCCACGAAACAGCTGGCCACTGGGAAAACTAGTCGCCACCTTTCCAGGGAAAGACGATAAAGTTCGAGTGGTAGACGTAGAGACGAAGCATGGAGTTTACAGAAGACCAACTTCAAAAATATGTAGGCTGGACCTACTAGAAATGAGTTAGTCGTGAAGATTTCACCAGGGGGGAGAAATGTTGGATTTTACTTTTACATGTTTTATGAAATTTTCTATTTTAGCTGTTTTATGTATTCTTGTAATGAACGACCCTGTATTTAAAAATGTTGCTCTGATATAATTTATTATTGTCAATTTTGATGTGAGATTAATAGAATTTTACAAAACGTCAAGTGCAATCATTTTGTCTTAAATCATATTTTATAGAGATTTCGCTGATCCTTCTGCCGGATCTTATATATTAAACTTTACAGGTAAGCAAGACATAACAATTATTATTGATGAAGTTATTACCGCGCCCCCTATAATTACCGCGTCCACGATTTCCTCGATAGTTGTAATAATTATTATAGCGGCCTGAATTAAAATTACCGCTATTATGGCCTCTGCCACGAAAGTTACGCCTGTTACCGTGAAAACCTATTAGATCTGAGGTGAAGTACATTTGAAGTGTCCATGGCCGAGGAGTTTACGAACTTTGTTAAAACATCTTGTGTGCCAAAAACGAATATATCTATTACACAATGGGTCTAGGCGTTGGTACCAAGGCAAAGACACATGCGCAAGTTGAAAACTACTGATTTCAAATAATAATTGTGTGATATTAATCACCACCTTCACAATTCATCGCTATACCAGTTAAAATTTATATCTAATAGAAAAAAAAAAGAAAAATATTAACCCCAACTCCCTATCATACATTATGGGCCTTTTAGCCCCTTCCTTCTTTTAAAAGGAACACAAAAAGTAACTTAAACCTAGAAAAAAAACCTGATAAGTTCATACTGCTCTGTAATGGAATGAAACTGCAGCCAGCTAACTGAACTCAAGTTCAACGGGTCAGGAAAATCTCAACTCCAAGTAAATCTTGAGCCCGGAAGTAGGACCCTTAAAACCATAATCACAATATCAACAGAAGGTCGATCTAAATCTAAAATTTGCAAAAATACTGCATTGCACCTGTCTGTATTTTAACTAAATTGACTGATTAACTAATGAAAAGTATCTTTAACTCAGGACAAGTGAAGCCTGTCACTAATTTAATATAATTTAGGTACCTAGTTGGCAATTTAATGAAAAATACTTAAAAAGGAACAAACTTATAGGCCTACTGCCTAATTTCAAGTTTGAAATATTTACACTGTTATTATTATGCAGATTTATAAAAATAGGCTGATATTAATCTACTAGTTAAACCAAGAGACAAGTTTAACCGATGTAAAGCATTGAATAATATTGAATCTGTATTTACAACAAAAAGAAAGCAAATTAAAGTGTCTCATGGAGTTTTCCACAGCTTTTACTAAACATTAAATTGGAAACACTCAAGAAAAACGTCTAATTGCTATCACACAGTACCTGCAAGTCAAATTGACCATTTTTGATCAGGTAGCAACATAAAACAATAATGTGCATCTACGTGTTAAGGTCTACAAAACTAAAATGTCCTACCTTTTTTTACAGAAAGGGTCTCGTTGTTCACAGCTTTTCTAATTATGGGCCAGTCAAGCAGCAAATCATAGACATAAATATGTCCATACAAAACCACCAGAAATGAATGTTCCCCTTAAATAAATATTATTACTTAATGAGGTGCGAGCACACTCAGAAATTCTACTTACAAATGCGGTGAAAATAGATCCTTCTTTAGAAGTATGGCATGGGTTCCAACAATATCAAATTTCTCCCAAAACTACCAATTTGGAGACAAAATCATAACCTAAAACTACCACTATTTCTGGGAAACACAAATCTTGAAATCCCAATAATGGATGACCTACCAGTCATTAAAAAAAATATTTGTCGTTAATTCACCATTGGGGAATAATCGTTCTATTCTCGAAGGGCCTCTTGTAAAAAAACAAAAGACAAATTTGACCCACGGACACCGATAAAACACAGAACACAGAACTTCGTGGTCGACAAATGAGTCTACACCGTTCTGCACCAGAGCGTGTTCTGTGTGTAGACAAGTGTTAAGAATGAAACCCATCACAAAAAAAAGGCATGACCTCGAGCTCCACAACCCCTGAACCTACCCCTAAACATTCTGAAAAGTACTAAATGCCATGAAACCACCATCTCGACGTCCACAGGCATAGAACATGTGGCTGTCAACACGTTCTGTGTACGATACTGGTACTACCAGTGTGTATAAACTAGGTCAGTGTGTCAAATCGTTAGGGTGGGTTCAGATGCCGGAAATCACTCTATCCATAAACCTAACATACTGAAACTTTTTTAGGTTTTACACCAGGGGGACAATACAAAGTGGACCCCAGTAGATTATAGTACCTACCAAACTGAAACTTTTTAGGTTTTACACCAGGGGGACAATACGAAGTGGACCCCAGTAGATTATAGTATCTACCAAACTGCCACTAACGGTGTGTGTCTTAAAATATTGACGAAGGCGTTACGTCTAATGTTGGTATAACAATTTATAAATAACGATATCATAGCACTGTTTCATCACCTCTGGGTTAACTATCCGGACTCTATTATACCTAGACATATCTTTAACTTGTTTATAATAAATCCCTTTGCCCGCTTCTACTATTATCCCCGTGAAAGCGAGAGGTTTACTTGTACCCTTCCTTTGCCCCCGATGTCATCAGTGTTCTTCTGGCATTGGACAGAGCACGTCTAAACGCTTTACACCCCTTGCCGTCCCAACCGAGTGGCCCTCTTCGTTACAAACAAGACACTTCCCCTCTTCCTTACAATCCTTCGCGTTATGTCCTTTACCCCTACATCTATAACACAGACCCGACCTATCTTCCGCGTCACAAGCTTCTGCCCTATGACCATATCCCCAGCATCTGAAACACCTCGAGACCTCCACTCTTCTCTCGAGCCTACATTTTACAATCGATTTTCCTTCCTTCTACTTTTTTGCACTGATTCCTCGTCATAATAACTACAATATTAATAAAAAAAATGTTGAATCTGGAACCGTTGGCGAAAATGATACCGAAAACCGTTTAAACAGTTTACCTTCGGTCTCTGAAGAAGATAACTTGGTTATCGAAACGCGCGTCAGGCATATAAAAGTGTGTGTTGGTGTAGTGGTAGTGTAAACGGTTTTCGGTACAATATTAATGTTAACGTTTTTAAGTTCATCCGAAGTTAAATTTATTCTCGATAGTGCGTCGGCAGTTACATTTTCACTACCTTTTACATACTCTATATAAAAATCATATTCTTCCAAACCTAATCTAAATTTAGTTAATCAGTTAGTTAGGGGGTCAGCTAAACTAACTAAATACAGCAATGGTTTATGGTCAGTTCTTATTTTAAACCGTCGTCCATATAAGTAAGGACGAAAATATGCATAATTGGATAATTTATTTCGGCTTTGTCCAAACTTCGGCTGGTATACGCTACCGGTTTAGAATTTTTATTTGATAACACCGCACCTATAGCAAAATTTGATGCGTCCGTTTGCAGAATAAACTCGTTCTCTTCTGAAAAGTCGGGGTATCTAAGACTGGATGATTTATAAGGGAATTTTTTAGGCTTTCAAAACTTGCATTACATTTAGTTGTCCATTCAAATCTTGCATACTTTCTACATAGTTTATTTAGTGGTACCGATATTTCCGCAAAGTTTGGTATACATTTTCGGTAATAGTTTGCAAAGGCTACAAACCGTTTAACTTCATCCGCACTAAAAATTTTTGTCTTTTATTATTTACGTAAAAGGAAACCTAATTAGCGCATTTGTTTGAATAAGTAAATATTTGTTTAGTTTGATTTTTAATTTTAGGGACGAAAAAATGTTTCCTCGCTATGTGGCTCACTACTGAGACTACTTGGTTCACCTACATTACTTAGCGCTGCTGGCTCAGCAAAACAAACATTCTTATTATTATTTTGTTGAAATCCTCTGCCGTTACCTCGTCGAGTAACTGACCGTCCTCTATTTCCCCGAAACCGCTGACTCCTATATCTATTGTTACCTTGACACCCATAAAAGTTGTCGTTTCTTGAATTTTGATGACTATCATTATTTGCGAAATTATTGTTACTAAAATTATTATAATTTTCCGAAAAAATTTGTCTTCTATTATTATTGTTACTGAAATTGTTTGAAAAATGTCGACCTCTATTAAAACTCCTATAAAAATTTTGACTACCACGTCCTCTACCCCTATTATTCATACTAAACACATGGTGACTTTCTGATGATTGCCCAGAGTTTTCTCCGTCTTGTGCCTCTTTTATAGCATCCTTTAAAAACTGAAAATTTCTAGACGCAATAATTGTACTAAGCCTTTGATTTTTAAGACCGTTCGCGAATCTTTTTATTGCCGTACTTTCATTGATAGGCCTTAAGATGTCATAGACAGCCGGATCATCGTTAGATTGAGCAATGGTTAAATTAATAAAAATATCTTGTTTGGCGTAAAATAGCTTTGCTTGAAGAGCTGTACTCGATTTTTTGTTTAATAGATAAGTTTTTATATCGGTTATAAGATTTTCAAGTGAATCGTAGCTAGATTTTAACCTTAGTTTAGCACTGGTAGAAAGTCGAGTTTTTAAGATAAATTTTAATAAAAGAGGTTTATCGTCCGCTTTAAGAATTGAATTATAAAATTCCGCTGCCTCTATTAATTTCTTTGTTATCTCTTCCGACTCATTTAAGACAGGTAAAAGATTAGATGCCGCTTTTAAATCAAACGATGCCATATTCTGTACTGTATAATCACTTCTTTCACTGCAATTTTGACTAAACGTTAATATTTCCGTATATATAGCTTTAATTTTTGAAACAAGGTCTTTAATTACTTCAATATCACTCTCAACGATTTCCGAATTACTAATTTTCTTATCTACAATAGAAATTTCCCTCTCAAGCTTACCGAAAATAACTTTAGCTTCTTCAATCTTATTCTGTGTCGACGGTAATTTACGCTTTTCGTAGCTAGTTTTTACTAATTTAGATCTAATAGCCTGTAACGCGTCAAAAATTTCTCTAATCCTATCTCCCATAGAATTTACTGGGTGATTAAATTAACTTAAATAAACTAACAATAAAATTGATTTAGTCAGTTAACAGGTCCTTATTTTCTTACCCTAATAATGTAAAAATAATTAAAATACTTTTAACTTACATAAAATACTTTTAACTTTTTTTCTAAAAAAAAACCTAAAAGAGAATTTTTAAACTACTTCTTCTCGGCTTAAGGTGTCAGTGGATCCACGGAGGACTTCTCTATTAACTTCACGTCTAATTGTTTTCTTTAACCCCTTCTGGAATTTTTTAACCAATACATAAATTTCTGCCACCAATAATGCTGCTACTAATATAACTAACAAGTATTCAGACAGTGTTAGACCATTCTTTGTTGAAATTTGACCTCTTGCGTCTCCATTTGATGCCTGAAATATAACTATTTCTTCTTTAGAATTGGCTTTTCCCATTTTTCTTTATTTAGCCATTCACAACTTCTTGCTTTTTGATCTTAGTACTTAAAGAGCTGGCAGGATCGCCATGTAATACTTTTGAAGTTCGCCACCCTTAAGTACTAATAATGAAACAAGTATTCAGTTCAACTAGTTTATCAATAATCATCACCTTTTGGGTTACTCATGCATTTGCACGCGACTCACTCTGCTTAGTCGGCGTTCCCAATAATCTTATAATAATATAAACAATTTATTAATTAAGGTTATCAATATAAATCATTTATATATCCCTCGCGTGCATTGAGCAACCTTCCCTCGCCTCTCCTACCTTCCAAGACAGATTGTCTTTTATTTGTATTGCCCCCTTAATCACCTTGTCCACTTTATTACAAATAGCCTCATTTTTATCTAGTGTTATTAGCACCTTTTCTTCCTCAGTACTCCTGACCGACCTTATCCCTTCATCTGCACCCCCCTCCTTCAAGGCCGTCTTTACCTTCCTCAATGTGTCCTTATAGTTTTCCCTATTGCTGTCCACCACAACAGCATACGATTTACGTTGCCTGATTCTGTCGCTCTTACTTCTTTTGCTGACATATATCGCCGCCTTTGTTTTCCCCCCATGGAAAATTTCCCCCACCATTTTTCTGAACCTTAACTCGGCTATACTGCTGGGATTGTCTATGGCTATTCATTCCCTATCCTCGGCTTCCTCCTTAATTTGAGAGGCTCGAGAATGCCCCCTCTTCTGTCCCATCAAAACCTGCCTTTAATATTTTTTCCTTACGTCGCTTCCTTCCCTGCTTGTCCTGATGGTATATGCCTTTTCAAGGACCCCATATTCCTTTTCAACCCCCTCAAACTCCGGATATTTCCTAATCAACTCCCTTTCCTCTTCTGTTCCTCCGTAAACCCCGAGACAGACGACTATTGTGTCGTCCTTGATGTTTTCCAGGCCCTCTTACCTGATCTCTGTATTAGTGAAAACCTTATCATCCCATTTATCGTTTATAATCTCACTCATTTTGCCCCATTCCACAGATTGCTCAATGCTCTCTATTATAAGTTCTAGGTGCATTTGCGTAGCTACCTCATTCTTACCCCCTTTCTTCTCCGTATTCGGCCCTACCATACAGTTTCCCTCCAGCTCCAGAATCTTGTCTTTCAAACTCTTTATCTGCCGATCCTTCTCCCTCATTTCCACCTCCTTCATCTCGGCCTCTAAAGAGGCTGTTCCTACCGCCCGAGTCTGTCCCAAGCTCCGCGTTGATCGCCTTCAGTCTGACCACTTCTTTTCTTATCCTCAGCAGCTCCGTCATGCTGTTAAACTTGCCCATCACCAACTCCATTACTCTGTTGTCAACTCCCTTTACCGCATTCTTGAGCGCCTCCGATGGTCTATAACTTTGCTCGACTATATTTTCCACCGCGGCAACGAGCTTACCGCACATGTCCTCATCGTTGCCCAGACTTTCTCTCCTCTTCTTACTAGTCTGAGCACCCTTGCCTACACCAGTACCAGTAATCCCGGACCCGCCCAAATCTGAAGTTGATCCCCTGTGCCTCGCCCTCTTTTTCATTATTTTAATGTCCCCGCTGGGAGTGCTGGTTTCGGCTTCCATGTCCCACGCAAACACCTTATCGTCCTTATGGCTGGTGTATCTTGGAGTTTCGCAGATACCCTCTTCATCGCTTGATTTCACAATCCTTTTTTTCCTCTTGCTTTTTTTCCTTTTCTTCTTCCCCCATACTAATGCAGCTTGATTTATCCTATTGATTTATAACCTAACCTAACCTAACCTAACCTAACCTAACCTAACCTAACCTAACCTAACCTAACCTAACCTAACCTAACCTAACCTAACCTAACCTAACCTAACCTAACCTAACCTTACCTAACCTAACCTAACCTAACCTAACCTAACCTAACCTAACCTAACCTAACCTAACCTAACCTAACCTAACCTAACCTAACCTAACCTAACCTAACCTAACCTAACCTAACCTAACCTAACCTAACCTAACCTAACCTAACCTAACCTAACCTAACCTAACCTAACCTAACCTAACCTAACCTAACCTAACCTAACCTAACCTAACCTAACCTAACCTAACCTAACCTTGTAACGGATAAATTATATCACTTAGTATATTTTTAGTTATTGTGTAATTTAATACGGTATAAACATTGGTAACCTAGTTTTTAATTAATATTGAAATATAATGTATTGTTTTGCTAATTCAGCTAATTCAGCGTATGCATTTTTATTATTGTAATTTGACGTGCGAATTAATAAAATCAATCAATAAAGATAACTTGAAGAGAAGAGTAGTCTTTCCTTATATTACATGGCGATCCTGCCAGGATCGCCATGTAATATAATATAGTATAATATAGTATATAATATAACCTAGTTTTTAATTAATATTGAAATATAATGTATTGTTTTGCTAATTCAGCTAATTCAGCGTATGCATTTTTATTATTGTAATTTGACGTGCGAATTAATAAAATCAATCAATAAAGATAACTTGAAGAGAAGAGTAGTCTTTCCTTATATTACAACCTAACCTAACCTAACCTAACCTAACCTAACCTAACCTAACCTAACCTAACCTAACCTAACCTAACCTAACCTAACCTAACCTAACCTAACCTAACCTAACCTAACCTAACCTAACCTAACCTAACCTAACCTAACCTAACCTAACCTAACCTAACCTAACCTAACCTAACCTAACCTAACCTAACCTAACCTAACCTAACCTAACCTAACCTAACCTAACCTAACCTAACCTAACCTAACCTAACCTAACCTAACCTAACCTAACCTAACCTAACCTAACCTAACCTAACCTAACCTAACCTAACCTAACCTAACCTAACCTAACCTAACCTAACCTAACCTAACCTAACCTAACCTAACCTAACCTAACCTAACCTAACCCAACCTAATACCACATATTACTGCCAGTGCCTCCGTCGAGGCTGTTTTGTATGCCCTGGCCACTCTCACCATTGCGGATCTCTGCGTAGACAATAGCATGGCCCTATACTTTTTAATATTTAATGCCGTTTCCCAGACCGGTGCCGCGTACAGAAGTGTCGATAGGAGAACACCTGCTAACATTTTTCTTTTTCCCATGCCTGGGCCACTGGTATTTGGTAGGATTTTGCATAAAGCGCCCGCCTGTCCTTAAACTTTTGCACACTTGTTCTTGACGTATTCCACGAAAGTAAGTTTTTCATCCAACCTCCGAGATACTTAACCGATTTTTTGGGTATTATATTTGTATTACCTATTTTAAAGGTAATGCCTTCTCTTTTTCTGGGTCCTCTAAGGATTATGGCTTCGGTCTTTTCTTCTGCGATTTCGAAGCCTTGTTCTCTGATTTCTGCCTTCCCACACAGATCCTCGATGATGTTTGCTCCAGTGATTAAGACTAAGTCGTCAGCAAAAGCAGCAGTGGAGCATCCGTTTAATAGATCCAGCTTCAGGACCCCATTGTATACCACATTCCATACTGTAGGGCCTATTATCGAGCCCTGTGGCACGCCTTGCTTCATATTCAGCCTTTTGTTCCCGACTAGCAGAGTTCTTTTTGGAAAGAATAGAATGAATCGCTTTAATCATATTAGTGTTTTTACTCATGACGGCGTCGACTCTTTCGCATAATTCTTTGTACCCATCTTTTCCTTGTTTAACAATTATGCCATATGTTTGTCTGCTCCTTGTTTTAACTATTCCTTCGTTTAAACCCATCTCCTTGAATCTAGTCGTAGTGTATATGTTAACGGACGTATCTGTGACGTGGAATACTGTTTCAATCATTTTTTGTAGTCCTTCTAAACTAGCATTCAACACATGGTGAACAGCAATTTTTTGCGCTCCTTTTATTACCTCCTTTACTCTAAGATTTTTCCACATTAGTTTATTTGTTCCGTCCAATTCAATTTTAATAATTTTCCTATTGATGGTTTCTATACCGGATATAGTTTTGAATTTAGTTTCCTGGTCCACAACTTGGAATTCCTCCTTTAGGCTAGCTAAATCTGGGAACCTGTTTCTGAAAAGTCTTTGTATGCTATGCTCTATTCCTCTATCCGTTCGTTCAATGAAAACTACTTTCGGTATATTATCTGGGAGGGTAAGCAAATTACCAATGACAACTTTACATTTTTTTAAAATACTTTTGTTCCAGTTCATCTTTGCAATCCTTTCGAAATCCTTGTAGTTTTTTATGTCTTCTATAGTTTTAACTTCAGGAGTATGGTCCATTAACGGTATGAAATCAGTCTGCGTATCGACATCTGCTGTAGATGCTCTGGATTGAATGCAATCTGTTTGGGTGTCCACATTATAGGTTATTTTTTCAATTTTCTCATATTTATTTTCTTCTAGTTAAGTTTTAACAATTACATTTTGAAACATTTTCGAGTTTCTTTGCATTTTAGCACTCAATTCCTTAAAAGATTTGTGTGTGTTTGGAACAAGTGTAATGAGTTTTTCGGGTTTCTTCATGTTATTTATGCAATATTCTATTAGCTCGACAAGGGTAGCCACCGCCGAGCATTCCTTTTGCTTGTAGGGATTTTTTATTTCCGGTTCCTCTATAAGGGATGTATCCATCACCTTCTTCTTCTTTATGTTACATTCCGAAAGATAATTACATCTTTGAAGATTGCTCTGTAGGTTCAGCCTGCTATGAGCTAGAGGCCTTTCTAGCTCTGTGTGGCCAGATTCGAGCTGGTGGCCCCTCATTGGATTTTATCTTATATTATCGTCCATTTTGGTCCCACGAGTTGGGTCGACATATCTGTCCAGCAGGGCAGTGCGCCCTTACCCTGCTAAGGCTATTCTACTCCGGAAGTTCGCCAGGTCTCCCGGAGGCATCGTTAGCGGCCACGTCCGTGTGGCCATGCATCCCTCGGCACGATGGCTTCCACCTTGGATTGCGGTTTGGTTTGTAACGTTATAAAAATAACTTAAGTGTTGTAAACAAATGATAATATTAAAACTAAAGAAAAACTTCTAAAAAAAGATATAATATGAGGAGTTAAACACTATAATTTAATTGCAAAACATAAATTCATAAATATATATCGATATCTTTTTATAATCTTCAGGCAACAGTACATTATTATTGTTTTTTTCAACCTAAAATTAAAACATACTTACATATGGTTACAAGAAGGATTTTAGTTAAAATAAACATACCTGTTCATTATAAACTCATAATTAAATGATATTTTTTATAGCATCCCATAATAATTATATTTTCTGGTTTACCAAAAGTAAACAAACAATTTGAAATTAGAATCACCTATCAGTCGTCACGACAGAATTTCTTCTTCTTTTTCTTCTTAGTTTCCTTGGTATGGTTGTTTTTCAGGTAATCGCTAAAACGACAGATAATTCCACACAAGGCGACCTTTATCCGTTATTCTTCTCTTTATTTTTAAGTTCTTCTTCTTTTTATTTTCAAGTTCTTGAGTTATATTATTCTTCTATCCCTTTCTAACTTATGTAGCAATATTCTTCCAAGGGGGCAGCAATAATCTTCCAAAGAGGCAAGGCGCCAATTTGTAGCAATAACTGTCCCAAAAAGGCAGGAAGCCAATTTGCAACACTATAACTCCTCAAAAGAGATCCCGGCTAAGAGACTCTCTCCAGGGGGTGGTTCGACTCCAAGTTAATGCTCACTACAGGAAGGATTGTGATGTATAAGTAAAAAGGGCGCCACTATCTTTTGAACGATTAAGCAAAAAACTATACAAAAACTAAGGTGAGAAAGATAGAAACACCTTGTAATTACTTTAATTAAACAAATGAAGAAGCTACTTGAAATGAAATACCGGCCACGCTACACCCTTAAGACTTATAGTCTAAGGTATACAAATGAAACTGTTTGTTAAAGCTATTGTTTATTTATTGAGAATATAAGTACTTGCTGATAGTGAACTGGAGTTGTAAAAAAAGGACTTAACTTTGAATGTCTGTGCTGTCTAGAAGGGCGGCTTCAGCTTCTTTATGGATGGATGAAAGTTTCTGTGATGGTTCTGGCTGCTCGAAATGTAATAGTACCTATTCTTATCTCAGAAGTAGTTCGAAGGGCTGTCTACACATAGGCGGCAACTGGGCTCTAATTTGGATTAATTTTAGCTTGGCTTCAACTTGGAGATGTCAGGCTCCTACTTAGAGGTAGTTTTCACTCCAACTTAGGGATGATTTTCAATCCAACTTAGGGATGATTTTCAATCCAACTTAGGGATGATTTTCAATCCAACTTAGGGATGATTTTCAATCCAACTTAGGGATGATTTTCAATCCAACTTAGGGGGTTGAATCTTTCTGAAAGTTTCATGTGTGTGAGAAGGAATCATGAAGGTATGGGCGTTGGTATTGGACAGACTTTTCAGATAGGACAGCAAACTACTAGATTTCAACAAATAAATTGTCTTATCTTTAAGTCTTCCAACACAGCGTCCATAAATTTAATAAACACATAGACAAAATTGAAAATTATTAATGTACAGGACGGTGAAGCCGGTCCTGTTCTTTATAATGCAAAAAAATTATCAATAGACTAATAATTGAATAAAAAAGGTATGTATTTAATTAGTTCTAATAAGACTTTGAAACAATCATATATTTGTACTAAATGCATATTTGTGAAAAATTGATTTTTTAAAACATTAAAAATATTACAGTGAAGTGGTTTTTGTTTAATAACTACTATTAGTTTGGCTCTAGAAGTTTTAATAGCGTGGTTGAGGACTGCGCTCTAAGATTTTTATGAATTTAAAATTTGACAATAATTATGTTTTTAGCTTACGAAAAATGTAATGTATAGCGGTTTACTGATCAATTATTATGTTTTGTCTAAAAGTAATAGCTTACCTTGAACGATTATTGAAGCCACGTGTTCGGAAGCACGCTTCTGATACAATTTTAGTAGTTTTCAAATAATGTGTAGGGATTGTGTGTGTAATTGTGTAGAAAAGATTTTTTATTATGATTAGAGCATAATTAAATGACTAACAATGAAAAGAAAAGAAAAAAATCTACATACCGTCAACCAATGTCCAAAAAATATGGCCACAAAGCACATGGGCGCTTATGAGGCGTCAAAACGTTGTCTTTCAACTGGGCGAGTGCAGCAAAAGGGCGAAACAAGAATATTCAGCGTATTTATTAACTTTTTGGACAGGGCGGGGATTGTGCTGTCACAAGGGTACCAATCCATAATTTGACTCGCTAGTCAAGTTCTGGTGTATTGTGCTCAAATATGAGTCGGTAAAAAGGTTTCTATAATATGTAGTTAACTGTAATATATAAGGGTGTATTGGGAGTGGCTATTGGTACGGTGATTGGTATTATATAGTAATGAGTACGTAACAGGCGACAAGCATGTTACACCCCCTCTCCTCCGGAAAAAAAATGATTCGAAGAATTATTTTTTTATTTGAAGTAGTGTTAACAGAGAAGAAAGAATAGAAGATAGTATAAAGAATGAAAACTAAACGTGAGGATATTTTGGTGTAGAATTTATTGAAATAAACTCTTAATACATGTCACATAAGCATAGCTTGTTTGTGCGTTTGTATTATTCAAATTACAATTAATGATATATTAATACATTTAATTCAAACACTAAATACTAAATACTATACTAAATATACTACACTAATTACATATCAATATCCGTAATAAACTTATCAACCTATTTATATTCCGATAAAAAACACAATAAACAAAATCGTATTTACTGCCTTATTAAATCTGCTATGGTCTCTCTGGATGTATTTTTAATAAATGTATTTAATTTTTTTTGAACGTGTATAAAGAAGGGCTTTCCCTAATTGCTTCCGGTAGACTATTATATAATCTCGGACTTAAATATGAGTGTGCCCTTTGCCCAATAGTTCGTCTGGCTCGTGGAACTTCATATTGAATCTGCTGTCTTGTCTTGTACTTGTGAATGTGTACCTTTAATGTTGTGTTATTTTTATGCTACCTTATATTGCTGATTTTATAATAAAGTTGTTTTACATCGAATAACTCAGTTTCCTCATACAATTTATTACTGGGATATTTAGCATTTCTGGACATTATACATTTTAAAATGCGCTTCTGTATAATCTCAAGGGGTTGAAGATTAGTCTCTGCCATCGTACCCCACACTAGGAGGGCATATGCAATATGACTTTCTACCAGTGCATAATACAATATTCTTTTCTGTTTTAGGTCGATTATGTTTTTTATTTGGTGAAATTAATATAATACATACCTTAGTTTTTTGGTTAAATAATTTACATGCTGGCACCACCGCAGATGTTTATCTATATAGACTCCTAAGTATTTAATAGTGTCAGTACAGCTTATTTTTTCTTTGTTGCATATGGTGAGGAATTTAAATTCTGGTTGTGTTGACTCATAATTGGAAAAGGACATAAAAAATGTTTTATTAAAATTAATTGATAACAATCTATGATCAAACCAGTCTTTAATTAATTCTAAGTCAGTTTCTACTTCTCTCTTTAGTGATGTCCACGATTCCCCTGAGTAAAAAATTGCCGTATCATCAGCGAAGGTAATGATTTGTCCTGTTGTTTTTAAAAGAAAAATGCTATTTAAATAAATAATAAATAGCATCGGCCCGAGCACTGTACCCTGCGGTACTCCAAATTCTATATTTTTGTAACTACTATAAGTATTTTGAATCTTCACGCACTGCCTTCGACCAGTGAGATAATTTTCAAATAATTTAAGACAATTATCTCTAATTCCAATATTTTCGAGGCTCTTCAACAGTAATGGGTGACTCACAGTATCAAAGGCTTTCGCTAAATCCAAAAATACAGCTAGACATGGTTTCCCTCTATCTAATGTATCGTGTACTCTATTAGTTAATTCCAAAATGGCGTCCTGGGTATTGCTTCCCTCTCTAAATCCATATTGTTTGTTGGATAAAATTTGATACTTATTCAAATAGCTATTTAGTCTCATTTTCAAAAGTTGCTCAAATATTTTACTAAAATTTGTTATTAGTGATATTGGTCGATAGTTCCCAATGTTTGTTTTCTCTCCTGATTTGTAGACAGGAATCACTACAGATGTTTTTAAAGGTGTTGGGAATTCTCCAGAATTCATACATTTATTAAATATGTATGCTAAGGGTTTGCTATAACATGTGAGACAGCTTTTAATGTTTCAGCTCTGATGCTATCATTACCTGGTGACTTGTTGTTTTTTAATTTGCCAATTATTTGATTTATTTCTTCATTATTTGTTGGTCGAAGAAATAATGAGTTTATGGTTTTATCTTCCTGTACAGGGCTGGGTCCGCTACTACTTATCTTATCAGCAAGTACTTTGCCAACTTCCACAAAATGATTGTTAAATAGATTGGCTATTTTTTGTATATCCGTGATCAAATTGCCATCAGCGTTCATTATCGTATATGTTGTTTTAGATATTTGTGTGTTAAATAATCTGTTGATGGTTGACCATAATTGCTTTGAGTTATCTTTATTTTTATTTATTAGGTTTTTATAATACTTCATTTTAGTTTCTCTAATGAGGGTGTTAATTATATTTCTATATCTGCTGTATTCAGTTCTAAGTATTTGATTTTCAGGATCATTCTTAACTTTCCGGTATAATTCATTTTTTTATTTACCGATTTAAGCAATGATTTAGTTATCCATTCTTTTTTCTTTTTTTCATTATTTTTAACTTTAATTCTGTAAGTACTTCGATTGATACATGACTGAAACAAATCAATAAATTTATTCATTGCACTTTCTCCACTTAATGTATTATACACTTCCTGCCAGGATGACTCTTGTAAATACTTCTCCAATCTACCTCTATCTATATTAGTAAAATATTTTGTTTTATTCTTTATTAGCTTGTTATTGAAGACTATTTGTATCATTGTTGTAAAATGATCAGTTATACTGGTTCGAATCACCAATGGAATTATATTACTGAAGTCTCCGTTATTGTTTCTTATAAATATATGATCTAGGCATGTTTTAGCATTTCGTTGCACTCTGGTAGGAACATTTATTGCTGAATGATAACCAAATTCACTTAAAATGTTTAAGTATTCATGTGCTATATTCGTTAGTTCTAGTATATCGATATTCATATCTCCTACTATCATATTGTATTTTATGTGATCTTCGTCATCGGTCTTAAGGTAAGTGCTGATTTGTTCAATAAAATCCTTAGTATTTGTTGCTGGTGATCTATACAGTGCATGAACTAAAATATAGTCACCATTTAGTTGCATCTTTAATTTAATGACTCTTGATCCATTAACTTCTTTTACAGAATGACAGCAATAAATATCAGATTTCACAAATATCACAACTCCATCAGACTGGTTAAAAGTTCCTTCATTATAAATCAGTCTATATCCCTCTAATGCAAATAAATCTATGTTAGGAATATTCCATGTTTCCGTGAATATGATACAGTCAAAAGTTGTATCAATTTGTTCCATAAAGATTAAAAATTCATCCATGTTTCTAGCTATACTTCTAATGTTATTGTGTACCAGTTTAAAGTTAGATATGTTACTGTTAATTCTTAAGACCTCACTTATTTCTTGAGGCAAATCTAAGACATATGTTTCAATGTTATTAAGCGAAAAGTTGTTAATATAGGGGTCCATTACATTAGATTTAGTAATAATATTAGTTAAAAATCACAATAACCAAATCGTAACATAAATTCAACGAAATCAATCAATAAAATCAATAAATTCAATAAGATCAATAAAATCAATAAATTCAATAAAATCAATAAAATCAATAAAATCAATAAAATCAATAAAATCAATAAAATCAATAAAATCAATAAAATCAACAAAATCAATAAAATCAATAAAATCAACAAAATCAATAAAATCAATAAAATCAACAAAATCAATTAAATCAATTAAACTAATCAAATCAATAAAATCAACACAATCAATAAAATCAATACAATGAACAAAATCAATAGAATAACAATATTTAACTACTTTTCTTATTATTATAATTGGATCTAGTTCTACTTCTGTTTTGTGGAGCAGTAGTAGTGGATTGTTGTTTGATACCTTGTTTGGTTGATTGCTGTAATTTATTTTTTGGGGTTTCTGTGTTGTTTGTTGAAGTTTGCGGCTCGTCAGGTTTTTCTTGGTGTTGATATTTTTCCAGTTTTTTCCCAGCTCTCTGTATTTTGTTGCTATTTCCTTCCAATTCTATTTCAATGTTACTTTGGTTTATATTTGGAGTGGGAGGAGCACTATTTGGTCTTTGATTTGTTGTTGATTGATCCAAATCTTCTATTGAATGTGGTTGGTTATTTATAAAGAGTTTGTTTCCTTTTATGTAACTAAGTACATCTGGATTTCTTCTTTGGATTGCCAAATGATGCCTAAGAATTTTTTGTTCTTCTTGCTGTGCTTTTGTTAAGTCCGGAACAATTGTAATGTTTGACTCTTTTTTTATATTTTTAGCATTTTTTAGAACAACTTGTTTAGTACGTTCGGACACAAACTCGATCTTCAATGGTCTTTTTTCACCTCTTCCGATATTCCGAGGATATTTTAATGCGGTAAAACTGGAAATTAGTCCTGAATCTATGTACTTATTCAAATGCAACCAAATTTAGGTAAAGGTAAGGTAATTGTTGTCTTGTGACTAATGTATATTTGTGTCGTTATAATAAAGTATACACTGAGAAAAAAGATAAACATACGATACATTCTCAATGTATATAAAACGGTAAGATACGATACGATAAGATACGGTACGATAAATGTTTCGAAAGATAACTGGACTTCCAGATTCGCATAGCGGGATAATTCCAGTGAATTCGAAACAAAGCATCCCAACAGGGGGACACCCATAAAAATATTTCAAAGTGCTATCAGTCATGATTTATCAAAAAGTACAATTCTCATAGAATCCTGATTATTACTTAATGAAACGGCCTAATTTCCAACCAATAAATAAACAAAAATGTGTCATAATGACGTCACCTAGGGTGAATTGTTAGCTTATAGATCAAAAATATTTGGCAAGACGACAGCACTATAGTGTTCCATATGGAACTTACAACGACAATGATAAATACATAAAGTGTCACTATAGACAGCGTAAAAAAAGGTAAGGTAGGTGGTTTGAAACAAAAGAAAAGTACATAGGTACTGAATTCAAAGTGTAAACGGTAAAGATACTATTTATTTGTTGCGGTAACGGTAAAAATGTTTGAAAAAAAATAATTAAATGTAGGTAATATATTAGTTAAGGCTTGTGAGTACGGAAGTAAGATAGTTAGATATACGGTAAGAAGATAAGAAGTAAAACTAACACTATACCCATGACCCTGTTAAGGAATACGGTACGTCAGCACAGAACTTTATGAATGTTTGGCCAACCTGAAAGATTAAGGCGAAAGAAGTTAAATTATTAAAGATACGGTAAGAAAGGGAAAGATAGTTTTAGGAAAGAGAAATATAAAGGTATTAGATAAGGGAAGTGCGAATAAGAAGAAAAAAAAGGACTAAGCAGTCGTTTTTTTTTTCGGACCTATTATGTTTATATACTGGGCGCAAGCCGCCACCCAGCAGAGGCCAACCCGATCCAATTGGGGCCTGACGCCTTTCGTGACACGTCAATCGTTGACTCTAAGTTAACAAAATACCATGTTTTTTGTTTGAGAAACGGTAAGAAAACTCGGTGGGGGGATATATAAAACAAAAAAATGGGGACCAAAAATTGAAGGGACAGTAAAATACATTTTTAGCAATGTAGAGCTTCACGGTTGTGTTATCAAATTATCCGGTATTCTAATGTGGTTCAACAGAATGAAATTTATGCGGGATAAGAAAAGGAGCCGTTTTGTCCGGAGAACGGTATAAACTCCATGTAGCTTGGTCTACTTCCTTTTCTACACGGGGGAAAGTCAATGGGGGAGCCAAGTTGTATATGGTATGATTATGTAAACGGTTATATATTGTAGCGTGGCAAAATAAGGGTACAAAAAAAAATGAAAAATAAAAAAGTAATAAAAAAATAAGAACAAAAAATTAAAAGTTATATTGAACAAACAAGAATATGTGGACGAAGACTAATGCAATACTGGTCACATTGTAAAGGAGTACTCGAAATGATTATTCTGGGAGGTTGCCTGTTAGCGTCCACAGTAGCCATAGGTCATCGCACAGAAGTCACAAATGAGGGGTTCCTACACAATATATCCAGTACAGTGAAGCGTGTTTAAAGTGATGACTAACAAAAGACTAAAACTCAAAGGCAATAGAGACCCTAGACACTACCTGAAATGTGGCTCGATACAGTTCTACACTGTCCAAAGCATAAGAATGTATCACTTGGGTTCCACGCAATAGTTTACTTGACTTCAAATAATTGGCCTGCATTTTGAAACAACACACAAACTAAAAGTACTCCAAATACCCAAAAGGCAAACACAAAAGATAAGGTATCTGAGCACAAAACGACAATAACCAATACTAACAAAAGCAGGGAGGTATCCAAAATCTACATAAACTCTAAATTCCAAAAATAGACACCCAAGATCCAAATTACTAATACCAAATGCACACAAAGACAACTAGTAGGGAACCAAATCTCAAATGAGTCCAAATCTCTATAATCTCTGCTACATCTTTCTAAAAACTATGGGTATTGACTGGAGATGAAAAGCTTCCATTAGCATTTTCCCTAACAAGAAGATCTGTTAAAATTCTACACTTTAGTTCGACAGTATGGTTTCTTATCTCGATTTCATAAGGTAGTTCAAAAGTTTTAAAATGATTAGCCTGCATTTTGAAAATAATACTTAAACTCAAAGTACTCAATACTTATAGACAAAGACAAAAGGTAAGTATCTGAATACAACAACAACATCAACAATCGACAGTAACAAAAGCAGGCAAATATCCAAACTCCAAATGAACTCTAGAATCTAATAAGAGAAACCCAAAATCCAAATGAATGATTCCAACTAAGCATAGAGATAACTAACAGATAGCTAAACCTTAAATGGACCTAAAAGTCAACAAACAGGTACTCAAAACTAAATAAAACAGGATAAGAATCAAAAATCAAAAAGCAAAGATCAGCATGACAGGTATCTGAAATAACAGTAATAATCTAAACCGACAACAGCATTAATCTAAGTCTCAAAAGTGTACAAAAATAAAAAAAAATAGAAATGCAATACTCAAATAAACATACAAGTCAAATATCAGAACTCCAAAACCAAGACAACAAAGTTATCGAACAACCAAGTGTATGTGTAATACTGTATTAGCATATATAACTCAAAAATAAAATAGCAAATACTACCTACAGATAAATATCAGTTTAAAATTGTAAAAATTGTCTAATATTTTTTAACAGCTGTACTGAAAAATTATTTCAAACTCACTTCTTAAATTTGTCAATTGTTATTTTGAAAAAATTCAAACATGTAACTGTTTCAACTCAAAAATATCTTAAATATGTACTAAAAGGAAACAATATACTAAATACTACTGGATATTTAAGAATGCAATATCAAGTTAATTTCTTTCAGCAAAAAATTTATTTCAACAAAACTTAAATAAGCAAAACTCAAAATGTTCAAAAAAAGTCATCGAAACAAGAAGAAAAAGTTACCTAGACATTATGTGTTTTTAGAGCAACAAAAAAATTATTATCTATAGCAAAAGTTAATACTGAGGTCAAAAATGAATCAAAAAAATTTATATACCTCTCAATCCAAACTATAGCAAAGCAATAACAAGGGGCGCCAATTTGTAGCAATATTCTTCCAAAGGGGCAGCAATAATCTTCCAAAGAGGCAAGGCGCCAATTTGTAGCAATAACTGTCCCAAAAAGGCAGGAAGCCAATTTGCAACACTATAACTCCTCAAAAGAGATCCCGGCTAAGAGACTCTCTCCAGGGGGTGGTTCGACTCCAAGTTAATGCTCACTATAGGAAGGATTGTGATGTATAAGTAAAAAGGGCGCCACTATCTTTTGAACGATTAAGCAAAAAACTATACAAAAACTAAGGTGAGAAAGATAGAAACACCTTGTAATTACTTTAATTAAACAAATGAAGAAGCTACTTGAAATGAAATACCGGCCACGCTACACCCTTAAGACTTATAGTCTAAGGTATACAAATGAAACTGTTTGTTAAAGCTATTGTTTATTTATTGAGAATATAAGTACTTGCTGATAGTGAACTGGAGTTGTAAAAAAAGGACTTAACTTGGAATGTCTGTGCTGTCTAGAAGGGCGGCTTCAGCTTCTTTATGGATGGATGAAAGTTTCTGTGATGGTTCTGGCTGCTCGAAATGTGATAGTATCTATTCTTATCTCAGAAGTAGTTCGAAGGGCTGTCTACACATAGGCGGCAACTGGGCTCTAATTTGGATTAATTGTAGCTTGGCTTCAACTTGGAGATGTCAGGCTCCTACTTAGAGGTAGTTTTCACTCCAACTTAGGGATGATTTAACTCCAACTTAGGGATGATTTTCAATCCAACTTAGGGATGATTTAACTCCAACTTAGGGATGATTTTCAATCCAACTTAGGGGGTTGAATCTTTCTGAAAGTTTCATGTGTGTGAGAAGGAATCATGAAGGTATGGGCGTTGGTATTGGACAGACTTTTCAGATAGGACAGCAAACTACTAGATTTCAACAAATAAATTGTCTTATCTTTAAGTCTTCCAACACAGCGTCCATAAATTTAATAAACACATAGACAAAATTGAAAATTATTAATGTACAGGACGGTGAAGCCGGTCCTGTTCTTTATAATGCAAAAAAATTATCAATAGACTAATAATTGAATAAAAAAAAGGTATGTATTTAATTAGTTCTAATAAGACTTTGAAACAATCATATATTTGTACTAAATGCATATTTGTGAAAAATTGATTTTTTTAAAACATTAAAAATATTACAGTGAAGTGGTTTTTGTTTAATAACTACTATTAGTTTGGCTCTAGAAGTTTTAATAGCGTGGTTGAGGACTGCGCTCTAAGATTTTTATGAATTTAAAATTTGACAATAATTATGTTTTTAGCTTACGAAAAATGTAATGTATAGCGGTTTACTGATCAATTATTATGTTTTGTCTAAAAGTAATAGCTTACCTTGAACGATTATTGAAGCCACGTGTTCGGAAGCACGCTTCTGATACAATTTTAGTAGTTTTCAAATAATGTGTAGGGATTGTGTGTGTAATTGTGTAGAAAAGATTTTTTATTATGATTAGAGCATAATTAAATGACTAACAATGAAAAGAAAAGAAAAAAATCTACATACCGTCAACCAATGTCCAAAAAATATGGCCACAAAGCACATGGGCGCTTATGAGGCGTCAAAACGTTGTCTTTCAACTGGGCGAGTGCAGCAAAAAGGGCGAAACAAGAATATTCAGCGTATTTATTAACTTTTTGGACAGGGCGGGGATTGTGCTGTCACAAGGGTACCAATCCATAATTTGACTCGCTAGTCAAGTTCTGGTGTATTGTGCTCAAATATGAGTCGGTAAAAAGGTTTCTATAATATGTAGTTAACTGTAATATATAAGGGTGTATTGGGAGTGGCTATTGGTACGGTGATTGGTATTATATAGTAATGAGTACGTAACAGGCGACAAGCATGTTACACTTATAGAGTTCATATGAAACAGAAAATATACAATCAATCAAAGGTTCAATCTTCAAACGATTACCCCCTAAAAGCTAGTGTTGACATTCAGTTTTTTTTTTAAATATAAAAAGAATTTCTTGGGGAAATTAAGGTCTTTTTTGGTGTGATATATTAAAGTAATAGTCGTTAGTGAATAAGTGACTTCAAAGGGGCCCTTCTAAAATAAAAAGGTAAGATTATTTCTTGTAAAAAGAAAAAAATTATTCAAAGACACTTTTTGTTACATTGATTTTTATATAATTTCTCCTTTTGGATTTTTCAGATTTGTCGGCCCTTTAAGCAACCCTTTAAGAATTTCTTTAAGATTTCTGTTAAGCACTCCTGTAAGTCCAAATTAAAGTTTCAGTCAAGATAACCTTGTCTTCAGTCAATATGTTCAATGTTAAATGTTAAGTTTTCCTCTTCAAATAAAACAGACTTAAATCAATAGTCAAAAATTTAATTTATCTCTATAAATGGAATCGAGACAGATTTTGTAACCAGTACCCTTCATCGAACATCTAGAACCATGTCTTGGAGAGTTCAACCGAATTACGGAGACTCTAAGTGGGTAGCTAAGCCAGAACGCTGTAAAATAAAGGTCAGGTCTCTTTCTTTTAGTTAAACCATTGTAAATCTCACGTATCATTTCAACATTAAAAAAAAAACTTGTATTTTTCTTTCTACTCTAAAATTTTTGCATGTATAAACTTAAAAATAATTGTTAACTTAAATCATTTATAATTTTTTATGTTTTTTTAAAATTAACTTTGTCTCTTTAATTATTTAAATATTGTGTATTTTTCATATTGTGGTATTTTGAATTTATTGAAAACTTGTAAGCCGGACATAGCTATGAATGGTAGTGAAACTACATGATTATTGTCAGTTATAATAATTGATATTGATTAAAAGCAACATTTTATATAATACCTAATTATATCTGCTTGATTAACAATCATATTCAACTATTTATACGTTATTACCTATTTAGTACTTAATAAAATATCTAGTCATTTTTCACATAATAGTTTCATTTCCTAAATTTTTCTTAATTTTATAACCACCAAAATTAAGTGGCGCTCATTAATTATTAAAATTTAGATAAGAATAAAAGTAAGTGTGTCTATGCCAAAACTGGCCCACGACCATTTCTCTCCAAACGAAGAAGCAGCCGTTCGCATAACCTGAAGTACTTAATTAAGGTATCTAGGTTTATTTGAATTATTTGAATTATATCATATTTTAATTAAAGATAATAATTTAGAAGGTTATAGGTTTTCTGTCGGGGTTTTTCCTTCCCTTAACCAGCGGATCCCAGTTTTGTGGCGCCGGAAACACGCCATTTGCCCCACCCCCATCCAGGTAAGGACTTGTCGGTCTGCTCGATGTGACAGGGAAGCATCTGCTGTCTCCTGACCAGGGCGGACCGCTCTAAAAACCACCTTTTTCTCCGCCGAAGCACCCGGAAATCTTCCTTAGCGGAAGGTACATCTTGGTGCGCCGGTTTTACTCTTACCTCCTACTCTTGCTCTCTAGCTCTTTCCCTTTCTTCTTTTCGTGATTGCTTCCACTAGACAGTTAAATAACTTCTTACTTTGGATAGCTTGCCTTATTATCCTGTTTGGGTCATCTAACGAAAATCCCAATTCCAGATGTAACGCGTTTCTCTCTTTTGCATATACAGGACATTTGGCAACAACGTGCCACGCATCATCCACCACTCCACACTCATTGCACAGGTCATCCTTCGTTTTTTTAATTCCGTACGTATACGATCTAAATGACCCGTTAAAAACTGTGTGAAGTAGTAGTTGGTGCGCCTATGCGCACACTTGTACCACTCGCGCACATCCGGAATTAGTGTTCTCGTCCAAACCCCTTACCCACTCTGCTACCTATTGCCTTTGCCATTCTTCAAGGCTTCTCTCTCTCTCTTCTATTCTGACTGATCTCTCAACACCGTTACCCCTTCTATGTATTCTGACCCTCTCCCCCGCCAGAATATGTACCGGTACAGCCCCCGCCACAACTTGCAAAGCGATGGTCGAAACGGTTCTGTACGCGCTACATACCCTGATCAGAGGTTTTCTCTGGGCACTAAGCAGCATATTCTCGTATTTCTTTTCATTCAGGACCTCATACCATACCGGAGCCCCGTACAACAAGATTGATTGTATCGATTGTAAAATCATTGTTCTTTTAAGGTTTCCGGGACCCCCTATATTCGGCATGATCTTCTGTATAGCTGAGGTCCTGTCTTCTGATTTTTTAACTGCTGCTTCTATGTGCCTCCTGAAGGTCATCTTGTTATCGAAAGTTACTCCTAAGTATTTTACACTTTTCTGGGGACTAATTACGGTGTTTTTAAATTTAAATGTTATCCCTTCTCTGTTTCTTGGTCCTCTCAAAATTATCACTTCTGTTTTATCTACTGCCAATTCTAAATCATTTGACTCTATCCACTTTCCGATGTTTTCCATTGTTTCATTTACTTTATCTATTAAGCCCCAATTCATATTATCTTCCACTATTAGGGCAAGGTCGTCTGCGTATGCGACTGATTTTACCCCTTTCTTCATTTTTGTTTCGAGTACCCCGTTGTATATGTTGTTCCAAAGGGTGGGTCCCAGGACTGACCCTTGGGGTACTCCAGCAGTCATATTAATTTTCTTCTTCTTCGTGACGCATACGCTTCTGCCAGTGAGGTAGTCCTTAATCATGTTCTTTAAATAAACTGGTGCCCCTATTTCTTCTAATCTTCGTACGATGAGACCCCAGTTTTCAGAGTTGAAGGCGTTTTTAACATCGAAGATAATAAGGACTACCCACCTACATTTACTATTCCTTGCCGCGTCTTTTACAACTAACGCGGCATCGACTGCTGAACGACCTTTTCTGAAACCGTATTGGTTATCGGATAGAGCCCTCCCAGTGGCCAATACGCCCTCCAGCCGCCTTTTTAGGAGAACTTCGAAACATTTCCCCATGCAGTCAAGAAGACATATTGGCCTATAGGAGGCGGGTGAGTCAGGGGGTTTCCCGGGCTTAAGCAGAAGCATTAAATTCGCTTCCTTCAAAAATCCGGGAAACTCTTGTATTCGCAGTAGATCATTAAATATTTTCTTTATTAAACCCGGTTTCTTTTTTATCATTATTTTTAGTGCCTCTGGTGGCAAGCCATCCGGGCCGGGAGCTTTGCCCTGTTTGATCTCTTCCCCAGCGCTTTTTATCTCCTCGTCTGTAAACTCCTTTATATCCGCCGTAAATTCTTTAATAAATATATTTGGCTGTTTCTCCGGAAAGAGGAGCTTCGCCGAGTCCCACCGCTGGTCCTCGTTTAACTTATATGGAGCGATGATGTTAAGGGTCTTCATAGTTATCTTGTACGCGTCGCCCCATATATCATTTTTCAGATCCTCACATAGGCCTTGCCACTTCACTCTTTTGTTTTTCCTTATTGTTTTATTTAATTTCTTCTTTAATTCTTTGTATTTACATTTTAGCTAGCAGGTGCCTTGGCTTCTCGTGTATTCCCTGCGAGCTCTGAGACACTTCTCCCTTAGATCTCATCGTTCCACCAATAGGGGACTTTCCAGGTTTTCCTAGTTTTCTGGGTGGCCAAAGTCAGCCACTTGTTCGTCCTCATTCCGACTGACTTCCGACAGGTAGGTTTTTTTGTTAAACCTAGTTACGTTTCTACCCATCGGCCTTCTATTAGTCCCCCCTTAACCTCGTATGTGATAAAACCGTGATGGGTAAATAGCTGCTCGTCGAGGACATCCCAGTTCTTGATATGCTTGGACAGCCCATCGCTCGCCCAAGTCACATATATGTGACTCTGGCTATTAACCCTCCTGAATGTAGGCTTATTGTTGTTAAGGACCTGTAAATTGAGCTGGGCTATCCATTCGTTCCACAACTCTCCCCTTTCGACATTTTGGGGAGAGCCCCACTGTATGGATTTGGCATTGATGTCCCCCGCAACAATCACTCTTCTCTTACCCGTAGCAGCCATCATTATTTCGTCAACAATTTTTTTATAGACTTGATGTTTGGAGATATATAGCAAACGATCGGAGTCATGTCTTTCAATTCTATAATTAAAAAACCTTTCTTCTTCTCGATGCCACATACCCCCACATCTTTGTTGCGAAATAATACCGCTACGTTCTTTAAGGAGTCTTGTACCCATCCATTTCCCGAGGTGATCCTCTTATTTGGTTCAGGAACAATGAGCAGATCGATGTCGAGCATAGAGGATTTTGCGTTGATAATATCGTGGGCTGCTCTTGCTCTGCCCACGTTTACCTGCAAGATCCTATTTCCGGGTTTATTAATTTTGAGAGTCGAGAGTCAGTCCTACGAGAGATATCTCTAAATATATGAATAAATAAATTAATAAAATAGATAAGATAATAAATAACACACAAGTATATATAGACGACACAATGTATACTGGACAAAGACAACAAAAATAAAACCTTAATAAATATAAATGAAAAAGATAAAAATTATAAAAGAGTACGCTATATAGGTGCGTACCCGTTTGTAAATATAAAAATGTACAATAAGATACATGAATAAAACAATAAAATATATAAAATAGGTAAAAGAATATGCTGTATAGGGGCATACCCGTTTGTATAAATAAAAGTGTAAATATAAAACTCTGAGCTGTATATGGGCTTGTAAAATACACTAAACTAAAAATATAGAATAGGTAATAAAAGGGATAAAAAAGATAAAAGAGTACGCTGTATAGGAGCGTACCCGTTTGTACATATAAAAATGTACAATAAGATACATGAATAAAACAATAAAATATATAAAAGAGGTAAAAGAGTATGCTGTATAGGGGCATACCCGTTTGTATAAATAAAAGTGTAAATTTAAAACTCTGAGCTGTATACTGTATATGGGCTCGTAAAATACACTAAACTAAAAATATGAAATAGGTAATAAAAGGGATAAAAAAGATAAAAGATACCGCTGTATAGAGGCGTACTCAGGTATATAATTATACTTGCACTGTATACAGGACAAGATAATCGGTTTTAAAAGGGCCAGTTATCCCTGTAGAGGCAAGACTTGTAAAAGTGTAACTTCCGAGAAAAAACGATAGGCTTGGGTCTCATTTTTATTTTCGCCCGTACACCATATCCCTGAATGATGGACACTTCATAGTGTCCATCCTGTGGCCATCCTGGTCACATGATAAACATTGCGGGGTATTGACACAGTCCTGTACCCTGTGTCCTTCTTTAATACAATTAAAACAGGACCTACTGCGGTCCTCCCCTTTACACTCATACGTGTTGTGGCCATATTCGAGACATTTATAGCACCTGATAGGGGTGTGTCTTTCCATGACACGACACCCCACCCATCCTATCTTAATTGTTTTAAAGTTGCGGATGACATCCGCCTTCTCAGTTCGCACCGCTATCGTTGCGACCTTAAAATTGTACCAGGTCCTCTCAGTCTTAGAGGACTTTATCCGGTTTTCGATGAAGTCTATCCCACCTTCATCGATTCCCTCCAAGATTTCCACAATCTCCCTCTTCGCTCTGCGCACTGCGCCCATAACTCCCCCCTCTTCCTTCCTCGTTTTTGCGAGGACCACACAGTTTTCCCTGTCAAGGGTCTCTTGGAGAAGACCCTTGACCAGGAGGTCCTTTGGAAGACCTCTTCCTCTAAATCCTCCTCGTTTATTAGGCAAAATTCGTCAATACCTCCTCCCTTATTTAATTTCTTTTTGAGCTTTTTGGTGTCTTCTTTTCTTTTTTCTGATCTGCCAGGATTTGACATTCCTGGTATTTCACCCCTTCCTTTATTGACAGGTTTTCCCCTCCATCCCCTTTTTGATTAATACTCGCCATCTCCCCGACAATATTTTTAATTGCCGGGTCCTCTATATTATTTAGTCTGAGGACCTCTTTTAGCTCATTCAGCTTGCGAGCTATTGCTTCCCTTACAGACTCTTCCTTATATTTACTATTCTCTTTTCTTTCCTTCTTCTTCCGTTCTTTTTCCTCGGGGCTGCCCCTATTTCCCCTTTTCCTTTTTCTTTGACTCTCCATCGATTCTTTATTAAAAATCAGGGAGCATAGTACACTATTATAAATATCGTCTTCCTCGTCTGGTTCGACAGCTTGCAGGGCTGTTTCCCCTGTTATTGCCACCTCCCTATCGTCCTCATCTTCAATTAACGTAGACTGTATATTCTCCTCTGTCCTGTTCAATTTTTTCCGGTTTGCCATGTCCATTAAGAGCTCCCGCTCGAAGTCCGTCATCTCATCATCGTTATTTTTTGTAGAATCCATAAAATTCCCACGAGTGGGGACGAAAGTAGGTCCAGCGTGGCAGTGCGGCCTTACCTCGCTAAGGCTTCTTACTACCGGGAGGTCGCCAGGTATTCCGGAGGGACCGTTCACGATGCTCTAACCCTCGCACCTTCCATACCATTGACACGTTGCCTTACATCGTAGTAGTGGGGATTTTTTCTCGAGGTTTACTCCTCTATGTCCTTTTTGATCCGCGAGCGACTATTCAGATACCTACCAGAATGTACCCTATTCATCACTTATCCAAGAGGTTGGTCGGTCCTGTGACACTTACAACTCAATAGAGCTCGAGCCACGCGACAGACCACGCCTTTGGAGACACCCTATGAGCCATTGGGACGCGCCGTGTCGGGGTGGACAAGACCCCCTCCCTGGGGACTTGCATGGAGGATTAGGGGTGAACCACTTCCAGTCTCCTCCATGCAACCTCCCGGGGCACCTAAGGGCAACCTAACCTAACCTAACCTGACCTAACCTAACTTTTTTTTTTGGGAAGTGGAAAAGGTTCTGAACCCCGTACCAAGCCATATCCCACAAAAGCGTAGGATGGCTCAGCGTGTGTTGGATTCAAATGCAAGTAGCTCACACCCACATAATCGCCTCGCAGAGGTCTCAGATGACGTACCAGGAACGTGTTCCAGGGGAACGTAACTTCTGGTGCGTCTCTGAAGGCTATATCCCTGGTCAGTGCCGGTAAAATTATAAGAGTACAAAAGTAAAACATTTAAATACATGTATAGATACAACCACATACGCACCTATAAATATACACAAAACGTGTGAAGAGGATATGTATGCATATATAAAGCACGCTGAATAAATATATTTAAAAGCATATGCTTCTTGTATGAAACTAAGAAAAAACAGACTAAAAAATATGTACAGGTAAAAATAAATATATATTAATATGATTTATATTTTACTTTAATTTTTATGTTTGATTTATTATAGTTTTGTTTGTTAATATCCCACGTTGGTATTGTCAATTTATAATGATTTAATTTTTAATGATTATAATTTTATAATTTTTTTTTTGTTTTATTGGTTTTGTCAAATGTTTTGATTGATTTTAATGATTGAATACTATTTAATTTTATATAAATTTTACTTGTTCTTCTGTAATTCTATTGTTGGGCGCCTTATCAAAATTTTAACTAGCTCAGACTATTTGTTTTGAAATTTAAATTTAAAATCTGACTCTTATCAGGGTAGGATTCAAATTAAAATATTATTTAATAATTAACACACAATAAATTTAATGTCAAGTATTTCAAAGAAATTTTACAAAAAAACTGTTAATTGTTTAGTACAAATAAATAAATGAATAGTCTTATATGAAAAGAATGGAGATGATACATACAAATAAAATTAATTTACAGTCACAAAATAACAAATACACAAATACTAAATCTTAACTATGACACGTACCTTTTATTATAAAGTTCGTTCACTAAAAATTGCTATTGTCTAAATGGAACAGCACAAAACTCGGATCGGCTTCTCCTCGTCCCCTGTCAGAAATGCAATACCAACAATATGGCGACTAAGGACCAGTTGCAGAAAGAATGCTCAAATTTAATCTTTCAAATTCTCTTGGAATCAGTCTCTGATTTGACAAATTTATTACTTTGGTAAGTAATTTAATAATGGTTGATTATTTTACTGCATGTATTTTTAATATCACATGTATTACTTTAACATAAACAGCTTTTAATTAATGCAAAAAATTTTCTTCTAGTTAGTAATCAATTAATACATACGATGTTAATTGCTCTGCTACCAAAATCAAAAGAGAGATGAATCATCAATTTTCCGGCCTTTTTATAGGCTTCCAGGAAAAATGACAAGTATGACATCGAAAAACGAAATTCCATTGTTTAAATGTAAAATTCTAACCAAAATTCTTGAATATGAAGGTAATGAAATTACAAAACTAATAGTATCTTTGTTAACTTACAGTGAAATCTTATCCTTATATTTACTAAAATTTTGTTTGTATAATTTTCTAAGTGACTTTTCCTAAGAAAATTTTAGATTCAAAATGCACAACTTTCTTGAGCTGTCAACTTATTTTAGACCTTCAAAATTTGAAATAAAACCATCATTTGTATTATAATTACTATGAATCTGTTAAACTAATACTATTTTAGCTGATAACTACTATTTTAAACTCTAACAACTAAAATTTAAACTTTTAAAAGATTCTGTTATTTGTAGGTATCACTTATGCATTATATAAGATAAGATTCTCTGTTTTACAAAAGACTCACAACTTAAAATTTATAAAAAACATTTACTTAACTATCCTACATACATTTTGTTACATAAAATGTCTTTGTTAGTGTTTGTACACTAAGTTTTTCAATATTTATTTCACTATGCACTATTAAAGTGTTCTATCAAAAACTTATGTGATTATGTCCAACATTATTGATATGGGAATTAGTTTACTGTATTTCACCACACCTGCTACATGTTTTTAATTGTTCTTATGTCTTTTTAAGGTACTCATGAACTATTGGAATATTTGTTTGTACAATATCGAAGACTATAATTTGTCTTTTTATAATTTTGTAAGTACTTCCTTTTTATAATATTAATTTAAATACTTTACTAACTAAAATTACATGTTGATTTCTTAAACATGTGAAAACCATTAATACTTTTGATTTTTATTTTCTTTTTATTGTTTCAGATTAAACTTAGAATTTTAAAAGAGAACTAGGAAAAAGATGAATTGTTATGTAAAAGTGTACTCATTATGGATTGGAAATATTTAATTGTTATAAAATAGCAAAATATGGATTCTATTCAATATAAAATGCCCATTACATTCTTTGTTTATATTAAATGTATGTCTTGTGAAAATTATGAACTTGGAAACTTTAGATGTACAAAAGAAAAAGTAAATGCTGATTCTATAAAACTTAATAATATATCCTTTTATTGTAAATTATAAGGTAAGTTCTACTTATTAAATTTTTAACTATTAGATATCTATCTCAATATATATAAAATTGAACAATTGACTAAAAAATATCGAAAATATTTTTGATCTGATTGAACCCAGAAAGAAACAGGTACCAGATCTGGGGATGTAGTCAGGATACCGGCCAAAGGTAAGTAAAACTATTTGTCAATTATCGAGCTTTCGAATTTATTTTAAATTTTTCTTCAGGATACTATGAAAAAATGAAACATTAGTAGTGGTAAAACTAAGTTAAAAAGGACTTACTTAACGGAAGTTTGAGTAAGCTGCCATGTAAAACTAACAACAATCATTTTAGGACAATACAAATAAAAAATCACAATTAAAAACAATTCTAAAGACAACACTCCTTGTAAATGAAGAATTGTAATAAAACCATTAATAAATATAACATTTTAACCCTTAGTTGCCTGACCAATCAAGAATATGATTTCTTAACTTTTTTTTTTGTTCAAGTCGATTGAAATGGTAAAAAAGACATACTCAATTTTTTTCACAATTTTTGTATAATTTTTTAAACAAAAATTTTAGGTGGTACTTTGAAGTACCGTCAGGTGCCTGGAAGTACTTTTAAATGGTATAATAAGAAATTTCGGTAGTATTTGGAAAGGTTCCTCTAAATTATAAAAAAATATTCAAACTGTTCTTGAAAATAGTTATTTATTACAAAATAAGTAGCATAGTATACATCACACTATTGAGGTACTTGGTGAAATTCGAGGAAACAATTTTTAGTAGCATTACAACAAAGTGCTACTTTACAAACAGAACATTTTGAGAGAGGTTTGGACTGAACACCTTTCTTGCTGCAAACTTCACATCTGCCTCGTTTTTCATCAAAAAGAACCCAATGTGACCCCTGTTTGAAAGTCTAACATCGCTTGTTACAGAATAGCCGTGGCCACGTCTCTTCTTCAAAGAAAAGGTATTAGCAACTTCAGTGGAACGTCGTTTATTAGTGCCACAACGTTTATGTGTTATTAGTCCCAAGGCAACAGACCTACGGAATTCAATGAGTGGTTTTTTCTCTTCGATATCTGAATAAATAACATATGCATTTACAAATGCCATATCTATTAGGCCCCAAAACAACCGGTGCCACCATTTCTTGGATCTCCTGTCCACACCATAGACAGCCCTCAATCTATCAGCATGGTCCACACCCCCATGAACTTGTTATAATCTTCTACTGCTTTTGGAGCCGGAACTTGTAATTTTGAGCCATCTTTTGGGTACGTTTCACGGAGGTTTCCTCACTTCCATGAAAATTACTGGCCACGTGCACAGTCTTGTTATCCTGCCATTTCCAAATCCCTATATCCATTGAGGAGAAGCGATAATCATAGTCACCACGTTTCAGACTTTTATTGTCAATCATATTATTAGGTAGACCTTTTCTGTCAGATCTTATGGTCCCACATGCCAGAGTTAATTCAGTCTTCAATTTTTCCAATAGAGGTAACGAAGTAAAGTAATTGTCAAAATATATAATACGGTTCTTTCCCCATTCCTCTTCAGTTAAATTTAGGACAACCCTTTCACCAAGTCCAAATGTTGAATACTTTTCCCGTACTGTCTCATTTTTTCCTTCATATATTTGAAATTTTTTTATGAATCCTTTTTGATCTGATAAACACCAAATCTTATATCCACGTTTTATCGGTTTCATTGGATTATATTGTTTCCAGGAACTACGGCCTTTGAAAATAATCATTGATTCATCAACAGATAACTCCCTGGTGCCATTGTAAAGGGATCTAAATGATTCATTCAATGCATCTATCATTGGTCGTAACTTATATAGTTTGTCTGTTTTATCATTGGGAATCTGGGCGTTATCATTGATATGTAAATTACTCAGAATGGCATCGAATCGATCGCTAATTTCTTCAGAACCTTCCACGTCCTCTTCAATGGTTGCAGTGTCGTGATTGCTAGAAATATTTTGTTTTCCTGAATTTTTTCCCTCTAATTTGTCGTAAATAATTTCATCTTCCTCAAAATCACTTTCAATATCAGTGTCAAATAGTTTATCATTCGGTAAATCCTCGTACGTAAATTGTTCAATTATTTTTAGGAGTTCTGAATCTGTTAGTGGCCTGACATTTTTATGACCAATATTTGCCTTAGATGTTGACTGAAAGAATATAAATAATCAAAAAGAATCGAAAAAATAACATGTAAACATACCGGTTGTTGATCATCCATTTCGGCAGATCGTAGCCTGTCGGTACTTCAAAGTACCATATAAAAACTAACCGAAATTCAGCAGATCTCACGTACACTTCAAACAATAAGTCACTCTATGTGTTCATGAAAGTCCAATAAAGTATAGAATCTATTTACACTTCTAATAAATTGCATAAAACTGAGTACATAAAATTATTAACTCTGCACTTGACGAATCGATCAGCTGTCACTGCGGCACTGTTGATAAATTATGAAATGAACGACGCAGAAACCTTGTACTTTGACGGCAACCAATCACATCACAATTCAAAGCGTACTTGAGAGTCCCAACAGGCTGTGAAATGATTTAATGGAAATAAACAATTTATATGAGTAAAAATAAATCCGGTACTTCAGAGTACCGTTCGTCAACAAAGGGTTAAAACTAGTAAAACAATCTTTTATATTTATCACAGATACTAGACCTGGATAAACATTTCGTCTCAGGTAAATCTAAAAAGCGATTAGTTGACAATCATAATACGTTATATATATTTAAAAAAAAGAAACAAAACAAATCAAAAAATCAAATTAATCGAATTCTTTTAAACAGCCATCAAGTAGAAACCAATTGGTTGGTGTTAACCAAATTAGTAAAACTTTCACTGAAAGGGACATCAGTTATTAAAAAAGAAGAAAACATTTGCACACAGGCAGTTGGTAAATTAACCTTACAAAACTGTATTTATATTCATGTTATGCTTGTTAACAGAAATATTACATCTATTTGGTCAATTCCACTGGTATTAAATGAAATATTTGAAACGAAAAGACGGTGTGAAAACAATCAATTTGAACAACATACAAAGTTATATTGAGTCATCAATATTAGCTAAAGAAGAGGTTCCATCCTCTAAACTAAGGATGTAACGTTTATCATTACATAAGAGTGATACAAGGTTACATCCTGAAAGATGTGAATTGGCTAAACATTCCATAAATAATGACCATCTTATTGATTATGCTTCTGTTTTATTTTAGATATACAATTTAACACTAAAAAAAGACTTTTTTTGGAAATGGCATCTATATCACAAGACAATGATATTATGAATAAAAAAAGTGACCATAAAAACTTGAGTGACATTTATTATTATCTGCTATCTTTGGATAAACATACAAATAAAGATCTAAATAATACCTAAAATTCATGACATCTATTTGACATTTTTATTTTTTTGATTTTTAAATGACATTTTAGAAGCTTAATTCAAAATTATAAAAAAGAATAAGATATCGTTATTTTTTATCATAGATCAATTAAATATTTAGTAAATTTTAATCAAAATTCACATTTTTTTATAAAAGAAGAAATCAAATTATAACCTATTAATTTGTACTCTTTTATTATTAAATTTTATCGTAAGCAATTAAGTTGTTTATTAATTTTATGACGTTATTTTGTTTTATAAATAATTTGACTTAAAAAAATTTTTTAAATTCCAAATTAAAGTTAAAATAGTTTTTTTATGTTATATTTACCAAGTTGTTAACACCAATTTTGTTTTAACTCGCACTTATTCCTTGAAAATTAAATAAATGTATTTCGAAAGCTTGGAAAACAAGTAAAAGAGTTTTCTTAAAAAACATTGCCGTTTACCCCAAAAAAATTCTGGTTTAATACCTATTAGTCGGCAAATAACAGAAATTTAATTAAATTGCTGATCATGGGGTTTTATCAAGACATTGAAGAACGTTATGGTAAATATACTGTTCAATATTTTAAAGATTGGTCCAAGGCTAAGAATAAACTTGCAAAAGAACTCAATCGAAGATGTTTTTTATTGAGATGTAGAAGAGAAGGTGTTATTCCAAAACATGTTGACAATTCTATAGTACCTATAATAGATCTTTTACATCGTCAAAATATTTCCATGAAGAAAAACACAAGTTTTTTCCTAAGGTTAGGATCTAAGATTATTAATATTGAAATATCTTGTAATCAAAAAACTATTTTATCGTTAGAAAAGAATTTAGAAAATTTAAAAAACAACATTATTCAATCAACGTCAAATTTTGTATTTAAAAACTATGAATTCTTTCAGAAAAAAACTTTTAATAAAATTTTTTATTTAACCAAAAGAAATAATATTAAAAAATTTAATAAATTAATAGATGATGAATTTAAATTAAAACTTAGTACAAATCCCAAATGGATTAAAAATTTAACAAACATTGAAATTCCACATGACATTTTATGTTTTTTATCTTTAGGGCATAAATTTAGTATTGAACCTATTATTGGAAAAGATCTTAAATTATATAAATATTTTAGCAGATATTGAATATATTACATCTCAAACTTCAGACGATAATTTAAGGAAAACATTAATAGCAAAATCAACTAATATTATCACAAATCATATTAACCAAAATTCTAATAGTAAGTTTTTTCGTAATTTATATCATAAAACTAAAAAATTTTTAAAGAATCACTCAAATATTATCGTTACTAACAGTGATAAAGGAAATTGTACTGTAGTTATGTTTAAAGACAATTATATTGAATTATCACTGGACATTCTTGATAACAGTTCATCTTATGTAAAATTAAAAAAAGATCCAACAATTACAATTCAAAATAAATGTAATTCTTTTATAAAAAAACTTTACAATAAAAAACAAATTGATAAAACTACGAAACAAAAATTGATTTGCTATAATGGAATTCCAGCAAAGTTTTATGGTCTTCCTAAAATTCATAAACCAGTATTATCAATTAGACCTATTGTAGCTTCATTAAACACTCCTACTAATTTACTTGGTTCATATATTACTGAAATATTAACAAAAGCATATGATTATAATACAGAATACTACATTCAAGATTCTTATGATGTTTTTAAAAAATTTAATAAATTTCAGTTACCGAAAAATTATATTATTTGTAGTTTGGATGTCGTTTCTTTGTTTAGTAATGTTTATTTAGAATTTGCTTTAAGAGCAATGGATAAAAAATGGAGTGATATTAGCCAGCATTGTTCAATATCCGAAAAATACTTTGAAGAAATTTTAATTTTTTTATTTGAAAATACATATTTTTCATTTAACAATCAATTATATAAACAAACATTCGGTACTCCAATGGGAGCTTCCATCTCTCCAATTATTTCTTGTTATGTAATGGATAATTTACTAGATACTGTTATTCCCGTATTACCTTTTAATTTAATTTTTGTTAAAAAATATGTGGATGACATTATTTTGGCATTACCTAAAGATGGTTTAAATGAACTTCTTTTCATATTTAATTCTTATGATCCTCACATTCAGTTTACATTAGAAAAAGAGGACGAAGAACATAGTGTACCATTTTTAGACACAAAATTTATTAGAAAAGATAACACTATAACTATAGATTGGTACAGAAAACCAATAAATTCTGGTAGAATAATGAATTTTTGGTCATATCATACATTTTCGACTAAAATAAATTTAATAATGCAAATGAAAAAAAGAATAACATTGATTTCGGATCCTATTTTTCACAATAAAAATTTTTAAATTTTACATGAAATGTTTTTAGAAAATGGTTATCCTAATAAATTAATTAAAAATGTATTAAATAATTATTCTAACAATTTAAATACATATGATCGTAATAATAATAAAGATTCAGAAATCCAAACTAATAATACAAAATTATATATATCTTTACCATATATTAGAGAAATTTCATCCAAATTAAGTAGAGTTTTTAAACCATTAAATAATATAAAAAATTACCAGTAGAACATGTCTTACCATAAAAAACATTTTCAGTAAAGTAAAAGATACAACTCCAATTTTAGACTTATCTAATGTAGTATATTGTATTCCTTGTTCTGTTTGCGACCAAAAATACATAGGTAAAACTAGCCAAAGATTAAAACAACGTTTATCATTACATAAGAGTGATACAAGGTTACATCCTGAAAGATGTGAATTGGCTAAACATTCCATAAATAATGACCATCTTATTGATTATGCTTCTGTTAATATTTTAGATATACAATTTAACACTAAAAAGACTTTTTTGGAAATGGCATCTATATCACAAGACACTGATATTATGAATAAAAAAAGTGACCATAAAAACTTGAGTGACATTTATTATTATCTGCTATCTTTGGATAAACATACAAATAAAGATCTAAATAATACCTAAAATTCATGACATCTATTTGACATTTTTATTTTTTTGATTTTTAAATGACATTTTAGAAGCTTAATTCAAAATTATAAAAAAGAATAAGATATCGTTATTTTTTATCATAGAACAATTAAATATTTAGTAAATTTTAATCAAAATTCATATTTTTTATAAAATAAGAAATCAAATTATAAACTATTATTTTCTACTCTTTTATTATTAAATTTTATCGTAAGCAATTAAGTTGTTTATTAATTTTATGACGTTATTTTGTTTTATAAATAATTTGACTTAAAAAAATTTTTTAAATTCCAAATTAAAGTTAAAATAGTTATATATGTTATATATATATATATATATATATATATATGTTATATTTACCAAGTTGTTAACACCAATTTTGTTTTAACTCGCACTTATTCCTTGAAAATGAAATAAATGTATTTCGAAAGCTTGGAAAACAAGTAAAAGAGTTTTCTTAAAAAACATTGCCGTTTACCCCAAAAAATTCTGGTTTAATATTTATATATATATAAGAAATTCTTCTTTTAATTTATTTTTCTTCTTTCAACTTAAATTAATTAAAAAATTAAGCACCCTTTGGCATTTTCAAAAATAAATAGCTATTGGTTTACAAACAAAAAAAAAAGACTAATGTTATTCTGACACCTTTTTCTAACAAAATGTTTTTCAAAATAATAGTTTTAATTATATTTATATTTACCATTGTAAAGAACAAATTTTATAACCTCGTATACATTCCTTGAAAATGTAAATAAATTTTCCGAAAGCTTGGAAAAAAGTATAAAGAGTTTACTTTTATTAATTGCTGCATACCCCAATATTACTGGTTTCATAACTTATTAGTCAGCAAATAAACTACCTTTATATATATATATATGTATGACTAACGGTCAGTACAAGGACATTTATTAACCCCCATGTACAATAGGCTGTTTTAACCATATATAAGGTTGGCATTTTAATGGTACTCGAAATTTTGAAAAATACTCACTGGGTTTGGATTTAGCTATATATAGTGTAGTTCCAAGACATTTGTGAAATCAGGCCCGATTTGACAATTAAAAATAGTACATTCTAATAAATGTGCATTTTTAGATTCATTCATCACACTAGGCATATTTTCAATAATTTTTACTCTAATGTCTTACTGTTTAATTAAAAAAATGAAGATGTTTAACATTTTTGGGCTTGAACTTTTCAGATTTTTTTACAACTATCCAAAAAAAGTTTATGACCCAGCACCAATTACCTTGATGGTCCTATATTAACCCACCATAACTTGTTCTCCATCTGTGCCATTTCTTTAAAGAAATCGAGGAAGTAGTCCTAAATATAATTAGAGATAGTGTTAAGTCCTCGTGAAACAGCCTGTATGCAATGGGCTGTTTTAACCATATAAAACGTTGACGTTCTAATGCTACTCCAAATTTCAAAAAATACTCAGTGGTTTGTATTAAGCTATAATATTGTATACTTCTAGAACATCTGTCGGATTTGATCCGACAATTAATAAAAGTACTTACAATGACATTTTAATAAATGTGTGTTTTAGGAAAAACAATTAGTGGATTTTTATTCAGGTATATATAGTGTACTTCCAGGACATCTTTTGGAATTGATTCGATTTAAACATTAACAAGAACATTTTAATAAAAGTATATTTTTTGTACTCATTTATCACACAGAATATATTCTCAAGAATATATACTCAATTGTTGATCTATCTTTTTATCATATCTCTCTTAATAAATAATTTTGTTTTTGTCCTTTAATCATATCACTTAAACCGCAACATTTGAAACGTTACATTGTCTACTACGCTCAATGATCATTCAAATGAGAATTTAAGCTGCTATATAACTTATTAGAATTAACAATAATCATCAAAAGGTGTTATTATGAAATAATATTATTTCTGTAGCTATTTTTTTTTAAATTTCTTGTTGTGTCAAAACTATAATTGGAGCAGGTAGGGCTAACCCCCTTACTTTCTTACTGTTTTAACCGTATATAAGGTTGGCATTTTAATGGTACTCGAAATTTTCAAAAATACTCACTGGTTTTGGATTCAGCTATAAATAGTGTAGTTCCAGGACATTTGTGGAATCAGGCCCGATTTGACAATTAACAATAGTACATTCTAATAAATGTGCATTCTTAGATTCATTCATTACACTAGGCATATTTTTAATAATTTTTACTCTCATGTTAATTTGTCTTTTGAATTGAATTTTGGTTTGTACTTAAACCGCAACATTTAAAACGTTGTAGATTGGACCAAGTTTAATCGATTCGAATATAATTAGGCTCATTCAAATAAGAGTTTCTGTAGTTTCTTCACTCCTTCAGTCGATCGATTGATGTAATAAAAGTAAACTTGATTAATTGATTAGTTCGGCACCAACCGTCAGAGGATTAGAGTCCTCGGCATCTTTTTGTGCTAGTAGTTGTGGCGTTTATACGAGGAGAGCAGTACCCTTAATCAGGCATAACATTTTTTTTACTAGGTCCTTCCTGGAGAAGTCATAATTTGAATATTTTAGTCCTAGAAGTCTATATCTCCAATAAAATAATGCTTCACATTCGAAAATAATATTGGAAGCTGTTTCCTTCCCTTTAATAAACAACCGACAGATACTTTCCTCCCTATATATGACGATTGTATGCATGTGCTTTCTGTTAATATATCAAAAACGCTCATGAATGGCTTTAGATAAATAATGATAAACTGTCCTTATTTCTGGTCTTATTGTTTAATTAAAAAAATAAAGATGTTTAACATTTTTGGGCTTGAACTTTTCAGATTTTTTTTACAACTATCCAAAAAATGTTTATGACCCAGCACCAATTACCTTGATGGTCCTATATTAACCCGCCATAACTTGTTCTCCATCTGTGCCATTTTTTTATAGAAATCGAGGAAGTAGTCCCAAATATAATTAGAGATAGTGTTAAGTCCTCGTGAAACAGCCTGTATGCAATGGGCTGTTTTAACCATATAAAACGTTGACATTCTAATGCTACTCCAAATTTCAAAAAATACTCAGTGGTTTGTATTAAGCTATAATATTGTATACTTCTAGAACATCTGTCGGATTTGATCCGACAATTAATGAAAGTACTTACAATGACATTTTAATAAATGTGTGTTTTTGGAAAAACAATTAGTGGATTTTTATTCAGGTATATATAGTGTACTTCCAGGACATCTTTTGGAATTGATTCGATTTAAACATTAACAAGAACATTTTAATAAAAGTATATTTTTTGTACTCATTTATCACACAGAATATATTCTCAAGAATATATACTCAATTGTTGATCTATCTTTTTATCATATCTCTCTTAATAAATAATTTTGTTTTTGTCCTTTAATCATATCACTTAAACCGCAACATTTGAAACGTTACAATGTCTACTACGCTCAATGATCATTCAAATGAGAATTTAAGCTGCTATATAACTTATTAGAATTAACAATAATCATCAAAAGGTGTTATGATGAAATAATAAATATGATTTCTGTAGCTATTTTTTAAACATTTCTTGTTGTGTCAAAACTATAATTGAAGCAGGTACGGCCAACCCCCTTACTTTCTTAACTTTTCCTTAAAAACAACCGAATTAGTTTTTAAAAATTGAATAAAAATAAAGTTTTATGAGAATATATTGGTTTATCTTTCTAACATTCATTTAAATAGTTGACGATGGCCACACATTGACAAAGTTGCATCAAATCGGTGGCTTGTTGACGGTCCTTATTTACAAAGACCGAAGGATTTATGTCTATTCAGGATCAAGTAATTAACACTAATAATTACAAGAAATTTACAAGAAATGTCTTTTGATAATAATAATAATAATACATAAATAAATAAATATGTAATTTTTGAGACTAATCCCATTTGCGTTCTAGCTCGGGATAGTTAAATATAAACAGCAATTGCTGAATAAGTGCATAATTCTATTGATATTTATAAAAATAAACAAACTTATTTTCAGTATAAGCTTCCATTTCAATTCAATTCAATTGTTAGTTAAGGTTAGGTTTAATGTGTGTTGTCGTTCAACGTCGCTTCCACTGCGACCTAAAAGATCTATTGTGGCCCACCCCTAGGTTAAAGTCGTTCTATGAGCCCTATGTCTCTGGTAAAACTTATCAGGGTCGTTTAAGACACTTTTATGAAATCCTTGGGCACAAGTGATGCAGACCAAATTTATTGATCCTTACTCTCGAAATCATGGCAGCATGCTTTTCCTTTTCATCCTTTTCCTGACAGAATCTGCATTTTCATATGCCCATTAAGGCGACTGTATTCAGTCAGAAGTCCTACCATAATTCGTAGGTCCTGTCTGTTCATATTCAGCATCTCTTAAGACCAGTTTTTAGAGAGATCTTTTGCAAATGCCTTTAAGTGTTTTAAACCCTCTAGCTCGAACCAGTAAGAGCATCTCCACCTATCTATCCAGTTCGATATTATTCCTCTGGCTATACTATTTGCGGACCTATATATATTCCTTTTCTGGCTAGGTCCGCTTCTGTCAAAAGTAACGTTACTTTTTTATTTTCCCCTAATCGTATAAGATTCTGAAAGCATTTTCAAAGTAAATTGGAGTCCGATTCTATTCCAGTGACTTAAGCGCCGCCTGGCTATCGGAAATGATTTTTATAGTTTTGTTCATGCAGTCACGTTTAAGCATCTTCTGCAGACACATCTCCATTGTGCCAACAATAACAACCGTTTCTTGAAACATGAACGCTTTGAAGGACCTTTCATCCTTTCTAAGGATACATACTATGACAAAACTATATTTTTACACCGATATAATAATTAAAGTAATTCCCTATTCTAAATTTACATAAAAATTTTAAAATGTCCTGGAAGTACACGATTAGCCGATGTGTCTTGGAAAGTATCGTTAGTCATAAAACCCTTCCAGGACACTCCTGGTATTGACCAAATGTCTTGGAATTGACCATTAGTCCGCAGTTTTGGTCCTGGAAAGCACCATTATTCATATATATATATATATATATATATATATACAAATGGTAGTAGTATTTTTGCGGGAATGAATTAGATAAAAAATGGAGATATTGGGTTAAGCCCGCTAATGCAGCCGTAGACACGTGTTTCTGTCTCCTTAGACTTCATCAGTACGGCATAGCTAAGGAGAATATTACCAAAAAAACACTGAATGGTGGAAAACAATATAAATCACACAAACGGAGTCAACACAAGGGCCAACCGCACATTTGTGGCTTCAATTGGAATTACCGATTGATTGTCGGCGAAATTCCAACATCGCCACGGAGGCAGATATAACCACCTGCGTGACAAACCGTTACCCAGGAATAAATACAAATGGTAGTAGTATTTTTGCGGGAATGAATTAGATAAAAAATGGAGATATTGGGTTAAGCCCGCTAATGCAGCCGTAGACACGTGTTTCTGTCTCCTTAGACTTCATCAGTACGGCATAGCTAAGGAGAATATTACCAAAAAAACACTGAATGGTGGAAAACAATATAAATCACACAAACGGAGTCAACACAAGGGCCAACCGCACATTTGTGGCTTCAATTGGAATTACCGATTGATTGTCGGCGAAATTCCAACATCGCCACGGAGGCAGATATAACCACCTGCGTGACAAACCGTTACCCAGGAATAAATATATATATATATATATATATATATATATATATATACATATATATCAACACAAACGTCGACAATACACCACAAATATCGATATGAATAAAAATTTGTATAAGATATAAAATAATAATTTTACATTTATTTGGTGCATGCCTATCATCTCTCATCCTATCTCGACCTCTCTAGCGGTTCTTTTTTCTTCATTATTTTTGTAATTAGGTCTACTATATAATGTGGCATTTTGCGCAGCTGTGCTCATGATATTTTTTGGAGTGACATGTCCTAGCGTATTAATCAACTGCTGTCTTTCAGCCGTGAAAACATTGTACCTAAAGATGCAATGTTCCACGTCATATCTCTCGCCGCATTCAATACATAAGTCACTCGTCTTTTTTATACCATAAGTGTATGACCTAAACGATCCGTGTCCGGTCAGGAATTGTGAAAAGAAATAAGTAGATAAACTAAGAGAGTTTGCAGCTCAGAATCTGTCCCTAACCTCACTTTTTGTTCTTGGCGCCAGATCGCCGCGCTCGATCGCCGCTTGTGTCGCCATCTCCCAGCCACGTTCGGTAGATCGCGGTCGGTAATGTAGATCGCGCCGCCGGGTACAGCACATGTCGGTGCTATTTTTAGTCCATTTCCTGTCGCACTTTTTGGTCCCCGGGTTTGTACCTGCATGGGGGAGGGGGAACTAATATATGATAATATTAACAAAGTTGAGGATTAGTCTTTTCGGTAAATTAAATAAAGACATTTATGAATAAAAATTAGGGTTATGAATCAAAATCTTTACTTGTTGGATAAGAAGGAAGAAAAGAGGGCAATCAATTCTCATATCAACTGGGTACCTAAAGAGGTAGCTTATGTCTTTAGACAAATACCACAAATAACGTATCCATTGAGACGTATTCAACCGACACCATGCCCAACAAAACAGAAGAACACATAAAAAATGAAGTCAATAATGTTTTCACAATGACATGTATAATATTAGTATCTATTTTTGTTTTAATTTAAAATAACCTCAAGATTTTATTAACAAAAATTCTTTTGTGTATATATCTGTACCTCAGTGGCAAAGTATGTTAAGTCAAAAATTAGCATTTTACAGGAGAAGCTGTTTAAAGTTTTTTTATTGAATTATGTTAAGTCACTCTGTATCTATTTCAAATAATCCTTTCAAATAAGTAAAATTGTCAACGTAATAAAGGTGCCAATCATACTAAAATAATAAGATTTATCATAAGTAACTCGATTTTTTTTAAAGTGACTTAAAATTATTTGGCTAGGAGAAAAATATTGTTATTTGGACTTAACTGTAACGTTAAGTCCAATATTGGAAAATAACACTATTGGCAAACAATGTTAATTAAGTTCTCGAAACTTTTATTTAAAAAACCATACAAAAGTTTTAACAAATTAAGGAACTATTAAGTATTAGGTAGATATTTGCTTAATCACTATCGTCTGCATTGTTATCTCCATGTGCCAGATTGATATAAAAAGCATGAAACACTTTCGGTACCCATTTTAATAAATTTTGTAGGTGATTATATTTTTTTGTAGGAATACTTTTAGGTCCATCTATAATTTTTTGTAATTGGTCGGGTATAGCTCCAGTTCTTCTTGTTTTTCTATTTACATCTACTTGTTTAAATTCTGCGTTAAAATCCGTCTTATAATAAACAATACCAGGACTTTCCCTTCTTACTTGAAAATGTACGACTTGAGATATTAGAAAATCATCTCTAGACTCATTTTTTTTTCTCATAACAAATGGTGACGAGAGACCTTCACTTAAGTTTTTAAAATTTAAAAAATCTTCGGTTTCCATACCAAAAACAGAGAATGGCTTTTTAGTGGAACATAATCTAGCTAGTTGTTGCCAGTCCCACGGAGTAGCTATTTTAAATTTAGGAACTTTCTTTCTTTCCCTCTCTATTACCGAGTGAACCGCATCGGCCTCCAAGTGCGTGTGTCCTCTGACAAGAAACTTATGATTTATTATGTTTATGGTAGGTTTTATCTTCAATATCCAAAGGTAACACATGACCATAAGTGCATTTCGATTTTGCGAAGGACAGTTATCTGACCAAATACACAGCTCTGTAATGGTGTCCGAAATATCGCATATTTCAACCCATTTGGATAAACAAGATGCTATTTCGTTCCCTCCACGTCCAGCTATGCTCTCGTCCCACATCATGCAATAGGATTTTTGTAAAGTTGAGTCATAAATTACTAAATTGTATGTCCAAAGTTTTAATGAATAAAAACTTTGAGAATTTGAAAGGTCTGGAGTTGGTAAACATTTTTCTAGGTCTATCATGACTACTTTTTCAAAACTGTTTTTCTTAGACCGTTCTTTGTCTTCTGATTTCATTTTATAACGGTTGTTAGCGTCTTCAAGATGTTGATCGTATTGTTGATGTAAAATAACTCTGTTGTCCAGAGTATCCACTTCTTGCAACTGCAGTTTAAACCTATCACATATGTCATTATCAGGCGGTTTAAATGAAAAATTGAATTCGTAGTTAAAAATTTTAGAATATAACCATTCTTTGGCAATACAGTCTTGACTAATATTGTTATCTGCGCAGTCTTCCAAATATAAGGCATACATTCTTGTTATATTGAGATGGTTTCCCAAGTATCGTTTTCTTGTTCGTTCACGCGAATAGTGAGATTCATAAGTGGGAAACCGGGAAATGTGGTTCCGTACACTGTTACGAATTTCCTCAGATATTTTGTTGATGGGAATATGTTTCCCTCTTTTATCAGGGGATATCAAGCCACCATATCTTTTTTAGTAATTGAAGTATCAACTGATTGCTGTGAAATGTTAAGTGTGTTCAGGAAAAATGTTTTGCATACTGTTATATGTTTGCTCTCAACCTCGAAAAAATATTTGTTAGTAAACTGTCTCTTGCCTTCACGTAAATTATTCCTTTCTCGTCTTCTTTTAACTGCCAATTGCTGTACATGAGATGCTATAAATTGCCTTTTCATATCTATACTTTTTTGGTGAGTCCAAAATTGTTCGTGAATTTTTTGACGAACTTCTTCATTTATAGCTTCTTTACATTTTAACTTACATGTATCATTACAAGCAGGTTTTAGTGATTTCCTATCAACAACCCTGTTTGTTTTTGTCGAATACTCTAAACCCGAGTGCCTTCTTTCCTTCTTTACATTTCTTGTCCATGCTTTCGGATTAGATTTTCTTTTTCTAGTTATTCTCTTTTCTTCCTCCTGCTCTTCTTCGCTGAAAGCTTCGTTCGAGGCTTCACTACTCGTATTAATTTGTTCTTCAAAGGTTGGATCGGCAACACTATCATCGCTGTCAAAATCAGTAGTTGTGTTTGCAATATTCTTTTCTGATGATAATATGCTATTATCTGCCGCTATGTGCTGGTGGGAACCTGAAGAGGCAGCAATATTTCTTTTAACTCTTTGCACCCTTTTAAATAATATATCACTTTCGCCTGTGAGAGAGTTAGGGGATACATCATTATTTGTTATGCTTTCGACGGAAGTACATGCTGAAGTTTCAAGCTTCCGGTTGTCAAATAAATCAGGCGTCACTTTTTCGGACCTGGATAGCACTTCAACTTGTTGAAAAGTGGTAATGTGTGCATCTTTAGCCTCAGGATGTTTCTGATCCGGTTGCATATCACTTTCTGAAAATAAATGGAAGAATTATAAAAAATATTAAGTCACAACAAAGGGATAACAGGTAGACCGAAAGTATGTTAAGTCCATTTCAATCTCACAATAATTAGCGTCATGACGTGTATATTTTAAATTTAAATAACAAAATAAAGACATTGAAACACTGCTAACTTAAAAGTCATTTTAACAATAAATAATAAACAAAAAAATATCACTTACCATGGTTTTCTGACTGATTTTTTCGTTCTTTATTATCATGATCAGTCTGAGAAAAACAATTATTTTGGTTTGAAACCAGTTTTATTATTTTAGCCGCCCTTGATTTAGCCCTTGATTGCATCATCTTCTCTTTCGTTATTAAAACACTACAAATCCCACACTTGCAAAAAAAAAATTAAAAACAATGCTTTTCTATCGGTGGTTGTTTGTAGACTAGCTACTACGTGACTTAAAATAATGCGGTATTGCAATATGTTCTGAGGCAAATAATGTTATGGGGGACTTACCCGACTATTGCTCTAGGCTAACGTGTGACTTAATATAGTTTAAAAGTGTGTAACTTTTGAAAGGAATAAGATAAAAATAAGCAAAAAATAGCAAATGAAAGACCATGTAATGTACATGGACTTAACATTTTTAGTCCTATTTCACGATTTTGGACTTAACATACTTTGCCTCTGAGGTACAGATATGTATATTACTTTTTAAATAAACTTGGTGAATAAAATTAAGTGGTTTCTGTTAAACGAGCGGAAAAGATCGTTTATTTTATCTGCAGCAGTTTTAATTTTAAAAATTATCTTAAAAATTATAAAACGGAAATTTACATCAACATGTAATATAAATGTCGATGAATACATAGGGTGTTTTAATAAAAAAGAAAAAATCCATTAAACATTTATTAATAATAATTATAACGATAATATAACATTAGAAAACCATTGGCGGAGACGTTGTACATTTCGTTTGGTGCATGAATATAGTCCAGAGGCGTGGCAGGGGTTTGGATCTTTGACAAAATTTCCTGTTGCACACGGTGTACCGTCAAACTTGCTAACTTCCCAAATGTGAGGAAAAACGCCGAAAACATGACATTTATTTTGTAAAATTCAGCTTTTTGTTGTCCACGAACGAAAATGTAGTCTGCATCATACAATAGCTTGCTTTCCAATATTTCATTAACTTTAGAATATTCTACATCTCCTGAAGAGTATCTAATTCCATGCACATTTTTTTCCAAGTAGGATACAGTCTTTTTATCCTCATTACTTAATGTGGAATACGGTTGTGGAGGTAAAAATATGTAATGAGGCCGTTTGAAACCAATTTCTATGGTGAGTTCCTTGATGACGAAAAGTCCATCTACGACAAAACCTTGAATGTCTACAAAAGCTATTCTCATGTTGACGTCTGTTCGAGCACTAACTCCAATCAACGTCTAGTTTAAACTTTTAATAATTTCTGTGAGGGGGAAGTATTCCATGACGCAATCGTGAATTATAATGCAATAGACTTTGGTATTTTCGGGAAAGCCTATGTTTGCTTCAATGTCAAGTTTTACATCTACTGTGGAAGCCTTCATGCTTTTCTTCTGTTTGAACAATCGATAACGAATAATGCACGACGTTTGAAAGAAGAATAATCCAGCAGGGGGTGTTTCTGTGTGGAGTTTGCGTTGTTAGGATAGAATTCGGTATAGTTAAAATATGCCTCATTATAGTCAGTTTTACCAAAATCCAATTTCATTCTTTCATTAGGAAAATAATCACCATTAAGTGATAGCCTTACACTTTGTACGTCGGCATTGTCAAATAAAGTGGGATCGGCTGTGGTCGAGTTTCGTTTATCTGTTTGAAAGAAAACAATAACAAAACGAGGCCTTTCAACTGAAGTACTAGTTTTAACAGCCCAAACTTCACGTGTTGCACCTTTAGTAATTGAGGGTAATTCGTGTAACTCCCACTTCCTAAATGGAATAACTATAGAATGATTTTTTTGAATGGATTGCATGAGATTTATCTTGATATCATCATTCGGTAAGATATGTTTAACTTTTAGTTCAATACTTGTTATGTTAATTTTAGCTGTTGTAATAGAAGACGTACCATTCTTTTGCGTAATGTATATGCAATCATTATCATTTCGTGCTCGAACTAGTCGTATTGTTTGTCGACCACATGTAATCATAGGATAATCGTTGAAAATATTTAAAATATGTTTGAGAGGTATAAGAAGATTGAAGGACTTATCGCTAACATTCATAGTAGGATCTTTCGGGTAATTCCAGCCGGCCATAGTCATATGATTGGAATCTTCTTGACTATAACAAGTCATAGCACGTACAGCACTCACGATTCCAGGATCCAGAACTGTTTCCATTTCCCTGGCACTTTGACTGTACGTAAATGAATCGAATAGAAAGGCTCCAAAATTATTTGCTAATTTTACGTCACCGGTTCCGTTTGTTTCAAGTGAACCTTCAATACATAACAAAGTTTCGCTCATTCAAAAAACGAATCAACCTGATTAATGCTAAACTCCACAATGTCACTGCAATTGAATGATTTTATAAATGGAGCATAGGTTCTGTATTCAGCTTTTCGAATTGATTCGTCGAACAGCGGCTTACGGTAGATATCAAACATCGAAGGCAACATGTTATAGTCTTGACGAATACGTTTATTGCCATACATGGTTGTCATTTCAATTTAAAACCCAGCGATTGCAGAACCAATTTGTTTGCGAACGTAAGCTGTTTCCGCTTTGAGGACTGCTTAGATAATGAAGTTGGAACCTCCGCAGGCTGTATCTTATTATTATGATTGATTATTAGTCCCATCTACTTCGTGTTCTAAGCTCCAATATCAATGTGCTCGATTCACCTCTAAAGTTTACAGGTCGACCGTCTTGGTCTAGAGCGATGACAGTAATGTTGGTTATTTCACGTTGTGGTATAACAGGTAAGTAGATCAAATTATGAGGAATTTCGTCGATGGAATATCCCGGATCTACTTGTATCACAAATTCGTAGATAGTATGTGCAGGTCTGTTTGCATCGAAGGCTCCAGTGGTAATGTTACAATCGAAGCGAATACTGGATACTTTAATGATTTTGATGGGGAGATCTGAAGAGTGTAATTGGTTTGCGACGAGTATTTTCGGTGAAAACCCCAATATTTTACCAAGACTATCGGCTTGCGTGAAGGAAATTTTGTATTTACTGAAAATTTCACATTTCAACGTATTATGATTGGGTTTTAGTGAAAATATACTCTCCGGTCTAGTTGAATTGCTTGCACGCAATTTTTCAATGATAAATGCTTCAAGATCTGCAATTTCATAACATCCTGTAGGAAAATTGAAACTTTGAATCTTCTCATTAGCATCGTAGTAGTAAAACGTACAATTTTCAATGTTCGGTATACTGTGATACGAATGAAAAGATCGTAGAGCTATTTCATAATCATTCTTTGGATCGAGCAAAATAGGAGTAGGAGGTTGAAAGGTAAACCCGTTATTAGTGCTGTTAACTCTAAGCAACTGAGACATGCTGACTAATGAAATTGAAGAGACATGTTTGAATTTAAATATCATTTTTATATTGTTTACAAAGATAACATGTGGCTTGTGAACTCGGAGGACCATCCCAATGTATTCTCCAATCGGGTCGGTTGTAATAGATGAAACAAGGTAATCGTATTTGCAACTCAAAATTTGCTCGATATTCATTGGGAAGTTTATGCCACATTTCAAGCAATTCCATTGGTCGTACACACTTTATCAGATGTTCAATGGGGATTTGCTTTAGTTCTTCGGTTGTAAAACTACTCAATGCTTTACCATGGTAGATATTTTGTAGTAATGATTCCATTATTGTTATTGTTGTAGTTGTAAAAATTTTAAACACAAATGACTACAATTGACTTGGTCGTAGTTTTGATATTGAGTATTGTTATAAAAAATTTGTGCACAGCCGAGATATTTAACAAGTTCTTTTGGTGGTTTCAAGTTACCAAATGAATCGAAATAATCTACTTTGTTGTTTATCTTTCGATAAGCTACCCAATGACTTCCGCTATTTTTAGAGGGATCCAAATTAACTATTGCACATTCTTGTCTTCGAGGCCCGTTTTTGGGGAGAGTGTCTCTCATGAAAACTCCTCGAAAATGAGGTATTTTTAGTAATTTAGCGTATTGTCTTATGTCAAGGTCAGATAGTGCGTGATTGGGTAGCTTTAGAAGTTTTTTTGTTATTTTTTCAAATACAAGCCGAAACCTCCTTTTGAATACTTTTTCAGATATAAACCAGATCCTACTCGTTCCATAGCCTTATTATATCGTACATCCTCTTCCAATTTCTTTTGCGCATGCTTTGCATCAATAACTGTTTTTGCAACTCCAGCAGCACCACCTGCCAAAGCTCCGAGTGCTGAAAGGCCGGCAAACAGTGGTTTGCGACGACGACGACATCCCATTCCCAGCTTTCTTTTTACCTTCATTCCACCCGTTACAAGTAATGCAGCCGCTTTTTCTCCCAAAGATGCGTCTTTTGATTTAACACGTTTCCACGCCTTTTCTTCAAGTATCTGATCGGCTTTGTGTCGTTCTTTGAGAGACTTGTTTTGCGAATAAGCAATGTCGCGCTCTTTACATGCAGCGTCTAAAGGATTAATGCCTGGATCACCGCGTTCAATTCGTTTTAATAGTTTGGTTCCGGCTGGAATTTTTTTTTAATAAATTATATAAGGTTGAAATAATAATAATAATAAATTACGTCCACAGTACTGATAGTTGGGTAAGTGAAGTTCAATAGGTAGTTTATTGATGAGAGAATTTAAAAGACCTTCTCCTTCAAACACCAACATTAAGAATGATATGCATAAGTGGCGTGACATCTGTATTTATAGAGTAACATCAAGAAAAAACGATACACATGATGAAGATCGTTCAACAAAAACAGACGATACCCATCGAAAATTTAGATTTTACTTCAACGGCATCGATTGGCAAAAATGGTAAATTGTTACCAAATTCCTTTCGTGCTATTAAATGCGGTCCCAGTGGATGTGGCAAAACCAACACAATGATGGCATTACTTTACAACTCAAATGGCGCCAAATTCAAAAACGTTTATGTTTATTCAAAGTCGTTATTCCAACCGAAGTATCAATTGCTGCAAGAAGTATTGGCACAAGTCAAGGGTGTTGGTTATTTCCCATTTAAGGATAACGAAGAAATAATTAGTCCAGATAAAGCTCGGCCGAATTCAATCTTTATATTCGATGACGTAGCCTGCGACGGTCAGCAGAAAATACGTGAATATTGCTCTATGTGTAGACATAAGGACATCGATGCTGTATACCTTTGTCAAACGTATTCGAAAATACCGAAACAACTTATACGTGACAATTGTAATGTAATTGTGTTATTCAAACAGGATGAGGTGAACTTGAAACATATATTTGATGAACACGTATCTCCAGACATGACATTTGATGAATTTAAAAATATGTGTTCAAAGTGCTGCTGGTCTGATGATCGCTATGGTACTTTGGTAATTATGAAGGATTTCCCACTTAACGATGGAAGATATCGCAAAGGATTCGATAAATATATAACATTGTAAGCTATGTCTTTAGTCTACTACGATATGGCTGACGATAAGAGTCTTGCTGCCGCATTACGCAAGAAAAAAGTGTCTGAACTTGCTAGATCGATTCGCAAAAAATACTTGGCGTTGAATTTGGGTAAATCAGAGCAAGATGAGTCTCTTAATAAACTATTCAAACCAATATCAACACCACTTAGGGCGATCGTAGAATCTTCAAAGACATTACAAAAAACCATTACGAATTTAAGTCCAAAAGTGGAAATAAAGAAAGAAGAAAAGCATGAAGAATCTGAAGATGATGTGTTTCCACATTTTCTCGAAACGGAACCAATAGCTGAAACCGATGAAGCGGGTAATGTTCCAATGCCAGAATCTCCAGAAATAACACGTCCTGACATTGCACAAGAATCCATCAATTTGTATTTAGAACAATACCCCGAAATTAGTCGATCGTTTATTGAAGATTTTTTTCAAGAAAATAAGAGAATCAATAAAATTTATGGTCCTATCTACAATGAAGATCTCGGTTGGGGTTTAGGTGAGCGAAGAATTGGGTTTGATACAAAAACTGGTAATATCAAAATACTACAAGAACCAGACAAACATGATGGATACTTGATTGGAACACCAGGCTTATACCAACTTTTATTCTATACCGACCCCGAAGGGTATACCCCACAGGATTTAGAGGCATATAAAACACTTCTAGAGCATACTAAAGTTCACCGAAATACGCTAAACCGTCTTAAGAGTTCACCCACTTTCAAATATCGTGAAATCATCAGGCCCATGTTTAGAACGGAATCGGATCCGAGTGGATCGAAACGTCGCCCCCCTACTCGAACACAACAGCTCCTAATAGATCGTCTAAAACAAATTAAATCTCCAAATAGTGGTGGAAACGTTTCTCGCTTTTTGACATACAATGAAAGACCTATAGAGTATATTTATTGGGATGACCCCAATGAATTGGTGGATCGTTTAAAATTGTTGATTACTTCACAAGAAGCGGGTAATACGTCACATAACAACGAAATAATAGCAATTATCAATGAGTTGAAGGAAGCCAATATAATAGAATAACAAGATGAGAATCTTGTTCATTTCAATTATGACTGTCGATAAATTTGGACATAGATATAAAAAAACGCCCTATACGCGTTTACCAACAAAAATCACGTTTCCTCATACACCCGAAGGTAATATCGATATTGAAAATGTGAAAATTTGTAATGTTGGCGAACCGTCGAAGTATAGTGATGCTGCAACAAAAAAATATGTCGATTTGCAAGTGAATGAGTGGCGTACTACTATCAGCTTGCCAGAAATTCACGCACATGGTGAGGTGTTACAGGAGCATGACAAAAATATAAAGAGTTTAGCTGTAGGATAGAACGAAATAAAAAACACGAAAATCCCCATATTACAGTCACATATTGAAGCCTTACAAAATAAAATTAATGAAATTGATGTATTTATTTCACGACATCCACCCGTAACAGGTAAAGATATGGCTACGAAGAAATACGTTGATGATGCAATCAGCACATCGAAAAATTTCATTCGAAAGGAATTTCAAAAAGCTGACAATAACATATTTAGTAATGTTGTTAATAATAGCCATAAGGCTCTAGGAGCTATACATGATTTACAAACAGATCTTGCTAAAAACACTAAAGCCATATCTGATTTGCAAAATAAGGTTACGGGTGTTGCCAACAATGTTCATTCTTTAACTACCCGCAATACCTAATAATCATCATCATATAGCATTATGACATCGAAAGAGAAGATTCAACTTGTAGACGAGCTCCACAAACCGATACGAAGGAAGTACCCGCGAAGACGTATTATAATCAAGGGTTTGGATGATCTATGGCAAATGGATTTGGCTGAAATGCGTCCTTACGCTCATCAAAATAAAGGTTTTAAATTGATACTTGTCGTTATAGATTGTTTTTCAAAATTTGTTTGGACACGTCCCTTAAAGACAAAGACTGGCGAGGAAATTACTCGATCATTTTCTGATATACTCGCTCAATCTCGACAGCGAGTTCCGAAAAATTTGCAGTCCGATCAGGGAACGGAATTTTACAACAATAAGTTTCAAAATTTAATGAAGAAACATGGTATAAATCATTATAGCGTGTTTAGTACGATGAAGGCTTCCATGGCTAAGCGTATTATACGAACGTTGAAATCAAAATTGTACAAGTTGTTTAGTTTAAATGGTTCCTACAAGTGGTTAGACATTTTACCGAAAATTACTCAAGAATACAACAATACAAAGCATTCAACAACTGGATATAAGCCATCTCAAGTCAACAAATCAAACGAAAAATACATTTTGAATAATACCTATAGTTATTTAAAGATAGCTGGTCCACGAAAATTCAAAGTCGGTGACATTGTTCGCATATCTAAGGCTAAACATGTATTTGAAAAAGGTTATACGCCTAATTGGACTACAGAATTATTTAAAATCGTCAAAGTTAAAATTACCAATCCTGCTACGTACTTACTTGAAGATATGCAAGGCACGCCAATCAGTGGTTGCTTCTATGATGAAGAACTACAAAAAACATCGAATCCAGACATTTATTTGGTTGAAAAAATACTTAAACGAAAAGGTAATAAAATGTACGTTAAATGGTTAGGCTTAGACAAAAAACATAACAGTTGGATTGATGGAGTTGATGTTTTGTAGCAGGAGGAGGGGGAGGTTGGGGAGATTATAATTTAAAGTGAACTTCAGTTCCCAAATTCAGTTAGCAGCATGAGTTCTGAAAGTAGTGATGATGATGTCAACTACACAGCAGATATCGACAGAATTTTGAAGAACTATGAGTCTGCTGCAAAATCTGAAAATGTGAACCTGCTTTCAACACAATATTTAATTACTGGATATGAAATAAAATGTGGAATTAGTCCGGCAAGATCATTTACGCCTGCTGTTATTCTATCTCAGCAGCTTAAGTTTAAAAAAATGTCGTTTAGAACCTACGAATGGCAGACTTTTATTTCAGTAATGACGCAACAGATGACCTCGGACGAGTTCAAATCTGTTTCGTGTCGAGAGTACTGTACCATTACCCCATTAAAGTATGATGATGATTGTAAAATCATTTCTATTCAGAAACATGATGTGGAGTTTTACATGGATCAAGAAGAAATGTCACAAATTTTAAAATTAAATAATTTAATTATTCAACGTATATCGAAGTTGGAAAATTTAAATTTTTGTCAATATTACTATAATGTTTTAGATTTCTGTAAAATTATAAAGTCTGAAAATGTAAGTCCAATACAAATATTAAATACGTTTTGTTCTATAACACCAAATGATATGTTGAACAATGCTCTAAGAGAATTTGTAAACTTTTATAAGCTTAAAGTTATCAATGATTTAAATAAATAGTTTAAAAAAAGATTAAAGAATTTTTATTAAACATTTTTAATGCATTAATACAATATACATACAATAAAAGTTTAAATTTTTAAGCAATATGCACAAAGTAAGTAAATGTTATATTTTAATTAATAACATACATAATAAGTCATATTTTAATTAGAAAGTAGTTCGCGCTGAGAAACTAAAGCTAAAAAACAATCGGAGTTGGAAAATTTAAATAACAATATTACTATAATGTTTTAGATTTCTGTAAAAGTATCAAGTCTGAAAAAATGTAAGTCCAATACAAATATTAAATACGTTTTGTTCTATAACACCAAATGATATGTTGAACAATGCTCTAAGAGAATTTGTATACTTTTATAAGCTTAAAGTTATCAATGATTTAAATAAATAGTTTTAAAAAGATTAAAGAATTATTATTAAACATTTTTAATGCAAAAATACAATATACATACAATAAAAGTTTAAATTTTTAAGCAATATACACAAAGTAAGTAAATGTTATACTTTAATTAATTACATACATAATAAGTCATATTTTAATTACATACATAGTAAGTCATATTTTAATCAATTATATATATATTACCGCTCGAACCTGGGGAGAGAAGAAAACTTTTGTATCCCGGAAATTTATTATGTTCACTATCATCATCCTCAGAATCTATAAATCTGTACACATGATTCAAGGCTTCTAACAGTAAACAATACTTCATAATAGCAACTTTGACACCAATAGAAATGACTCTGATATTTATCTGTGAGAAGAGAATCTGTGTCTGTTGTTTCATGGAAATTATCAAATCCTGTTAATAATGATTTATTTTTGCTCTTGTGAGCTTCTAATAAAATTTCAAAACAATACCTACAAGCACTCATTTTATCATTGAAAATTCTTTAATATGATACACATAAACAATATCTATCCTCATCGTGATCATGTTCCCAATTTTTTAGCACAGCACAGTGTTTCTTACAGTTACAGATTCATATCTACTATAATCGATAATATTTTTGTAACTCTTTCTTAACAGCCTTATATTGTTCTCTAGCCTCGTCTGTTCTTCTCCTCACTTTGAGGCATTCACTTCTTTTCTTACTGATATCATCATTCCACCAATAAGGTACTGTATATGTGACATGTGCTTTCCTGCTGCATTTTTTGTGTGCTATTATGATTCTTTGTCTGAGATCAGATTGGTAGTCTCTTCTGGTAGGTTTTTCATCTCTTCTTTATATAGATCTGAATTAAATGTTATTTTTTTACTGCCGATCTTTGTGACCTTGGTGCCAATGTTATAAGTAATGTACTGGTGAAAAGCATTAATTTCAAGGGCTTTTGCAAAAATTAAATCATGAGCAGTCTTTGACCTTGATGATGTTTATTTGTAGTATTTTCAGTCGTTTTCCTGTTATCGAAGCCATTTTGAGTTCCTATCCATAGCTTATATCAAGGTCTAGATGAGAGTAAGTTATCTATCGTCTATAATAACAAACTAGTCAGAAAATTATCCACCGATGGATGTTCTTCGTGGTCATGCACCATGTCTTGGGGAGGGGTGGGTAAAACCTTCACCGACTCGGCCCTTCCTCTTTTTTCCGCACTCCTTGCTTTCAAAAAAGCCTCTTTGAATGCGCGACACTGCGCTCTGCCGAGCCTATGTTTCTCATCACACAACACACAGTGGTCCTCTTGTTCGCATCCATCGATATTATGTCCCTTAGTTCCACATTTGAAGCAGTGGCCATTCCTGTCTGGTCCCGTGCATTGACCGATTTCATGGTCGTAAGCCCAGCATTTGAGGCATCTTCTCAGTCGGTGCCTCTTTTCCACTTGGAACCTAACCTAACTTTTTTTATGATGGTTGAAAAAATCTGCCTTCGGCCAGGTTGTTATGGCTTACTCCAGATCCCTAATTCAACGGTATGTGGGGATGGTTTGTCCAACCCACTAAAAAACAATCCACCTCACACCTGCATGCATCAAGCAGAAGCAATACCTCGGAATCAAACTTGATTGTGTTAATCTTTACTTTGTGAAAGTTCATCTTACTAAGAACAATAAAAAACTGAACGGTTAAACTAAACTTCCACTATTTATTTGAAAAATTCGCTTTAAAATTCAATTACAGCTGTTTCGCTATAACTAGCATCGTCAGATTGACATATTGAAATTACATTTTTGTTTGTTTGTAACTAGGTACTTGATGTTGCTAAGTAGTTAAGGCTAGACCAAGTAAGGAAGTAATAAGACATAACAATATTAAAGCCTAGATGTTATTAGCCCTAAGGGATTATCCTGGATGTATTTCCCTCTAAGATCAGTATAACTGTGTAATGATATAGAAAAACCAGGAAAAAACTATATCATGCTGATCTTTAGAATAACTTAATATATTTATGTTACAATAATGTCTTATCTATGTATAAAATGAAGACTCAATCAAAGTAAACAGTTTAATAGTGGAGAACTTCCAAGATTTATTTGTTCATTAACTACTTTAAACTGTTGATCTGCTAGATGTCTTTTAATTTCAAGTTCTCTAGAAAATCTAAATTTTGTTTTTTATCACAAATGTGTAGTATATGAATGTCATTGGTGTGTATAAGTGAGTTTGGATGTTCCAAAATTACCAAAATTAAAAAAATCCGGTGTTTACAAAATTAATTGTCCAAAATGTAATGCAGTATATATAGGTCAAACACAAAGAAATTTTGAAGTAAGATTTAATGAACACTTAAGAGCATATAGATTACAACAACCAGATAAGTCGAACTATGCAAAACACCTACTGGAACATCCAAACTCACTTATACACACCAATGACATTCATATACTACACATTTGTGATAAAAAACAAAATTTAGATTTTCTAGAGGAACTTGAAATTAAAAGACATCTAGCAGATTAACAGTTTAAAGTAGTTAATGAACAAATAAATCTTGGAAGTTCTCCACTAATAAACTGTTTACTTTGATTGAGTCTTCATTTTATATATAGATAAGACATTATTGTAACATAAATATATTAAGTTATTGTAAAGATCAGCATGATATAGTTTTTTCCTGGTTTTTCTATATCATTGCACAGTTATACTGATCTTAGAGGGAAATACATCCAGGATAATCACTTAGGGCTAATAACATCTAGGCTTTAATATTGTTATGTCTTATTACTTCCTTACTTGGTCTAGCCTTAACTACTTAGCAACATCAAGTACCTAGTTACAAACAAACAAAAATGTAATTTCAATATGTCAATCTGACGATGCTAGTTATAGCGAAACAGCTGTAATTGAATTTTAAAGCGACTTTTTCAAATAAATATTGGAAGTTTAGTTTAACCGTTCAGTTTTTTATTGTTCTCCGGAATCAAACGTTTAGCTTATGCCATCAGGATATTCCTCTGCAACTGCTACGTCTACCCAGTCCTACTCTTTACTTCTTTCCTTCGACTCATTTTTTTTTCATTATGTCACAAACCATACAATATATTTTTTCCGAAACGCTCTTGCTTCCAATCATCTCTTTAATAAATTCCTCAATCGTCGGCAGCTGAACACCCCCTCTTACTCTATCCCACCTCTCGCAGTACCAGACTACGTGTTCTGGGCTGTCCTGTACACCACATACTCTACAATTATCTTTCTCAGTTTTGCCAATTCTCTTGGTATAAGTACCAAAGGATCCGTGGCCCGTCAAAAACTGAGTGAACCAGTATCCAGTGTAACGATGACTGCAATTTATCAAAAACGTTCGGAATGAGTCGTTTAGTCCATTGTCAAACTGCTCCACCTGTCCTGCCATTTACCTAAAATTCGCTTTCGAGCCATGCGTCTAACACCCTGAGTACCACCAACCCTAAATCTATAACACGTTTCGGCAATCATTAGGTCAACAGGAGGGTAACCCGCCAAAACCTGCGCCACCTTAGCCGACACACCACCCTGAGTAGAGCATGTCTCTGTATGCCAATCAACAGCACTAGTTTGCGCCTTATTTTAACCGCATTTCTCCACACCGGGGCTGCATACAGAATGGTGCTATGCACAACCTCAACTAGCATTTTTCTTTTATAAAATCCAGGACCACCCACATTTGACATCAGTTTTCTTACTGCCTCCATCTTCGCACCGGCCTTATCCTTAATATTACATGTTTGGAGAACAGTGGTCCTCTACCAATCCATACTCCTAAATATTTGGTATCTTTACTAACTGGGACGTTGTTTTGTAATAATCTAATATACTCAGCTAATCTTGTACCATGAGGGGCCTTAAGTACTGTTACGGCCAACTTATTTTGAGCCAATCTCAAACACCTGCTATCTAACCACCCTTTAGCTATCTTATTAAAGCAGTCTCGGTACGCTCGGTTATCGCTCTCCAGCACTCTCCCTCCACCAGAAGCACAAGGTCGTCTGCATACGCTATGGGTAGCACCCCAATGCCAAAATTTACCCGTAAAATTCCACTGAACAGAACGTTCCACAATGTAGGCCCGAGGACGGATCCCTACGGTACCCCATTTGTTAGTGTCTTTTTATATGATCGATTGAAATTACCCTCTGTGATAAATAGCTGCCTATTATATTAATCAGGTAGTCTGACAGATTGGCTTCTTCCAGGGTCCTCATTATGAATTTCCAACTAGCCATGTTAAAAGCGTTCTCAACGTCGATCGACAAGAGCAGCCAGTATTTACTATTCGATGTCTTAACAGCCTCTTTGATCTTTAATAATGCCTTAATGGTCGACATTCCCTTTCTAAACCCATGCTGACAGACAGGAATTAATTTTTTTTTCATTTATTTCCTCAATTAACCTCTCCAGAAAGTCTTTCCATAGTTTTTCCCATCGTGCTTAGCAAGGTCAATGGTCTAGCATATTTGGCAGACTGAATTACTCCCCCTTTTTTTGGGATCAGAACTACTGAACCAAGTTTCCATTCTCTAGGAAAATATCCTTCCTTAAGGTATATATTGTACATCTCTAGCAATTCTTTAGGGTATAACTCATATACCCAGTAAAGCACTTCCTGTGTTATCCCGTCAGGTCTAGGATTCTTACCATTTTTTGCAGATCTAATAGGAAAGTCCAGCTCATCGTAATCGTATTTATGAATGTATGTATGTATGTATGTATGTATAAGTTAGGGGTGATAATTACACTGCGACCTATAGGATCTATTTTGTCCCACCTTACTTGCCATGTTCTGATATTTTCTCAGACTTATAGCAGCTCTTCGAGTCCTATTTTCCTGAGGAAGTTTAGGACATCGTCGGGCTTCAAGTCAGGTAGATCCCCTTCCTCTATTCCATGTGCTCCTAGGTATCTAGCCCTAGAATTTTGCAAGGCAGGGCATTCTGCGAGTATGTGTATTGAGGTTTCATCCTCTTTCTCACAGAATCTGCACTTTGCTTCATCTGATAACCCTAGTTTCTTCATGTGGCTTCTTAACCGGCAATGCCCGGTTAATATTCCCGTTAAAATTCGGAGCCTTTTTTTACTGAGGTTGAGGCAGCTAAGAGATCTCTTCTGGTTATAGTTCCCCAGTAGTATCTTAGATTGCCTCAGTCCTTCCAGCTGATTCCAGTACTTGGATTTTTCTTTCTCCATTTCTTCCCTTAGTTTTCCTAAGATTACTCTACTGCTGATCCCACAAGATGGTTCTGGTCCCAAATGTGGGGTTTCAGCTCCTTTTTTGCCAGCTTATCTGCTGTTTCGTTCCCCTCTATTCCTATGTGTCCCGGGACCCATAGGAGGGTGACAGTGTTCTTCTGGCCCAGTTCATTTAGTTTGCCTAGGCATTCCCAAACCATCTTCGAACTGATTATATTTGAACTCAGCGCTTTGATGGCTGCTTGACTATCCGACATGATCACAATCTCTTGTCTGCGGTAGTTTCTTCCAATATTGAATTCCACACATCTTTCGATGGCGCGGACTTCTGCTTGAAAGATGCTCGGGTATGTGCCCAAGCTTTCTGAGTATTTGGCTCTCGGCCCAAAAACTCCTATCCCAGTTCCCTCGTCTAGCTTGGAACCGTCCGTATACCACTTTATGGTATTCTGATTTAAATTTTGTATGGTTTCTTCGTCCCATTCAGATTTATTACTCAACCTTGTGATGAATTTTCTCACAAAGTTGAATTTCTTTGGCATATTATTTTGGGGCATTTCCCAAGTTGGATCAAAATGAAGTGATCGGGGTTTTTCCCTGATAATTCCTTCTTTGATCATTCTACATATCGTTTTCTTCCTTACACTTTCTAACAGAATGTGCAGTGGGGTTAAGTTTAAAATCACCTCCATTGCAGCAGTGGGGCAAGTTCCCATTGCTCCAGTGATACATGAACAGGCTAGTCTCTGAATCTTCAAGAGATTTTCCTCGTCGTACTCAGATTAGCCCTTGCTCCCCAAGCCACTGCCCCATATGTGATTATTGGTCTCACTATTGCTGTGTACATCCATTGCAGAATACGTGGGTTGCATCCCCAGTTCTTTCCTGCAATGTTTCTGTACACCATGAGGGCCTTGGTCGCTTTGTGTATTACTTCGTCTTCGTGTTTATTCCAGAGTAACCTACTATCTAGGATTAGCCCTAGATATTTGACCTCTGTTTTCCACTCGACGATGTTCTCCCCTATTCTTATGATTTTTAGATTAGGTTTCTTTTTCCTTGTAAAGGCTACTAGTGTGGTTTTGGTGGGGTTGATGCTGAGTCCCACCGAGTCACACCATTGTTTCGCAATGTTCAGTCCTCTTTGAACAATATCACAGAGGACATTTTCATACTTCCCTTTTGCCAGGATAACCATGTCGTCGGAATACTCTTGACATGGTATGCCTTCCCTGGTCAATTGACTAAGTAGATTGTCCACAGTGAGACTCTACATAAGCGGGAATGCAACTCCCCCCTGTGGACAGCCTCTGGTCACATTAATGAAGATAGTGTCTTGTCCTGCCTTCATTTCTGCGATTCTTGTAGATAGCAGTTGCGACATCCAGATGGAAGTCGTTCTGTCTACTCCTTTCTCAATCAGTGCTCTTTTGACTGCCTCATGTGGCGTATTGTCAAAGGCCCCTTCTATGTCTAGAAAGGCACATACCACGGTCTCTTTTTTATTCAGAGCGTCTTGGATTTCGTCAGTCAATTGTATTAAAGCGGTTTCCGTGAACTTTCCCGCTTGGTACGCATGCTGACGGGGGTGCAGTGGCACCTGTTCCAAGATTTCTGTTCTAATGTAATTGTCTACAGCTTTTTCTATCGTTTTGAGAACAAACGATGTGAGGCTGATCGGTCTAAGGGATTTGGGGTGCGTAGTGTCCCGTTTCCCTGCTTTTGGGATGAAGGTGATTTTGGCCCTTCTCCACGCTTCTGGTATGTATCCCAGTTCAAGGCTGCTCCGACTAATTAGGATCAAGTGTGGAATTATTGCCTCTTGGCCCTGTTGAAGTAGGGCAGGAAATATTCCATCCGTTCCAGGGGTTTTGAACGGCTGGAAGGTGTTCATAGCCCATCTCAGCCGTTCCTCACTGCATATGAGCTTTGCCATTGCAGTGTCTTCCCTGGTAGGTCTTTTAGCTTTCTCATTTATTTTTCCGGAAGGGACTATTCCTCCGGGAAAGTTTCTAACAGGAGCAGAGCTCTTTCTTTTTCGCTTTCTGTGAAGCTTCCATCTGGCTTCCGTAATGCCATTACAGTGTCTACTTTCCCTTTTGCCAAGACTTTGTGTAGCCTTGCTGCAGAGGGTGTAGCATCTATTTCTTCGCAGAATTTTCTGAAGCTGTTTCTTTTCGCTTTTCTAATCTCCTTATTATATGTTGTAAGTTTCTCGGTGTAGCTTTGCCAATCTCCGTTACGTTTGGCTCTATTAAAGAGCTGTCGCGTTTCGGATCTTAAGTTTGACAGCTGACTGTTCCACCATATCGCATATTTTGCTTTTCTAGTCCTTTGGAGAGGACAACTGAATTCATAGGCATCGATTATTGCCTCGTTCAGCTCTATGAGATCTTTTTCTAATGCCAGGTGATTCCTGGCATTTCTTTTAGTCTTGAGATTTGCAAGATTTATGTTCAGGTTAGTGTTGTAATTTTCCCAGTTAGTTTTCCTGGGGTTTCTCCTGAGTGCTGGCTCAGGAGGATTACACTCTAATCTGAACGTAATCATTCTATGATCATAGAGGGATGGTTCATTCGATACTCTCCAATCTTTCACCCTATCCTTAAGATTCGGTGTACTTAGTGTTATATCTAGTACTTCCTTTTTTGTTCTGGTTACAAACGTAGGGGTATTCCCTATATTGTGTATAACAAGATTTTTATTAAATATAAATTCTAAAATTTTCTTCCCTCTTTCGTTGGTGTCTGTGCTTCCCCATATGGTATTGTGACCATTGGCGTCGCATCCTATGAGAAGCGGCAGCTTCTTCTGTTCACAGTACTCGACTAGTCTTTGCAGTTCTGTAGGCGGTGCAGTCTCGTCCCCTGCAAAGTAGCATGATGCTATCATGACTTCTTGACGTCTGTTCTCGAACTCGAGGTTAGCTCGAATCGGAACGAGGTCTCTCGTCATGAACTCTGACACACAAAAGTGATCAATGCTGTTACTTACCAAGATGCATGCTCTGGGTATGTCTACATTACTCACTTTGTGTATCAGTTTGGCTTCCCTACTTGCGAGTCCTCTCACCTGACCATCACGGACCCATGGTTCCTGGATCAATACCAATCCCATTTGGTTTCTGATAAACGTCCTTGAAATAACCGCCGATGATCCCTTGGCGTGATGGGCGTTTATCTGAGCGATATTAATTCCCGCCATTTTTCTTACCTTGGTTCGTGGAATAGGGGATACTGATGTTCTGGCACTCTAGTTCATAACTGCTCATGCTTGTTGAGGTAATTTTCCAAACCTTTTGTTGTTGCATTCTATTGGTGTCTTTATTTTTATCTTGCATTTGGAATTGGATTGTACGGTGCTCGCTCATGTTTACCTCTTCATCGTTGACGTACCAGTTTTATATTTTTGGACTGGTTTTCCTGTTGGTTAGTGTAGATTGTAGATTGCAAAAGAGGTCGATTGGCCCAGTTGACCTTACTACACTGCGACCTATAAGATCTTTTGTGTATACCCTACATCTATATTTTAGTCCAAAAGGTCTAGGCTTCTAAGAAAGTCCATTATCCGTTTTGGAGCTAGGTTTGTAATCTGATCAGGATCAAGGAATACCTGTTCCAGATATTTATGGCGTTGCCGAACAATTACTCTGCAATTGCCGATAATATGTTCTGACGTCTCATCTGCCTCATCGCAGAATCTGCATGTCCCACTGTCCAATATGCCCATTTTGCAGAGATGGTATCTGAGTGAGCAGTGTCCAGTGAGAATTCCTGTGATTACTCTGAGATCAGATTTCTGAAGCTCTAAGAGTAATTTCGCGTAGCGGGCAGAGGGTCGTAATAACCTTTTTGCCTGTCTTTGGCCTGGAACATTTTTCCAGTAGGCTGCACTGAGTTCCTTTTCATATTTTCGAACTTCTCCAATAATGCGGCTTTTTGATATGCCACAAAATGGTTCAGGTCCGATAAAAGGAGCACAAGCTCCTTCCTTTGCGAGACTATCGGCAATCTCATTTCCGACAATTCCTTTATGCCCTGGCACCCATAGCAACGTTAATTTGTTGCGACTAGCCAGTTGTTTAAGGGATTGTTTACAATTCCAGGCTATTTTTGACTCATAGGTTGTGGACTTCAGAGCCTTCAAAGCAGCCTGACTATCAGATGCAATAAATATTCTTGCTGTGTTGAGGCCTTTTCTTAGGCACTCTTGGGCACAGAATTCTATTGCTAATAGTTCTGCTTGAAATATTGTTGGAGCATTTCCAAGGGCTGCGGATATCCTAATATTAGGACCTGTGATCCCTATTCCTACTCATTCGTTTGTTTTTGACCCATCAGTATAATAAGTGAGGGCACCTTTTGTGATTTGAGCGATTTCGTTTTCTGTCAACTCGCGGTCGTTAATAAAAACATCTAACGCGAGTTCAAAATCTTGTTTTGCAGGCATTACGTCTGTAGGCATCTTCATGATTTGGGTTGTTACAGCCCTTAATACCTCAAGATGTCCTGTTAAGTCACCGGGTTTCAGAGATTTGGTCTGTGTCAGCCTATAGGCATTTTCCAGAGCGATCCTCTGTACATGTAAATGTAGTGGAGGAAGGTCTAGCATTGCCTCTAAGGCTGCGGTAGGACACGATCTCATAGCACCCGTGATCCCAATACAGGCAAGTCGTTGCACTTTCTGCAACTCGTTTATTGCCTTTTGCTGCTTTGTTTTGGTCCACCAAACCATCGCAGCATAAGTGATAATGGGTCTGACAACCGTTAAATATGACCAGTAGATCATTTTTGGCTTCAGACCCCAGGTTTTCCCAAAAAGCCTACGGCACATCCAGAAAGCCCTTATTGCTTTTGTGGTAATATGAGTGAGGTGTGCATTCCACGTAAGTTTCCTATCAAGGATGACTCCTAGGTACTTAACCTCTTCTGAGAAAGAAAGGGTTACTCCATTCATGATCGGAGGCTGTAATGTTAGTTTCCTCCTGTTAGTGAACGGAATAAGTGTCGTTTTGTTGGGATTGACTGATAGCCCTTCCCTCGAACACCAAGTAGTTATAATGTTTAAGGCCTGGTGCATGCGTTCGGCAATAATACCGTCATGTTTGCCTCTAGCCACTATAACTAGGTCGTCAGCATAGCCCAGAGCACGAAATCCTGCTCTTTTGAGCTTTGTTAGGAGGTCGTCAACCACTAGCGACCACAGTAGAGGTGATAAAACTCCTCCTTGAGGACAACCTTTTACTGCTTTTATAGTAGTTGATTTGCCTCCTAGGTAGGTAATAATTTTCCTAGTATTTAGCATGGATTGAATCCATTTAGTTATGGAAGGTTCGATACCTTTTGCTGTTGCGGCGGCGCTGATTGATTCATATGAGGTGTTGTCAAACGCACCCTCTATGTCTATGAATGCACATAGCGCCACTTCCTTTGATCCTATTGCCTTTTCTATGTCTTTTACGAGACAGTGCAAGGCATCCACGGTGGATTTGCCTAATTGGTAGGCAAATTGTTCTTTGTGAAGCGGTATGTTTGTTAAATATTCGCTTCTTATATATGTATCAAGTATTTTTTCCATACTTTTAAGTAGAAAGGAGGTAAGGCTTATGGGTCTATATATGACTTCGGCTCCTCTGGAGGGCGTTTGCCACTCTTAGGAATGAAGCATACCCTAACCTCTCTCCACCCTTTTGGAATGTAGCCCAAGATGAAGCTCATCTTGAATAATTTGACTAGATGAGGAGTTAATGTATCAACGCCCTGTTGTAGCAGGGCTGGGAAGACACCATCCTCTCCAGGAGATTTGTAGGGCTTAAAGCTATTTATTGCCCATTTAATTTTGTTTTTTGTGAAGATTTTTCCCGCTAGGCTTTTTGCAGCTCTTGATGTTCTGTAATTAGATTCATCAAGATAACCCTTGGGTCATCTTCAATGAGTGTTGACCCGGGAAAGTGAGATTGTAGTAAGCAACTCATGCTTTCCTCTATGGTTGCAGTAAACTCTCCGTTTGGCTTTTTTAGAAGTCCAATACCGTTTGAGTGGTCCTTTGAAATTACTTTTTGGAGGCGTACTGCTGGGGCTAATTCAGTTATCCCCTCGCAGAATTGCCTCCATGTTCTTCTCTTAGACCTTCTAAGTTCTTTGTTGTATTCTGTTAGAGCCTTTTTGTAGGCATCCCAGTTACCTATACTTTTGGCTCTATTAAAAGCTTTACGGGCTTGAGCTTTTAACTGGTTAGTGTAACGTCGATAAAAGATGGCCCGTTAGCGTTTGCAAATGTTGGTTTATTGCCCTCGTTTATCAATACCAGATCGTTGGATTCGATTTATTCCTCTAGTATGGCAGCTTAACGTGCTTGAGATATTAGCACGATTACAATGAGGATTACATAATATTTCATTTACATTCAGTTTTGTATATTAAAGGTTATAATTTACACTGTATTAAGTAGGTTTTCTTCCTTTAGTAGCTGAAGGACTTTGGTAATTTGGTTCGGGCTAGACAAGATAGTCTTGATTTCGCTTTCAATTCCTAATATTTTGCGTCTATTTGTGTAGTAGAGACAAACTATTAGCATATGGATAGGATATGGTTAATTGAACCTGGCAGTGCTGACAGTGGGGTTGAGGAGATGAGTTCATTAAGTGGCCGTGAGTGAGTCGGGTATGGCTGTCGGCTTTTTCCTTCCTTGTTAGATCCGGCATGTCGAATCTGTCGATCTTAGGGTGTATTCTTTTTAGGAATGTTGTAGAACTGTTCCAATGGTTCTGCCAATTCTTGCGGACAAGTTGTTTAATATCAATTTTTAGATCGGTGGATATTTGTAAATTGATCGGTTTGGATGATATTAATGCTGCTTTCTTTGCAAGACAATCGGCTTTTTCGTTGCCAGTAATACCTGTATGGGAGGGGACCTATATGATGGTGATAGAAACGTCACGAGAAATTAACTTTTGGCAGGTATCGTGAATACGTTGAACAAGAGGGTGGTTGGGAAAAAGATTATTATTGACTGAATCGATGATAAAGAGTCTGTACAAATGGCAATATGCTAATGGGGTTCTGTAATAAATTTAAGAGCTTGTAGGATGGCATATAGCTCTCCAGTAAATACACTGCAAGAGTTGGAAATTCGGTATGAGCCAAGGGATGTGAAAGTGGTGGTAACAGCACATCCAACTCCATCCTTAGTTTTTGATGTATCAGTCTAGAAGATCATGTCGTACTGCTTTTTGTCCAGTATTTCCATAAATGCTTTTCGTATAATCGCATGATTTGTATCTTCTTTTGGGTACTTGGTGAGAGAAAGTTCGAAATTCGTGAGAGAAGTGGTCCAGGGAGGATTTGTTGATGTGGGTATTGGGATAGTTTGGGAAAGTTGAATATGTGATTTTATTAATTGAAGTAGGGTGAGAATGGAATATATTCGTGGTGTGGGAGACTCAATATTCGTGCTACAAAGTGTTGTGATTTTAGGAAAAGCTGGGTTATAGGGATTTGCTGAGACTGTAGTTGAGTAGGAGAGAAGGAGGTATTGACGTCTAAGCCAGTGTGACGGAGAAATGGTCAGAGATGTGTCTGGTAGGATTCTTAAGACTATTTTAATATAAATGCAGGAAAAGTCAGGTTGAAAGCTCTAAAAATTATATTGACAACTAATAATTTGACAATACTTGTCAAGATAAACAACAATGAAGAGCATGTTACAAAAAGAACAAATATACGGAGCGTTCACATCTTCTGTAACATTCTACCCCTTCGTATTGTAAAGCTATTTTTCAATACAATCTTGAATTTTGTACAACCTTCGGACTGGTCTTTTATAGGTTCCATGAGCAGTGCGAACGTCAGCAACTCGTACAACATCGTCTTTTCCTTTATAGGTCTCTTTGACAATTCCCATTGGCCAATCGTTTCGTGGTAAATTGCTGTCGTTTATAACTACCAAATCACCTTTGTTTAAATTTGGTTCAGATGTACTCCATGTTTTTGATAGTATCAAAGTGAGTAGGTATTCGCGCAACCACCGTTTCCAAAATTGATCGATTAAAATCTGTGATACTCTCCAGTGTTTTCTCGCATGCAAATCGCCATCATTAAATACTCCTGGAACATTAATATTTGTGGATCTGCCTATGAGTATATCGCTGGGAGTAATACTTGGATTGTCTTCAAAGTGTTCTGATACCGGTGTGAGTGGTCTGCTATTCATTATAAACTCTGCTTCAGCAAATACGGTTTGGAGAACTTCTTCGGTGGGATGTCGATCTTTGAGAATGGCAGATAGTGCTCTCTTGAAGCATCCAATTAGGCGCTCCCAGATTCCTCCCATGAACGGAGCTAAGGGAGGATTAAACTTCCAGAGGATACCTCGATTGGTTACTTCATTAATAACAGTCTGCAGCTCGAATTCTTCAAAAGCCTCAAGTAACTCTCTGTTTGCACCGTGAAAGTTTGTCCCATTGTCGGACCATATAACTTTTACTTCACCTCTTCTGGACAAAAATCGACGAATTGCCATAATGCATGAATCTGAACTTATGCTGTGAGCAATCTCAACATGAATCGCACGCATTGTTAAACATGTGAATATCGCGCCATATCTTTTTCTGTTCGACGACCAATTTTAACGAAAAATGGACCAAAAAAATCCAAACCAGTGGACGTGAAAGGTTTTTCCTGGTAAAGTAATCGTTCCTTTGGTAAAAGTCCTATTTGAGGTTGCATCGGCTTAGCAAACTTTCTTCTGCAGTCTGAGCATTTTTTAATAATATTCTTCACGTATTGTCGTAGTTTCGGAATGTTAAACTTTCGTCGTAATTCGTTAAGAACCGTTTCTAGACCTTGATGACCAAACGTTTTGTGAATGTGAATAATCATTTTCTGTACATATGGGTGTCTACCATCAAGAACAATAGGTTCTTTTTCAACGACTGTTATTTCATTCATATTTTGAATTCTACTTCGTATTCTGAGTATTTTGTCGTTGTCCAAAATAAGAGGCAATTTCGGCAGTCTGCCATTACGGTTTGGTTTGTTATTTTGCGTGTTTTGTATGTCTGTCATAAAATATTCTTGTTGTACTGATCTCCACCATTGTTTCTCAGCCCATCGTAGTTCTTCAGAGGTTAAAAACGTTGTGTCTTTATTTTTGTTTTTTCTTGATATTTCAATAAACTGTAAAATTCTTCCTGTAATTCTCAATATTTTTATCCAGGTGTAGTGAGTTTTAATTTCTGGTAAACTTTCTTCTTTAGGTTCATCCAAAACTAGAGAAATTTCTTCAAACCATAGAGCATCTTCGGATTGCATTGATCTTTCAACAGGGAATTCTTTTTCGTTCAAATATAGGAATTTTGGACCGCTAAACCATCTTGAAGAATTTTCAAATTTAGTTTTAGTGGTACCGCGTGTGCAGTTATCGGCTACATTTTCAGATGACGGAACCCATCTCCACTCTTTGACATCGGTAAACTCCAGAATCTCACCAACTCTTGCTGCAACGTATGTTTGCAACTTCTTTTCTGTGCGTAGCCATTGAAGTACAGTTTTCGAGTTACACCAGAAATATCTTCTGTGAATTTTGAGTGTTTCAAGAGATTTCATGATTTCTTCGCATAGTCTAACCCCCATAAGAGCAGCGGTTAACTCTAGCTTGGGGACTGTCAGAGTTTTTAACAGGGTAACTCTTGCTTTGGAGGCGATCAAGGATACTGAAATGTCGTTGTTGAAGACTAGACGTAAAAAAACTACTGCTGAGTATGCTTCTTCGTTACTGTCTGAAAAGGTGTGGAGTTCTATTCTGCTTGCTTCTTTATGTCCCGGGTTAAAGCATCTTGGTATTTTGATTTCTTTAACAGATTCCAATTCTTTTAACCAGGCAGTCCAATCTTTTAGTGATAGAATCATCCCATCCAATGCCTGAGTGCCATATATTTTGCAAAATAATGCTACTTTTGATTGTGACAGGTGACAGAAAACCTAGTGGATCGTACAGGGACATTGTCATTTTTTGGACTTGTCGTTTGGTTGGAATTTCAGTGCCATTTAGAATATTTTTCGGTATCTTGTCAAATTTTAGATTAAAAGTAAAACAGTCTTCTTTCGATTTCCATAGCAACCCTAGGACTCTGTCTTCAGAATTGCTTTGATCTAATTGGGAAATTCGGCCTTCAGCAACATGACTAGCTAGAATTCCTTTCAGCACTTCTTCGGAATTTGAAATAAAGTTTCGGATCATAAACCCTCCTTTTGCGTGGACTTCTATAACTTCGTTTATCAGTTTAATAGCACTTTCTGTTGTTTCTGTGTTATCGATTATTGATTATTACGTCTGCAACTGTAATTTCTGCATGCTTATGGTTATTGTCTTGTAAGTCACAGGTACCATGCAGGGTCCATCCTATTTTTGTTTTTGACACCATTGGATATGATGGATGAGGGTGGATTATTTGCCGTGAAACAATTAAGTCAATATTGTTCTGACCAATAAGCAGCAATGGTTTGCTAAGTTCTTGTAAATCAGCAATGTATTGTTTTATTGACGTGTATTTTTCGGACAAAAGTTGAAGATCATGTTTGGGTTCAGGGAGATTTAGATTCGATACCGTTCGTATGTGCTTCAGTTCATAAAAAACAGGACTATTTTTTGCAGCGATAACAGTTTCGATTTCTTGAGAATTGGCCTCAAAACGGGAAATCTCTCCAGTCCATTTGCAACACAGTGGTTTGACAGGACCAGATAATCCAATCTCTTTAGCAAACGAAGATTCTACAAGTGTTGCGGTACTACCTTCATCTAGAAGGGCGGTTATACAGAAAATTCCATTTGGACTTTTAATTTTTACTGGTACAAGTTTTAAAAGCGTGCATTTTGTGTCATCTGCCTTCGCGTTGTGAATATTCTCAATGTTAAACCTCGGTTCTTGAGCCTGAAAAGCTTCTTTGTGGAGTAATTTGTGGTGATATTTCACGCATTGATTAATGCCACATTGTTCTCTTTTCTTGCATTTTCCTGAGTGACTTCTAAGGCAACAGAAACAGATATTAAGTTTTTGAACAATTTTCCAGCGTTGCCGGGCATCTGCACTTTGGAATTCTGTACATCTCTCTGGTGGATGAAACTGGTTTTTTACAAATCTTGCACTGTTTTATAACAGTTTCTAGTTGTGGTTGTGGTGGTGACTTTTTTGTAAAACTTCTTGTACTAGAACCTTGTTGGATGTCGCTTGTTTCTGTAGATTTCGGTATGAAAGATATTCTAGAAACTGCATCAGACATTTTTTCGGCCCAAAGGGAAAAATTTTGGAGCATCTCTTCATTTTTTTCTATTCCTTTTTCTACTAGATAGCTTCCCCACTGCGTAAGTAAATATGGCGGAAGTTTATTGACCAACTTTCCTAGAATAATTCGTTGATTTACAAAGTTTTACATGCCATCTTGTGCTACAATAGCAATATTTCGAACAGCATTACTAAATTGCAAAAATATGTCAAGATTTGCTACGTATGGAATTTTTTGAACTTCTGACAAAAGCTCTTCCATTATAAGCTCTTTTCGACCGTACTTTTTCTGCAGTATATTCAAGATATCATCTGGTGTTTTTGCTGTTATTAAAAGCATTTTTACTGTTTCTCTAGCTTCTCCGCAAAGACAGTTGTTTAGGCGTAAAACATTTTCTTCTGGTGAAAACGAACATACTTTAGTGGTCAAATTATATTGTGAAAAGAAAACTGGCCATTTTAAACATGAGGTTCCGTCAAAGTTTTGTAACTGACTACCAACTGTTTGCCTGACTAGCATATTGTTTATTGATTTCGACAAATTGTCTACTTTTTGTTCGTATTCATTGTTTGATTTGGTCCAGTTTTGAACATTTTAAAAATTTGTGACATTCTGAGTAGATAAGTTAACGCTTTGAAGGTCATCTTCGGATTGGCTTTCATCTACAGAATCTGAAGAATTCTCGAAAAACTCCTCATATTTTTCAAGCCGGTTTGTTTTTGTAACTAAACGGTTTTCGAAAATTTTTAAAAGTTTTTCAATTTTTGTTTTGTCTTTTTTCTTTTGTTCTATTATTTCTGGATTTAAATTTGTTTCGGTATCTATTTCGCTCTCTAAATTAACTATATCCTCTTGCATTTTAAAAATATTGTCTTGAATTTTATCTATCTTCGACTGCATTTCTAGCAGTTTAGTTTTCCTACTAAATTTCCGTATATTTGGTTTAGATTTTACGCTAGATGCTCTTGAAATATGTGAGTTTTGAGAATTTGAAGGTATTTGGAGAGTATTGTTATCAGAATTTTGAATATTTTGGACATTTTGTTTGTCATTTTTAAATAATTCAAAAATGTTATTGATCAAATATTTAGCAAGATGCTTGGCAGACAGATCTTCATTTGGTTTGGTTCCAAAAAGACATAAACTTTGTAAATGTAGTGGACTTAAAGATTTTCTAACAAATTCTACGTGTTTATCATAATCGTCGGTATTTTCGTGGAAAGTAAAACCAGAGAAGGAAAGTATGCTCCTTTTTAGTGAACTACATGTACTAGTCTTACCATACAGCGCCGAAAAAAAGGATATTTGGAGGCTTTTAACAAGTTTCTTCACTTCTGTCTCCATACCTGGTACATCTTTTAAAATTTTGGTTTGAGAATTCATTATTCCAGTGAAACCTGTTGTTGCTAGGGAAGTTCTTAGGCGAAGGACCACTTTGTGACGGAGAAATGGTCAGAGAGGTGTCTGGTAGGATTCTTAAGACTATTTTATTATAAATGCAGGAAAAGTCAGGTTGAAAGCTCTAAAAATTATATTGACAACAACTAATAATTTGACAATACTTGTCAAGATAAACAACAATGAAGAGCATGTTACAAAAAGAACAAATATACGGAGCGTTCACATCTTCTGTAACAGCCAGAGAGGGGGTTCATTGGCTTCTATATAAAGGCTCTCCGCAGGACTGAAACGGAAGACCCCAACACATAGTCTGATCGCAGTGTTGTGTATAGTGTTGAGTTTTAAGAAGGGATTTGGATGCAGTCATATAGAAAATACTACCATAATCTAGTTTGGATCGGATCAAGGACCTGTAAATTTTTAAGAGAATGGATTCACTAGCACCCCAATGATAGTACGATAGTGTTTTTATGATATTTAGACTTTTGAGGCAGTGTCCTCTAATTTCTTGTATATGATGTTTCCAAGAAAGACGAGAATCAAATAATAGACCTAGTATTTTACAATGTTCGACAACTGGAATGGGTTGAGAATTTATGAAAATGTTTGGTACAGTAGCCAGCGCTGTTCTGCTAAATTTAATCAACCTGGATTTAGTAGAGGAGAGGGAAAGGCAAAGGGCAGTAATTCTACTATGGACCATATTTACAGCCTTTTGTAAAAGTTTGCATGTGGAAGATGTGTTGGCCCCATGGGAGTAGAGTATAAGGTCGTCGGCAAATATAGTGGATTTGACGGGAGTAGGAAGTATAGTGCAAATATTGTTAATTGCTAAAGTGAATAGGGTGGGGCTTAATATGGATCCTTGGGGAACTCCATCTTGTTGAAAATGAGAAGGAGAAAGACACCCATTGACTGAGACTCTGAAAGACCGAGTGGTGAGAAAGTGCTTAATAAATACATATATATTTCCTTTGAGCCCATATAAGGACAGTTTTTCAAGAATAAACTGTCTGGGTATGGTGTCGAATACTGCTTCAATGTCAAATATCGATTCTATTACTTTTTGTTTTGAGTTTATGGCATTGGTAATATCCGTTTGAAGAAGTACGAGATTAGTTCATGCTATTTATATCTTGAAGAGTGGGCGTGATTAGATTAAGGGAGGAAGATTCCTGGGGGGTTGGTAATTCATGAGGCTTGAGTTTATTTCGGAATTTTTCATCAAATTTTGCAGCTAATGTATTGCAAATAATTTGCTTGTTGCTAGAGGAGATGCCGTTGGAAATTAAACATGATATTTTGGTGTTGGTCTTTTGACTTTGTACCTGTCGAATTTTTTTCCACGTTTGAGTGACACTTGCGTTATCACCTATAGTAGACACATATTGCTGCCAAGATTTTGTTTTGCTATTTTTAATGACATATTTAGCATGCGCTTTAAGTTTTTTATATTTTATTAAATTTTCAGAACTTTTATGTCTGGCGTAGTAGTTAAGGTCGGTTTTAGATTGTCGAACAGCTTGTTCGCATTGAGAATTCCACCAGGGAACAAATTTATGTCTGGGATTAAGAGTGGCCTTTCCAATATGATTGTTAGCTGCTGAAATAATGGCTTTATTGAAAGATTGTAAGAAAATGCCGCTACTATTGCATAAAAGATATTCTCGTAAAAGAGATTCGGCTTGGGTGGAAAACTCCTCCCAATTTGCTTTATTGAGGCGCCAATAATTTCTCTCGAAAGCTTCTTTATCAATATTATTGCGGATAATTATTGGGTAGTGATCGCTATGATATAAGTCATCCGTTGTTTGCCAGATCAAAGTAGGAGTAGTTCTGGAGTCACACAAACTTAGGTCAATGGATGAAAAAGTACCAGAAGCAATATTTAAATGGGTATATGAACCTGTATTGAGGAGACATAAATCGATACAATTTAATATGTTTTCAACAACTCTACCACGTCCAAATGTATTGTTGGATACCCACATAGTATTATGGGCGTTAAAGTCCCCCTACAATTAGGAAGGGGTGAGGAAGTTGGTAAACCAGATCAACTAGCAGTTGTTTTATGATCGGGAGGGATATAGATAGGGCATATAGTTAATTTGTCTGGACAGTGTGTTGTTACAGCAATTGCTTCAAGGTTGGTGGTCAGAGGAATATGAGTAGAGTAAGAGTCATTGGATATGAATATAGATGCTTCTTCACTAGCTCTAGAATAGTTGGTTTTGATGTAATGATACCCTTCATAGTTTCTCAGTAACGGAGTGTAGCGAGATGTGAAATTTGTTTTCTGTAGGCGCAGGATATCCGGTTGGTACTGAGATATAAGTTGTTGTAGATGCTCAATGCGCGGATAGTATCCGTCACAATTCCATTGGATTATAGTGAATTTATTAGCTTAATTCATAGAGGTCGTTTTCTTCACAATTTGAATCACCGTCGTTGGAGCTAAAGGATACGAGACTAGAAGTGTTAGCTGTACCAGAGCTCAGAGAAGTTTTGATTTTTTTTTTGAAGTCGTGTTATACGATTTTTAAGTGCTCTATCTGATATAACGTAATAGATTTGCTTTAGATCCTCAAGAACAGCATTTATATTACTTGTAAATTGCCGTGCTTCAGCAAGTGGATCGTTGTTGCCAAATGAGTTTTCTAGAAAGGCAATTAGTTGGTCAGATGAAATTGAAAATGATTTTATTAAGCTTTCTATGGAAGTGCGAGCGGAGAGGCTAATAGTTTTTTCAACTGTTTTGGTTTTCTTCTTAGGATTTGATTTTGGTGTAAGAAATGTATTTTTATAAAGGGCATTTATAGTGTCTTCATTGTGCGTAAAAGGTATTGCTATGACTGATTCAGGTTGAGAACCAAGGCTTGAGTCATTGAAGTGCATTCTTTTGAAACCCGAGGCCTTAGGAGTGGATTCAGTTTGGACACTAGATAAAATTGTCTGAGTGGTAAGGTTATCATTACGACAGTCTGGAGTGGGGATGGAAGGGACAATGGAAGTTTGTATTTACACTATCAGTGGGATTTGCAATGGAAGAGTTTGTATTTATACTATCAGTTGGATTCTTCGATTCATTAGATGTGGAGCTGGAAGAGGGATTGGGAGGATTTCGACATGCTTCGGCGGTGTGTCCAGCCTGCGTGCAGATAAAGCATTCTACTAAGAACAATAAATAACTACACAGTTAAACTAAACTTCCACTATTTATTTGAAAAATTCGCTTTAAAATCAATTACAGCTGTTTCGCTATAACTAGCATCGTCAGATTGACATATTGAAATTACATGTTGTTTGTTTGTAACTAGGTGCTTGATGTTGATAAGGAGTTAAGGCTAGACCAAGTAAGGAAGTAATAAGACATAACAATATTAAAGCCTAGATGTTATTAGCCCTAAGGGATTATCCTGGATGTATTTCCCTCTAAGATCAGTATAACTGTGCAATGATATAGAAAAACCAGGAAAAAACTATATCATGTTGATCTTTACAATAACTTAATATATTTATGTTACAATAATGTCTTATCTATGTATAAAATGAAGACTCAATCAAAGTAAACAGTTTAATAGTGAAGAACTTCCAAGATTTATTTGTTCATTAACTACTTTAAACTGTTGATCTGCTAGATGTCTTTTAATTTCAAGTTCTTCTAGAAAATATAAATTTTGTTTTTTATCACAAATGTGTAGAATATGAATGTCATTGGTGTGTATAAGTGAGTTTGGATGTTCCAGTAGGTGTTTTGCATAGTTCGACTTATCTGGTTGTTGTAATCTATATGCTCTTAAGTGTTCATTAAATCTTACTTCAAAATTTCTTTGTGTTTGACGTATATATACTGCATTACATTTTGGACAATTAATTTTGTAAACACCAGATTTTTTTATTTTGGTAGTTTTGTTTTTACATTTAACAATTTTGTTCCAATACTATTTTGTGTTTTAAATGATATTAATGCTGATGTTGCCGAAGATATTATTTTTGAAATTGCATTGGAAATATTTCCACAATATGTAATACTTTTATAGCTTTTAATGTCTTTAGTTTGTTTTGGAAATATTAGTTCTAGTGACATTTTTTGTTCTTTCTTATTAATTAATTTATTTATCAAATGTTTTGGATAGCCATTAGATGTAGCCATTTGTTTTATGATCTCAATTTCTTTATTAAAATTACTTTTGTTCATTGGAATTGAAAATGCTCTATGTATCATGGAATTATAAGCTGCTAATTTATGTGATAGTGGATGAATTATATGGTATGGTTACATCTGTTTGTGTAGGTTTTCTGTATATTGAATAATTTAATGAATTATTAACTTTTTCAATTCTTAAATCTAGAAAATTAATTGAATTATTTTCTTCAACTTCTAAAGTAAAATTAATTTTAGGATGCAAGGTATTAATATAATTAAAAAATATATCTAACTGCCGTTCGCTACCTACAAAACCTGCTAACACATCATCAACATATCTATACCAAAATACAATATTGTTTTTATAACTAGAATTAAAGATTTTGTTTTCTTAATTATCCATAAATATATTTGCCAAAATTGGAGAAATAGGACTTCCCATGGGAAGACCCTCATTTTGAATATAAACTTTGTTATCAAAAGTAAAATAATTTTGACTAATGCATACATCAAATAGATCAATTATGTCTGATATTATACCTGGATGGATATTTCTTTCATCTAATAGCTTTTTAACTAGAACTATACATTCTTTAGGTGGTATTTTTGAGAACATATTAGTTACGTCAAACGATACTAATTTAGTATTATTTTGTAAATTACATTTATTCAATTTTTTGATCAAATCTAATGAATTTTGTACTGAATATTTAGATGTGTAACCATAATTGTTTAGGATACTATTTAATTTTTTAGCTACTTTAGTATTAGGAGTGTTAACATACGAAACTACCGGTCTAATTGGTTTTGAATCTTTATGTAATTTAATTGTTCCATATAATTCTGGACATTGAGGATTTTTATTTACTAGGTATTTTTTATCGAAGTCATTAAATAGGTAATTTGAATGATTTACATGTTCTCTTATTTGGTTAGAAAATTTCTGTGTAGGATCGTTTTTTAGAATTTTGACATTACTTGACATTATGAAATCATTCACTTTAGATTTATAATCTTCTCTTTTTAAAATTACTGTTGAGTTACCCTTATCTGATTTTGTTATAATTAGGTTATTTTCATCTACTTTATTTTTGACTGATTTTAAAGCTAAAATGTCATTTTTAATACTTTGACTTTGGAAGTTTAGTTTAACTGTGCAGTTATTTATTGTTCTTAGTAAGATGAACTTCCAAAAAGTAGAGGTTAACACAATCAATTTCATTAAAGCATTCTAGTTTATCTGTACTAAGTTTGAATTTCATAGTTTTCTTTGTCTGGAATAACGTAGCCGGATCGTCGAAAACTTAAAAATATAGGAATACATATCTTCAGGTGATCCAGTGCGAATAAGGGTAATGGGGGATGTCAGTTGTAGGCCAAGATCGTTTTTAATAGCCTGTTCGATTAAGTGATCAGGAATGGATGGAGAACAACTTCATATTAGTAGCCTTTTAGAGGGACTAATCAGTCGACGAATGGGAACTACTTCTTCTTTTATAGCAACAGTAGGGTGGTTTTTAATTAGATTGTCAACGATAGTGGTGGATGCCAGGAAAATACAGATTCGATGGTTAGAAATGCGGGAAGCATGGGTAATACCTTTTGGTGTAATGATCTCGCCGATTGCCTTGATGTAATCGAAAAGATTTTTGTCTGCGAGTGCGTTTATGACTATTGCTTGATTTCTACTAGGATATGATGTTATTGTCGGTGCTGGTTTTCTTGTAATGGTTTTAGCAACATCAGCAAAACTTGGTGCAGTAATTTTAGTAAACATTATTAAACATTCTGGATGCCAAAATATTTAACGAAAAATGGCTCAGTATAACTGGCCTATTAATATGTAGTTTATGATTTCAGGTAATATAAAAATACCACATACCAGTTTGAAACAGCAAAAACTTATCACTTGCGTTAATTAGCACTCGAACGAAAAACACTACCTTCACGTTCGGAAGCCACACGTAGAATGGAAATAAATATATTATATAAGTATAATTATATAAGTATTTTCCTTTTCTTTATAGTTATTAATTTCCCAAGGCGTGGTTTTTTGTGTCTTCGTATTTTTTTCTCCTCTTTTAATTGTTTGTTTTCTTCTCCAGGTTCCTTATTTTATTTTTTAGTTCCGCCTCTGTATTTGTTTCGCTTTTATACTTTTCTTCATTTTCCTTCTTGAAGGCTTTGATCTCACTTTCTTGTTGCCGAATTTCTTTACGAAGCTCCTTTATTATCTTATTGAATTCTGACTCAAGGTTATGCTCAGCTTTTCCAACTCTTCTAGCTTCATCTCTTAGAGTTTCGGTTATTTGCATTATCGGCAGGTGTACGTTCCGGTTTTCTTATGTGAATCTGTAGATCTTTTTAATGTTTGTGGTCATGTCATTTAACCTAGCTGACAATTCCGCACTGTCTGGAGTTTTTGTCAAAACTATCCGCCCAGATTCGGGCGACCCACGTTTCTTCCTGTTTTTGGAACCCTCTCGGCCATGTTCCTTTTGGTCGATGAATATAACTTCGTCCTCCGAGCTTGTGTCCGATGTGAGCGTCTTTATTTTTTGCGCCTCCCCTGCCTTTAGAGTTCCTTTCCAGTTCTTTCCTTCTGAAATACTACCGGGCTTTTTGTGTTGCCCTTCAAGGAGTGTCTTTTCTGCTTCACACTCTTGTGTTGCTTTTTCTGTGCTAAACTTTCTGTCCGTTGACTGGGGTGTACGTTGTGTCTTTTTGGTCCTGACAAAAGGGTTCTCTTGCTCATTTTCCTTAGTAGTTAGGCGAGGTGACGTGGACTCTTCTGTGTTCTATTAGTGCCAGTAGGGGTACTAGATATGCTGGCCTGGTCTTCCACCAGCATTGTCTCACGGTCGTCGGATAACGGTCGTGGGGGGCCCGCTTGACCACCCTCACCCACGACCGGTACTGGGGTATCCCTCCCCTGCACCGTAACCTTGTTTTCGTTATTGTCGCACATTTGCTTTCTGGGGGACTGCCCTGCCTTATTCATCGCCGATGTCTGCTGTTGGGCCGCCCACTCTGGGCCAGACGCCCACTCAGCCGTCCCTGCCGCTCTCGTTAGCCTGTAGGACCCAGCTCTACCGGGGTTGATTACCCGATCTCGCTTTAGCCCACAGTTTCCAGGGTCCACCGCGTGGAGGTGAGAGTCGGACTCTAGACCCCAACCTAACCTAACCTAACCTAACCTAACCTAACCTAACCTAACCTAACCTAATTTTTTTTGTGGTTTAAAATATGCTTTCAGCTCATGGTTCTTCTGTAAGCCTACTTCAGATGCCTGGGACACCCAGGGTATGTGGGGATGTAAGAGAAGCACTAAAACACTCCACCCCACTCCGTCCTGTAAACAACAACCTGGAATCAAATTATAAGTTTATTACGTGAGGTCGCTTTCCCCATGTCCTACTCGTTACCATTACCGTTACCATTAGTTTCCCTTATTCTGTCCTCTACTTCCTTTTTTGCTATGACTTTGGAAATGAAAGTATAGACGGTTCTCCAAATTGCCTCATCCTTGATCATCTCACTAATTATGCGAGCTGGTTCCGGAAGTCCTCCGAGTATTTCCGCTCTATAATTTGTCCACCTTACACACTCCCAGATGGTATGTTCTGGGCTATCCGGGACCAGACATGAAAAACATACGTCTGTGTCAGTCTTACCAATCCTATTTGTGTATGAGCCATAGGACCCATGCCTGGAATGAGCCATGACCCATGGGATGAGCACACCCAACCCATTCAATTATATTCGGAATTAACACCTTCGTCCATTGTGCTTTATTGGTATTCCTTGTCCATCTCTGCTGCCATGCATTTAAGGTCCTTTTCCTGGCCATTCTTTGTATGGCCGTCGTTCCGCCCACTGTGTATCTAAAAGAAGCCTCTGATATTAGTAAGTCAAGCGGCGGGAAACCCGATATAACCTGAGCTGCCTCTGCAGATAACGTCCTGTAACCAGAAATGACTCTCAGCAGAGCCTGTCTCATCCGTGATATCCGCCAATAGTTTCGGTGTCTTTAAAAATCTGGTGGCAATTTTATATCCCTCACCCCATTGATCTTCCTCCACGTTAGTAACCAACTGTTTCCAACATCTATTCTTCTCTGCAGAGATTGCATTACGAAGAGCTTTTTTCATGTACTTATATTCTTCCTCATTGAAACTGTTATTACCATTGTTATTTCGGTTACCTCTGAGTAATTTCCGTCTCAGCCTGATGGATTCTTTTCTCATTTTTTCTATATCGTCAGTCCACCAATATGGTACCGTTTTCATCCGCTCGTGCGATGACTTTTCCGCTTTACCCATTGTTTCCACTATATCGTTATAGAGTCTTCTGGGATCATTTTTCCAGCCATTTGCCTTTTTTTGGAGTAAAAACTCAAAAGTGCTCTTATCAATACGGACCTTTGTGTAGACTTGCCTTTTAATAGGCTTACTATCTATGGACATCTGTATCGTTGCATGATGAGTATAAATATTATCATAATCTAATTGCCAGTCCCTTATTTTCCGCGAAAGCCTCTTTGAAAGAAGACATACATCTATATGAGTGGCCGAGTTCCGTCTCCGAAAGGTAGCCTCCCCGTTGTTAGCAGCCATCCACTGGAGTTGAGTTAACCAATCAGAGATCTTTTCCCCTCTGCAATCTTCATGCGGAGAACCCCAAATTGGAGACAGCAATTAAATCACCCAAAAGCATCGAATTGGTTGGATTCCTGGCTATATTTTCTAAAATCTCGTTTATTTTATAACTAAACATATTTACATCTATATTTGGTGAGATGTAAGCACAAAACAAGACTATATTCTCCACCTGTAAACCACACCAGCCACTTCCTTGAAAGAACTTATCCACTCTTAATCTTTTGTTCATAATTTTTACTGTTACATCGTTTCTTTTGTCAGACAACCAATCCACATTACTACAGAGTTTTTTGTTCGGCTCCGTAACTACTAGAATATCCGACATAATCTTGAGAGCCGATGCCATCATCAAATCATGTGCGTCTCTTGATCTCCCTATGTTAATTAGCATAATTTTCGGACCGAAGGCTAAAAATATCTTGACACCCTCTCCATTTACACATTCCCAACATAACCTCGAGAACTGTGCCAGCAGTTATAACCAAAATACTTTAAATAACCTGTATACCTATTATATATAAATATAGAAATGTACTCTATTGATATGACTTTTATTTCATATTAGAATAATATCTGACATATAATGTTCTTTGACAGTTACTAAATCAATAATATTAACAAGGTAACAGCAAATAAAATAAGTAAGTATATAACATATATAACAATTCTTCCCCTTTTAATAAATGAGGTAATAGGTAATCTCTTCAATATTGTAACCTTTGAACAGGTTTCTTTATTCTATTGGATTTTCGTAACGAAGTCGTTTCGGCACCTCCTTTTCTCTAGAATCTATTGCACTTGATAGTTCTAGACTACTTTCATTATTTACACATGATTCTTCACTTTGGGTTGTCTCCTTTTGTAGTTCTTTATATATTTCTTCGCTGTGGGTTGTCTCGTTTTGTAGTTCTTTATATATTTCTTCGCTGTGAGTTGTCTCGTTTTGTAGTTCTTTATTTTCGTCCTGTTTTTGTCGGTCTGTTTCTTTCCTGTTTTCACTTGGTATGGTTACTTCATAAAAATTTGTTGGATCGGGAGTTTTCACATTACATAAACGAAGTTGATCATAATGACGTTTAATTTTGTACCCGTTGTCTAATTCTATTAAATAATGAAGTTTTCCCAGTCGTTTAATTACTTTGCCATATCTCCATTTGTTTTTATTTGAATAATTCCTAGACTGAATCCTATCACCAACATTAAAAATTTTGTCAAAATCACTATCTTCTTGTTTTCTTTTAATTGGGAGCGGTCGTAATAAGTCAAGTTTTGTCCTTATAGAATTTCCAAATATATTTTCTGAGGGTGATTTTCCTGATGATAAGGGTGTTACCCTATATCTAAATAAAAATTTATGTAATTTTTCGTGAAGATCTCCAGGTTCAAGCATCATACGGTGTAATTTTGATTTTAATGTTTGACAATACCTCTCAGCTTGCCCGTTAGTAGCAGGATGATTTGGTGCAATGAAATTTTGACGTATGCCGTTTCTTTTACAAAATTCAGTGAATTCCATCGATTTGAAAATAGTAGCATTATCACTTACTAAAATTTCGGGTAAACCCATTCGACTAAATATTTCTCTTAAATGGTAAATGGTACATTTAGTCGTGGGATTTCTTTTCATTATAGTAATCTCTGGCCACTTAGACTTTGCATCAACTACAATAAAGAAAAAGTGTCCCATTAATGGACCCGTGTAATCCATGTGTATCCTTTGCCAGTTCCTTTCAGGTATTTCCCAATTATGCAATGGTGCCTTTACTGGATTATTCCTTACATTACAACAAGCTAAACAACCTTTAACCACATTTTCAATATCAGAGTCTATCTTTTTCCAATAGCAATAGTTTCGTGCTAGTGCTTTCATTTTAATAATTCCCAAATGAGTCGAATGCAATTCTTTTAGTACAGCTGGTTGCAAACTTTTCGGAATGACTACTCGGTGGCCACGAAAAATTATTCCATCCTGTAAGGAGAATTCTGGATTTCTCAAGTTCCCTTTCATTAAGTCGCTCTTAAGCTTTGATAATTCATTGTCTTGTTTGGTTTGTTCTCTAATTTCTTGAGATGTAACAGTGTCAGTATATATTTTATTTATTAATTCTATATTAGCAATATATATGCCATCTACGCTTTCTTCTTCGTCTGAGGAGATTTTAGTCGGATTTCTGGAAAAGTAGTCTGCATTGGAATGTTCTGATGATCTTCGACATTGAATGTCATAGTTGAATCCAGTCAAATATTGTGCGTAACGTAGCATTCTAGTAGCACATAGTTCTGGAAGTGCTTTTTTTGGATTTAATATGGTAAAAAGTGGTCGATTATCTACAATTAATGTAAATTTACGGCCGTATATGTAATGATATAGACGTTGACATGCCCAATATATGGCAGTTGCTTCTTTATCCAACTGGCTGTAGTTTTTTTCAGCTTTAGTCAATGACCTAGATATGAAAGCTATGGGTCTCTCGGTACCATCTTCTAATACGTGTGATAAAACACCAGCTAACCCAAATGGGCTTGCGTCGGTAGCCAAAGTAATGTCTAACCATGAAGTAAATGGTATTAAAACCCGATCACTAGCTATTTCTTTCTTGGCCTTTATAAAAGCTTGTTCGCAACTATTTGTCCACTTAAACTTGACGTCTTTTCCCAATAATCGATTTAATGGGTGCAGAAGTGTTGATGCATCAGGTATAAATTTTGAATAATAAGTGATTAATCCTAAAAATTGCTGTATCTCTTCACGACTTTTTGGTCTAGGTGCGTCTTGTACTGCCTTGATTTTGTCATCGGATTTTTGAAGCCCTTTACTCGATATAGTATAGCCCAAGTAATTGATTTTAGTTTCAAAAAATTTGCATTTGTCCTTATTAAGATGAAGATTGTATTTGCGTAATCTTTCTAGTACTCGAACAAGTCTAAATTTGCATTGCTCCATTGTAGCACCCTGTATGATGATGTCGTCAAAGTATAGAACTGTACCTTCTAAATCTAGAAAAATTTGGTCTATAATCTTGTGAAACTCATTCGGCGCCGTTTTAATTCCAAAATAGTGGCGATTAGCAAGATACGTCCCTCGATGCGTGGAAATAGCTTGAACCTTTGCACTCTCTTCATCAACAGGAATATGTAAATAAGCTTTAAAAATGTCTAGAATACAAAAATATACTCCTTTTTCCATTTTATTAAGTATGTCTTCTATTCTTGGAATGGGATAACGATTTTCTAGTAGTTGATTATTCACAGTCACTTTATAATCAGCACAAATTCGGACTTTGCCATCTTTTTTTGGTATTATGACCAAAGGGGTTCCCCAATCGCAATAATCAATTTTTGTAATTATACCTTCTTTTTCTAATGTATCCAATTCTCGGTTAACTTCTTCTTTGAGAGCATATGGCACTCTACGAGGTTTTAGGAACACTGGTTTAGCTTGAGGTGCAAGTTTTAATTTACATTTGAAATCTGGAACCGTTCCAACTTTCGGTTCAAATACGTTTTGAAATTGATTGAATATATTTTCTAGTGAGGGTATATTTGACAAAATTAAAGAAATACTACTAATATCGATCATTAAATCTCGAATCCATTTCCTTCCAATGATGGTGTTCCCATAATTAGAAACTATGTATAAATCAGCAGTAATCGTTTTATTTTTGTATGTAGCTTGAATTTTGACAAATCCTAATGGTTTAAATAAATGTTGGGTGTATGATCTAAATTAGACATTAGTTTTTTGAATTGGTTTGTCTAATTTTAGTGAATCGTACTCTTCTTTTGAAATAATTGAAACAGGACTTCCCGTATCACATTCGAATTGACAGGGATTGCCATCAATCTGTATTTGAATCATCATTTTTGGTTCAAAAGATGCAGTAGAACTGGAGAAAATATCAACAATTTGATTTATCGAATAATCTTCATCAGAAGTTTCTTGAGAATCAATGGCGTTAGTAGATTGTTCTTTTTTTAACAGACTAGTTATACACACTTTATCTATATGGCCACGTTTATTACAGCTTTTACATTGAAGTTTATTTTTAGAATAACAGTTTGAAGTGATATGATTACTTTTTCCACAGTGTAGACATCTACCTTCCAAGCCTATTTCGTGAAAATTAATTTTATTGTTATTTGTGTTTTGATCTTTTCTTTGATTTGCATTTTTTTAACACTTTCTTGTTAGAACTATAACTTCTTTGTTGAGCGTTTATTCGGTTGATATAATTCGAAGTCGAAGGTGTATTATTGTATAACTCTTGATTTTGGATCCTTGCAGTCTCAATAGATAAGGCTATTTCTAAGGTTTTCTCAAATGACACGTTCTCAAACTGGAGAATTCGTTCACGGATTGAAGTATCCAATATACCTCTGATAAATTGAGCTCGAAGCATCATGTCAATAATCGATTTGGCACATACTTGATTGTTACATTCTGTTTTAAATTCACAATTTTTAATAAGGTCCTTAAGTTCAGCAACGTATGTGGATATTGATTCACCGACACCTTGAATTCTTGAGAAAAATCGATGTTGTTCCGACAGTATATTGATTTTTGGTAATAAATGGTTTTTTAACAAGGTAATAAGCTCTTCGTATTTCTTAGAAGCTGGTAAATCTGGTGATGTTAAATTTGTAAGTAGTTTATAATATTTACTTCCAAGACAATTGATTAGAACCATTACTTTAGCTTCGTTAGTTTCATTATCGTTGCCACTTAAGCCTCTAATTTTGAAAAAGTTTTCTAAACGTTGAACGTAAATATCAAAGGATTCCGTAGACTCATCAAATGGATGAAACGAAATTGCTTGAGTCTGAAGAACTTTTTTAACATTATTTTCCTTCTTCTGTTGATTCTGGAGTGTTATAATTAATCCACTTAGGGCATCTATTAATGGAGCTATATTTTCAGCCATATTCAATAAAACAAATAATTGTAAATTCGATGTGAAAATCGTAGGTTGTACGGTGATCTCTGGATTTGCTTATCTCTCGTCGCCAAATTATTATATATAAATATAGAAATGTACTCTATTGATATGACTTTTATTTCATATTAGAATAATATCTGACATATAATGTTCTTTGACAGTTACTAAATCAATAATATTAACAAGGTAACAGTAAATAAAATAAGTAAGTATATAACATATATAACAATACCTAAAACAGTATATCAGTAAATAATACCCTAAAAAACTGTATAGACATTTTTAAATAAGAACGAAACACTCACACTATCTATAAAAAATATTACAAGATTATCACCACGATTTCTTATCTCTTTAGACTCATATAGATTTAAAATTGGGAATGTATATATCAGCTTCCCGTGTCTGCTGCCTGTGCCTGCAGCTTCTTAGCCTTAGACAACGATCTCCTAAATATACTGCATTTTGCGGTACCGGCCGAATGACCATTTTCTTTACATATTGGGTACCTGCCCTCATTTTTGCACTTCTTAACATTGTGTCCTACACAGTTAAAACATAACCTTGAACGGTCTTCTCCCTTACATTCGTTGGAGATATGATCATATTCCCAACACTTATAGCATCTTTGCAGGTTCAGACGCTTCTCCACCTGATCATGCCTATCCTTATGAACCTTGTCTTAAGGATTCGTTCAATACAGCCTTCCTCGGCAGTTAGAGTTGCAGCCTGTGTATCGCCCCTCATAGGCCTTAATTGACTGACTTAATTTATACCCGGCCTCACGAAGCTCCGGAAAATAACCTAACAGTGCTTCTTCAACCGCCCCCCTGCTAGTGACCGCATCAATATCTTTGATGTGCAGTGATGCCCTGCCTACTCCCACACCCACATATTAGAGACGTGTATCCGCAAGTTGCTTTTCTCATCTCTGTCCAGAGTAATAATCACCTTCCCCTCCTTCGTGCTCCGTACGGTTTTTATACCTTCATTTGCACCCACTTCCTCCAGAGCTAATTTAATATTTTTAACTGTCAACGATGAAGGCATAAGATTTTGGCACCTTACCCCTGGTCGCGTTTTTAGCGCCTCTACCCCCATATATAGCCACCTTAGTTTCAGCCCCATGGAAGATTGTTTTTTCCTTTCTTCCTCAACGCCAGATGGTCGATTTATTGCCACCCACTCCCCGGTCAGGGCCTCCTCCCTAATCTGCTTTAGTCTTTCAAACAATCTTTCCTCGGTACCATCAGTACATGCCTTTATGATTTTTTTCTGCACAACTCTCTGCCCTTTGACAGACCTGATTCTATACTCCTTTTCCAGTACTCCGAAACCGTCCTCCTCCTCTTCAAATTCTGGATACTTTACACCGAAGGCCACGAATTCTTCGGTTTTATCATTTGGGTGTCCAACCCAGGCTGTTATTGTATTGTCCTTGACATTACTTAACTCACCTTCCTTTAGTTCTGTGTTTAAGTACACCGTTTCTTCCCATCTGTGATCTAGGGAATAACCGCTTCCTCCCAGGTTTCTGCTCTGTTTATATTATTTATAATGTCATCAGTCTCCGCCTGAGTGCCCATTTCCCTTTGGGAATTCTTTGTTTGCATGCCGCTTTCTACTGAATTTTTCTTATAGGCTTGGGTTCATTCTGATTAGTTTCCAACTCAAGGATCCTCTCATTCAGTCTGGCTATTTGCTGCTCTTTGTCTCTCAGCTCCGCCCCTTTCATCTCAGCCTCTAGAGAGGCTGTTTCCACTTTTCCCGTATTGTCCGTCTGGCTGCTCCCAAGCTCAGCATTTATGGATTTCAGCCTGACCACTTCTCTTCTGAGGCTAATCACCTCCGCCATACTATTAAATTTCCCCAGAACCATATCCATTAAGTTACTGTCTACTTCCATTACACCGAAGAAGTACCAGAAGAAGTTTATCCAGAAAATATATGCGATAAACTTAACGATATTTTGGAATTAAATATAAAAACTAGTGAAATTACTGATTTACATCTAATAGGAGGAAAAACGGGTAAAGAACCTTTAAAAATTAAACTCAGTTCCAAATTTACAAAAAATAATATTTTAAAAAACTGTAAAAAGCTTAAAGGCACCAATATTAGGATTTCTCCCGATTAAGCAAAATTACAACAAGAAAGAAATAAAATTTTAAGAGATCATTTAAAGGACATAAGGAATTCGACTAACGATAGGTGCTATATTAAAGGTGAAAAAATATATAGAAATAATCAAGTTATCACAGTAGAAGATATACAAGAATTAAATCGATCTTTGAACCAAAGCCGTACAGCAAGTGCTCCAAATACTCCTATACAATCAGGTAAAATATTTCAATTAAATAATCTTGAAGAGACTGCAATTTCGGAAGCAGAAAACAAAAAAGAAGAAAAACCTATATCTAATCAAATAAACACCAAAAAGCAAAAAAGTGATCAAAATAAATTTGAAAAATCAAAAAACAAACCATTTATCACACCGAGGCAGACAAGACTTGGTTCCGCCAACCAGAAATAAATGGATAGATTTATAAAGGAGTACAACCACAAAACCATATTAGGAGATTTAATAGACGTTGCGGCCCTCAAAGAAAAAGTTCTGAAAAACGATAATAAAACTGTAAGTGTTATACATTTTAATATAAGAAGTGTAAATAAAAATTTTGATCAACTATATATTTTTCTTAGCCAATTTAAAAATTCTTTTGATATTATTGTATTAACTGAAACTTATAAAATATTTAATGAAAACATCTTTTCCATTGAAGGTTACGATACATTGTACAATAAAGGAAACCTAAATAAAAATGATGGAGTAATAGTTTACATAAAATCAAACATAGTTTATAATTACACTACTGTGCAAATTGGCGAATGTAAAGCATTAGAACTGGCGATAAGCGAAAAAACACAAACAAAAAAACATATACTAACAGCAATTTACAGATCACCATCTACTAATCCAAAATTATTTAATACCAAATTATTAAATTATCTTGATCAAAGAAAAAAAAAATATCAGTTTACATATTTTAATCGGAGACATAAATCTTGATCTATTAGCCGATACTGAAGACGTAGAAGAATACAAAAACATATTAAACACCTATAACTTTGAATCCTATATAAACAGAATAACGAGGCCAGTCAGTAAAACTTGTTTAGATCATATATTTGTGAATAAACAAAAAGAAACAATTTGCTTAAATTCTTATATTTTGAATTATTTCATTACGGACCACGCACCGGTGATATTACAATTTAATAATGATTTATGTATAAAGAAACAAAACTCCTATAATATTAAAAACTATATAAATTATAATACTTTAAAATCTGATTTAACAAAAGAACATTGGGATGAAATATTTTTAACTCCAAGCGACAATGTAGATATATTGACTGAAAATTTCATAAACAAATTAAATCTTTATATTAGCAATAATACAATAAAAATTAAAGAGAAAAGAAATAATAAAAACAAAATACGGAAAAAATGGATAACGCCTGATATTGTCAAGACAATCAACGAAAAAAATAATCTATACACACAATTACAAACAAATCCCGGCAATGAATGTTTAACAAAAAAATATAAATTTTATAAAAATAGTATAAGAAAACAAATAGCCAACTCCAAAAAAATTATAAACAAAATTTAATAAAAGAAAGCCCCAAGACGTCAAATGCCTTGTGGAATACTGTCAATAAAATATGTCCAAACCCTATAAATAAAAAATATATTGAATCAATTGAAATAGATAATTACATTATAACTGATAAACTGGAAATAGCAAATCACTTTAATAAATATTATTCAGAATTAGGCGAGAAATACGCAAACAAAATAACTTATCCCACAAAATTTAAAGAATCAATTAAAAATATCAGTCCATCAATGTACTTGAATCCATGTAGTGAAAATGAAATAATTAGTATAACACAAAACTTAAAACAAAAAAATCTCCAGGATGGGATGGTATCCGCTCGGAAACATTAAATGAGATTAGATATGAAATTGCTAAGCCTTTGAAATCTATTATAAATAAATCGTTTGAAACAGGAGTATTTCCTAGTTGTTTAAAAATAGGCACAATAAAACCAATATACAAAAGTGGAAACACAAACAAAATAGAAAACTACCGACCAATTTCTCTTTTATCTAATATATCAAAATTTTTTGAAAAATCACTAAAATCAAGAATTAATAACTTTCTGACAAAATTAAATGTTATATCTAAGAACCAGTACGGGTTTAAAGAAGGTTGCTCTACAGAAGATGCAATTTTGGCACTCACAACAGAGATATATACAGCTTTAGATCAAAAATTACCTGCGCTATGTGTTTTCGTAGATTTGTCAAAGGCCTTCGATACGGTATCTCATAAAATATTATTGGAAAAAATAAAGGGTTACGGATTACGGGGAAAAGTATACGAACTTATAAAAAGTTATTTAACCGACAGAGTTCAGTCTGTTGAAATAGAAGGGCACGCAAGTGATAAAATGATAATTAAATATGGTGTTCCACAGGGTACTGTACTGGGTCCTCTTCTTTTTAGCTTATACATTAACAACTTAATGGAAATCCAATCAAATGCCAAAATAATTAGCTTTGCAGACGACTTGGCATTATTCTACACAATGTCAAATTGGACAGACTTAAAACATGAAGTCGAAAGAGATTTTTCAAATATTTATAAATGGTTGCAAGTAAACAAATTAACGGTTAATACAGAAAAAACGTGCTATGTCCCATTTACTTCATATGAAAACAGTTTGCCCGACCTTGGCCCACTAACCTTTGAACAGAATATTGAAATCAAAGAAAAATCGTACATAAAATATCTTGGAGTAATAATAGATAGCCACCTAAAATGGGATCAACATGTTAAACATCAAATAAATAAAATAAGAGGACTCTTACCTAAATTTCGCTATCTTGGAAATTTCTTAGAATTAAGAGAATTAAAAATACTATACGAATCCTTGGTGCAATCACAACTATCGTACGGAGTATTAGGATGGGGGGTGTAGCAGAATGCCATTTAAAAAATTTAAATACATTACAAAAATGGATAATGAGAATTATATACAAGAAACCTAGAGTATATTCAAGTGAGAACTTATTTAAAGAACTTAATATATTAGATATACGACAGCTTTTTTGTCAAAGATTACTGTTGTATGTTAATATTAATAAAATAAAAAGTGGCCCTTTAAATCATGGATATAAAACAAGGGCGCAAGTAGATCAAATAATGTACATCAGTAGATCTCAAAAAAATATTGGTCAGCGATGTGCCTATTACTTTGCCCTCGATTACTGAATCTACTACCTGTAGAAATAAAACAGATTACCTACTTCACATAAAAAATATAAAACAAAAATAAAAAATTTTTTGCATGTGGAAGAGATGTTTTCAATAATCTAATAAATTTAAAGTATTCACGTTGAAAATATATGAAACGTTGTTTTTGATTGTACATAGAAATAGCAATATCTTATTGGAGTGTTAAAATTGTCTTTTTTTTATTATTAATGCATTTGAAAATTTGTAAATATTTTAAAGTAGGTATAAATTTGTATTTGTATCACGCACGAGCATTCATTTGCTTCTGTGATTATTCATGTTTATTTATATATGTATACTCTCTTTTTTATTACCTTAATTATAGGTACAAATCATAATAGTACGTAAGACAAATTATATCTTTCTATGTAATTAATGATTTTTTAAATAAACATTATTATTATTATTATTATTACTGCTTCCTTAAGAGCCTCCGAGGGTCTATAGCTCTGGTTTACTATTGTTTTTAGAGTCTCCACAGCGGCCACGAGCTTTCCGCAAATATCCTAGTAGTTACCCAGACTTTCCCTCCTCTTCTTCCTTTTGTATCATAAATTCCACCTAACCTAACCAATCTCCCTGTCCATACGAGATCTGTTCTTGCTTGTCTGTGCAACCATGCAAACACCCGTTGCCGAATTAAAAAACTCGCCGGAATCCGAATTTGACATCAGATTTCTTGTCCTCTTTTGCAGTATCATGGCACCACAAGGAGTGCTGGTTTCAGCTTCCCGATCAACTTCAAATTTCTCGTCGATCTCGCAGCTTGCCTCCCTAGAGGTTTCGCCGGTGAATAATGCATCCCTAGAGTTCTTTGTATCAGCGGAGATTTCATCCTCCTGTCCACTGCTGTCATCAACCTCCACAACAGTACGGGTACTACATGCTTCCTTCTGCTCCCTATTTCCATAACTAGTAGGGACGTTTATATACTCCAAACAGGGCAGTGCGCTCTTACCCTGTTGGGGCCTAATATTCCCCTCTGTTCGGCCTGTTCCTTCGGGCATTGCCCGCGACACCTCTGTAACCACCGGTGCCATGCATCCTCGGCGTGATGGTGTTACACCATGGGATTGGGGGGATTTTTTTACCGCTGGTTTACTCCATCGGGTTTTCTGTCGGGGGTTTCCGACCCTTAGTCCAGGGGTCCCAGTTTTCCGGCGCCGGGAACCCGCAATTCGCCCCCCGTATTAGGTAAGTGTGTTCCGATGTAACATGGGCTAGTTGGATCTTCCACTGGTATTTATTGGTACCACCTACTCGACCTCAGTAGTCCCACCAGTGTCCCACTGACCGTTTCTTTGCTTCACTCCTTCCCCCCCCCCGGCCTCACGGCTCCAGAGAGGAGGAAGTTACTGAGCCACTCCACCAACGCCAAGGTCCTATAGCTCCCTGGAGTGGAACCTAACCTAACCTAACCTAGCCTTTTTTTATTTTATTTTATTTTTTTTTGTGGGTGGGAAAATGCTTTTAGGCACACCCAGCTGTTGGTCCGCTGGGTAGTGTGGGACTCATGAGAATACTACCCACTAAAAACCCACCTCATTCTTCACTGTCATGCTGGTTTTGGCCGCGGGACCACCCCTAGAGGCATACTTCAGGGTCAGAAACCTCCTCTGTTGTTATCGATGGGCTCTCTCCTCCCTCTCCTTATGGCACACGACGTCTCTTAAAAAATTTGTTATAACATTCCAATTCTCCTTTTTTTGTATCATAAATTCCACCTAACCTAACCAATCTCCCTGTCCATACGAGATCTGTTCATGTCCCACCTTTGACAGTCAAAAAGGGTATAGTCCGTTTTCCTATGTCGACAATTAGGCGGTATTCCCGCTATAACTTGTATCGCCTCCGTTGATATGGTACGATACCCCGATATAACCCTTAGTAACATCCTTCTCTGAACACTGTTCACCATGTTCCCATATTTACTAATATCCATCATCTCCCCCCAAATAGTTGCACCGTACAATATGGTAGATTGTACTACTCCTCACAGTAGCCTTCTCTTCTCCGCCGTCGGTCCTCCGATGTTTGGGAGTATTCTCCCTAACGCCGTCACCTTCAGAACTGCCTTCTTTACTGGAAATCAGATCCCCAGGTATTTTAAGTCAGCCCTAGGTATTACCTCCGTTTCCCCTTACTCCAGTCTGATGCTCCTTCTTCTATGTCCCACTAGTACGGTTACCTCCGTCTTCTCCGCCGACAGTCTCATCTCCCATTTCCTCAGCCAGCATCTTACACTCCACATCGCCTCATTCAGGTTCCCTTCCAACTCATCTGCCGATGTTGCGGTGGCCACCAAAGGGGTTTCCATCCTCAGTAGATCATCATAAAAGACGTTCCATAGGGTCGGACCCAGTACCGATCCTTGTGGTATTCCCGCCGTAACGTTGTAAGAAACCCCATCACCAAGGAGGATCTTACGCCCGCAAAAATATATTTTTATTATATTCTGCAAATAAGGGCTGATTCCTTTCCGTTCTAGGCCCTGAACTATACCCTGAATGGGTACCGTGTTGAAGGCATTTCTGACGTCCAAAGTGGCCACCACACACCATCGCTGCTTCGTTCCCGACAGATAAACTTTTTTTGCTACTTTTGATACCTCTTCGACTGCCATAACTGTTGACCTGTCCTCCCTGAATCCGAATTGGTTATTGGCGAAACCCCCCCTGTCTTCAATTTCTTTTAACAATTCACCCTTCACTACGTGTTCGTAGAGTTTAGCCATCGAATTTATTAAACACAGTGGTCTATATGAGCCCACCTCTCCCCATTGTCTTCCGGCTTTTGGAATAAGCACCAACCTTGCTGTTTTCCAAGGTGTTGGAAATTCATTTTTTCCCATTAGCTCCCTTATCATGCGAAACACATAGTCCGGTACCTCCTTTGTCAACATCTGAACACAATTTATTCCCCTCATTGCAATCGCATATCCCTGACCCCATATATCCTCTTTAAGTTCATTGCATATCGTTATCCACTTTCGTCTCTTTTCCGCCTTTATTTCTTTCCTGTAGTTCCTCCTTGCTGTCTGGTACTCTACCCATCGTGCTTCCCTCTCCCCCTCATATCTCCTTCTAGTATGCCCTCTTCTCCGTCTTTTGCACTCTGCCCTTAGCCCCACCAAAACCTCATTCCACCAGTATTGTTGCCTTCTCCCTTTATCCTGTTTTATTTTACCCTTTTCCTAAGCCATATTTAACATTGCATCCAATTCTTCAAAATCAATGTTTTCTCTCTCTTTTTCATTTTCCCACTTATTTTTCAAGACCCTACTAAACTTACTCATATCCATATTAAACCGAAAAACCCCCCAAACGCCCTTTTCTGGCCCTTTACGGAGTATACTATATGTTGGTGCAATGAAAGCGATTCACTATCCAACACCTTCCAATCCTCTATTTTTTTTATATCTTCCTCGTTGCCATAGTGAAGTCCAGAAATGCCTTAGATTCTCCTCTGATAAACGTTGGTTTTCTGCCATCGTTCAAGATGGTCAGGTCCAATTGTGCTACCCAGTCCAGTAAAAATGTCCCCCTTCGGTCATATCTTGATGATCCCCACGGGTTTGCTTTTGCATTAAAATCACCCCCTATTATAGTCTCCCTCCCTGATGCAATTTGGCTCATAACTTCTTCAACATAAGTTTCAAAATTTTGTAATGCGATCACGTCCACATCCCCCAAACACAGCCTTATGTATAACCTAACCTAACCACGATAGTGCAACCTCATCTCTAATTTGTGACAGTGCAGAAGTTGTGGACCACTTCTGCCTGAACCCTTGTTGATTCGGGGGAACCACTCCGTTATTCTCTAGACACACCAATAGCCTTTGTAAAACTAGTCTCTCCAAAACTTTACTCTCTAAAACTGGGGCACTTCATTGAGTCCATTCTATGACCCGTGCCGTGACCATACACACTCTGCACTCAGGTTCATTCTTGCTCTCTTGTGCCCTGGGTCCTTCACCGCCACATTTTAAGTATTGTTTCGACCTATCTGTTCCCTGACACTTCTGGGTGTTATGCCCATAATCTAGACATCTTTGGCTGTTTTTATTATTGTGTTTTGTATGGTTGTCGCTTTGTGTTGTGTATGTCCTGTAGTTGGGTATGTCAGTTTGTTAATATGTTGTGTAAATTTGTCTATGTCTATGTTGTGTAGTGTGTATTTTTGTGTATGTATGTATTGTCTTGTCCACCTAAAAGTGTAAGTGAATGTTATATACTGGTGGTCCACCTCGCTAACCTGCCAGTCCCCTATCGTCAAGTTTTTTGTCATTGTCAAGTCAATCCAACTCCCACCCCTTGTGTTACAAAAAGTAAGAGGGCTGTCGTAAGTATTGTTAATGTAAATGTTATTTTGGGTTGTCCATTCTATAATGTCTTGTCCCCTCTCGTCAGTCACGTCCCCTCCCCAGCTAGTGTGTTTTGCGTTAAAGTCCCCTCCCATAATTAATTCGTTTGTGTCTGTTTCTATGTGTCTTTTGTGTTTATTTAGTGTCACGTTGTCCTTTCCCCCTGGTCTGTCATATAATTTTATTATAGTTATTTTTTGTCCCATGTCATAAGTATATTGTATTGTGGTAGTGAGTGTGTCTGTGTATTGTGTAATTATAGTCATGTTATTTTTAATTTTGTTATTTATTAGTATTGGCGCTTTTGATGTTTTGTCTTTTGCTGCAGTTGTGAATTTGTCCGAGTACCATATGTTGTTTCCTGGCTCCTGGATTAGCCCAATATCTATATTCTCTTCGTCCATTTTCTTCAATAGCTTGGCTCCCTGTCCTCTCCCTGTATTAATTTGTATGAACTTAAGCATCTTTGTGCTTGTACGGTGAGTGTGTGTTTGGTCTATTTGTTGTTTGTCTTGTTCCGCTTAGTATGCGGTCTGTCTTCTCGCTTCTTCCAGCTTTTTGTTATATACGGGGCAGCATGTGTCCCTCGCTTGGTGTGATCTGGGTTCTAGACGCATTATTTCGCAGTTTTTGCAGTTTAAGGTTGTACTGTCACATGCTGTGCCGTCGTGCTGCTTTCCGCATTTGTAGCATGTCGGAGATTTCTCATTGCAGTGTTTCGCTACATGGCCATACCTGCAGCACCTGAAACACATCGACACCCTAAGGTATTCTTGTGCGTATATCTTAGTAAGGTCGTAGTATATGCCTCCCTCCTTTAAGATGTCTTTCAATAGCTCCGTTGGCCCCTGCACCAGCAAATTTTCTTTGTAGGGGTTCCGGCATGGTCGGGCATTTAGAATTTTTATGTAGTCCAAGTTGTTCCCGTGTCTATCTGCAAGGTCCTCGTTTTCCCTCCTAATGTTGGCTATTAGGTCTCCTATAGTCTCACCCTTCGGCATTCCTGTTAACAAGATTATAGGCTCTCTTGTTTTTGTAACGTCTCTTGCCTCTAGTGATGCGCATTGCTGCGTTTTCATTTTCATCTCCTCGTGTTTTTCTTTATCTTTTGTTGTAATGATGATCACGTCCGGGTCCCTTGTCTTCCTGACCGTTACTTTTCCCAGGTCCGTTGGTTTGATTATAGATTTGAGCGTGTCTAGCGTTTTGCCTGGTTGCCCAGATTTAGTCTTGACCATAGTGTCGTACTGCTTTTCCTGTTTTGGGCTGGCCCATTTTGTCGTGGGCTCTCTTCTCTCCTTTGCAATTGTAGCATACGTTCGTACCGTGGTTTCGACGTTTTGGCTTGGTGTTATTCCTGCCTCATTTGTTTGTTTGGGTTTCTTAGTTTCTTCTAGTATTTCCTTTAATTTATCATTGATCTGCTCGAAGTCTTCTTGTTTTTCTCTTTTATGTTCATTTTTCAAGTGCTTAATTATCTCTTGTTGGTACAGATGTGCCACTACGGTATTGTACATACCTATTAGCTGTTCCGTCGCCTCTATAATTGTTGATTTACTTTGCATAGTAAATTGGATTTTACCCTTGGTCTCCGGGTATGTCCTTGATACGGTAGTCATAATTGTGTCTTTCAGTCTTGTTATTTTTCGATTGTTTTCGACAATTATATCCCCGATTGAAATGGAGCTTAGTGTTTTCCTTCTCTTCTGTACCCCTTGCTTTCTATCCGTGATCTGTTCTGAGTCTTGTGATTGGCTGTCCTCTGCGGTAGATTGTTCCATCTCTACTTCTTCATCCGTATCATTACTCTATTTTTGCCTGTTCCTTTTTTTGTTTTCTGTCTGCGCCTTTTCCGACACGTCCAGAACCGCTGTTGCCCTAAAGCTACTTGTCCTTGCACGGGGCGAGGGTGGTAGCGTGTGGGTAGGTAGGAAGACCTGATTGTAGTCCATTTCCGTTTTTTCCTTTTCTTTATCTTTGTCCTCGTCCTTAGTACGCTGAATTATCTGATTTGGCGGATGCGCTTAAATGGTGGATGCGCGTAAAAATGGCGGAGGCGCCAAAAAAGTTGAAATATAAATGTCAAAGTTTCAGCCCCCTAGAGTCGCTAGGAGCCGAGATACCAGCTAATGCTGGATTTTACCGCTTTTTATGTGGTGTAAAATTGTATTTTTTTTTTAATTTTAATGTTATAATTCTATTACGTAACAAAATGAGAAAGAAAAAGTGACTATCTATAGTTTATCTTACTTTACATTCACTATATGTGTCTTTTTATTGCACCTTCCCTATATACCTTAAAAAGTTATTTGTATAGTCCCGGTATATTATAAAAGTTTTTTATGTAGGTAATTAAAATCTAATTAGTTTTATCACTGCACTGATAAGTACCGTTAATTTTATAAAATGCACGTTGTTTTGATGGAAAAATTTTCGTCTTATTTTAATTTTTATGCACCCCAAGGCAGGTCCAATTCACCTATCTTAACTAACTTAACTTAACTTAACTAACACTAACCACTTATCCGTACTATGTTAACTTTCACTACCGACTTATTACCTAATAAATTAACTGTATATTCGCTCGTACACTATTGTAAACGATTTCAAAACACGTCCGTACTATTCGGTGTTTCGATTAAGAATCTAGACATCTATAGCACCTAAGTGGTGTTATCCTCTCCCTTATCCTGCATGAAGTCCACCCGATCTTTACCGCCCCTACCATTTTAACCTTTGCCGCCAACCCCATAGGTACCGTAAATGTCCCAACTTGCCCCCCATACCTCGTGCTTCTTATGTTTTTAACCTGCAGGTCATCGCTTCCTATTTCCAAACTGCCCTCCAATATTTCCTTTAATTCCCCCTGCGTGATATCAGGACCCAAATCTAACACATTGAAGTTCGCCTCTCTCTTTTGTACTGTTGTCGTTATCTCTGTAACTTTTCCCCTTATTTCATCCCTAACCTAACCTAACCTAACCTAACCTAACCTAACCTAACCTAACCTAACCTAACCTAACCTAACTTTTTTTTTTTTTTTTTTTTTTGCCCAAGAGGTAGGGTGGAAGCTAATGCCTTCCTCACAGCGGGCAGTGCAATGCTGTGAGTTTGTGTGGGACTTTCACCCACTAAACCACCCTCCTCTGTACACCTCGGGAGTTTATGCACACCGGAACCGACAACAATGCCATAACGTCGATGTGCCTCCCGACCCTCTGCAAAATTATTTACACCTCCTTACCCTTTGTCCCTCCTATCCTCCTCTTCCTTCCGGCTCATAACCTTGACTATAAAATCCTCCATCCTCTTCCAGTTCCCTATATCCACCAACATAAAACCTACCAACTCCTCTACAACCGGGACATACCCTATCTCGCTCACCAGCTCCGCCCTCTCCTCCTCCCATCTCACACATTCATACAGGACATGGCCCGGATCATCCCTAATACCGCACCTGGAGCACAAATCATCCTAAGTTTTCTTGATCCTGTGTGTATAGGTGCCAAACGATCCATGCCCTGTAAGAACCTGTGTCAGGAAGTAGGATGTTGTGCGGAATTTGCACGAAACCCACGCCCGGACGTCAGGGATCAGAGTCTTCGTCCATTGGGCCTTCGAATTCAAGCTATCCCATCTTTGCTGCCATTTGCGGAGAGTCCGCTCCCTCGCCATTTTCCTGTTTCCAGGCAATCTCCCCCCAATTGAAAACAAAAAACACCTCTCTGCTACCAATAGGTCTATCGGTGGAAACCCTGATAGGACCTGGGCTGCCTCCTCTGAGATCGTTTTATAGCCAGACACCACCCTAACCAATACTCCTCTTTGTGCAGACAGCTATTTACTTTTATATTTACCCACCTTCACCACCTCCCTCCACACCGGAGCCGCATACAGCAGGATACTATGTAAAACATTGCCCAGAACCCTTCTCTTACTATATCCCGGCCCACCCACATTGGGCATTATCCTTTGTAGCTGGGTCGTTTTTTTCTTCGCCTTTGTTATGATATAGTCGACATGTTTAGCGAAACCCATGTTTTTTGACAATACCACCCCCAGATATCTAACTGACTCCCTAGCCGCAATTCTGTTGCCATCAACCACCAACTTGAAAGAGCCTAGTTTCCTAGGTCCTCTAATTACAACTATCTCCGTCTTCTCAGGTGCTATCTTTAGTCCGTTAGTCCTTGTCCACCTCACAGCCAAATCCACCGCTTTCTCGGCCTCATTCCTTAACGCATTCTCGGAGACTCCCGATACCCAAAATACCAAGTCGTCCGCGTATGCAATTGCGGAGGTCTTCGTACCATACTGCAAATTTAATATTTCGTTATACATGACGTTCCACAGGACTGGCCCAAGAACCGAGCCCTGTGGAACTCCCATAGTACACTTATGAGTTATCATCCCCGATACCACCGTTCTGTTTTGCAGATAGCTATTGATTAACCCCACCAAATACCCGCTAACATTTCCCTGAATCAATGCGTGCACAATCCTGGCCCATTTGGCTGTGTTGAACGCATTTTTTATGTCTAGGGCGACAATCACCCCCCATTTCTCGCTACTCTCCCTGATTTTCCCTTGAAGGTCCTTGATTGCTGTGGGATAACAAGTCGTTGTCTTCTAATTCCTTTGTCAGCCTATTTGCAATTAATCTCTCCATCAGCTTGCCCACCGTATTTAACAAGCATATAGGTCGGTAACTACCACTCTGCATGGGGTCCTTTCCATTTTTGAGTAACAATACCACCCTGGCTTTCTTGTGCTCATCAGGGAACTTTTGACTACGCAGTATGGTATTGAAGTAACCTAATATTTCCTTGGGTTTCAACTTAATTGCTATTTTTAGAGCCTCCACCGTTAGCCCGTCCGGGCCCGGGGCCTTGCCATTCTTCATACTGCTAGCCGCCTCTTCTAATTCCTCCCTGGTGAAGTCAGGGACGCCATCACTATCCAGGGCACCCGCTGTTTCGGGCCCACCATTCATTGTTGGAAACAGAGTTTCCAGGATCTTCTTTCTTCTTTTCACTGTAAGTTTCCCTAGTGCATTGTTACAAATTTTCTTTGTCGCAATCCTGAATCCCTGCCCCCATATGTCTTCTTCAAGCTCAGCTAGTAGCTTATTCCAGCTTGCTTTCTTAGCATCCAGAATCCCCTTTTTCAGTCTTTTTTTTTATATCTTTCATGACTACGCCCAACTGCTCCCTAGCATTGTTGTTTTTTTCTCTTGAGAATTTCCTTCTAGCCTCGATGTACTCTTTCCTATCTTCCTCTATGTTATCATTCCACCAATACGGTTTTTCCGCAGGTAAGCCGTTGTCAAGTGTCGTAGCCTCCTATATGCCTGTAGAACGGAGTCGTATGTGGTACTACGGTTGTTTAATAGCGAGACGTACTTTTCTACGTCCAGGAACACCATTTTCTTCGGTTTTGTCATTTTAATTTTTTCCTTAGTCTTAATTTTAAAACTGATGTGTCCGTGGTTAGTGAAGGGGTTTGTATGGTCCACCCTCCAGTCGTGTATTACCCTACTCGCGTTCCCCGATCCTAACGTGACGTCGATGTGCGTTTTGGATATGCCACGCTCAAAAGTATGCTGTCCGTTATTGACAGCTGTCCAATTCAGCTGTGCCAGCCAATCCTCCACCACCTGCCCCCGGACGTCAGTAGTTGGAGATCCCCAGGTCGTAGATTTGGCGTTAATATCGCCCGCAATAATTGTTATTCCCATTGACCTTTCTGCGATGCCGAAAATACTGTCTATAGCCCTCGTATATTGAGTTACCCCAAGGCGATATATACACCGCGATTAGTATAACTCCACAGGTTTGGACTACCGTATATCCCTTACCCTTATTTATTTTCCCTACCTCCAGATCTTTGTTGGCTATCATGATTGCCACGTCTAGGTTATCATCTACCAGCCACCCCTTTTCTCTCGCAATTTTTTTATTAGGCTCGGAAATAATTACTATATCTATTCCCTTCTTCTTGGTCTCCTCGAAGACTAAGTCATGCGCCAGCCTAGCCCTACCTAGGTTCACCTGTAGTATGTCCAGCCAGTTCTTTTTCTTTGTCCCTGCCATTTGTGCTCAGATTCCCAGGTAATCTTCACTACAATACCTCGTCAATCTACCCTCGAGCGTATTTACAGTCTCTATGCAGGGTGTAAAAGGCCCTACACAGATTGTGTAGATAAAAGGTAAAACAATTATATAAATATAGATAAAAAGTAAAAAAATTATATAGATATAGATAAAAGATATAAAAAAGATAAACAGTATCTGTGTATAAATAAAAATAGTTAAAATGAAGTATATAATACTGAACCTTGCATATAGCATATACATATGACTCCTACCTGGATTATGAATAGAAATCACATCAGAGCTGACCCGATAGGTAAGGGTTATTAGACCCCCCTCACGACCCAAAAAATTACATCCCACAAATAATGGAGTGAGTAGAGAGAACGTAACTGATTTACCTCCTTCTACCGTACACCAACTCCCTATATTCCGGGCAGCCCATCGAGTCCATCCTATGCCCCCCTTACCTGACATTTCCTGCAATAGGAATCGTTTTTACATTCTTGGGCTCTATGCCCATCTTTCCCACAGTTCAGACATTGTCTGGATCGATTAACCCCCTCGCATGTTTGTGCGTTGTGCCCGTAATCCAGGCACTTATAGCACCTTAAAGGTGTTATCCTCTCCTTTATCCTGCACGATACCATACCAATCCTCACGTTCCCTGTCCTTTTTACCCTATCGGCCTTGTCCATTGCTACACTTACCGTGCCTACTTGCCCTCCATATCTCGTTCCCCTTATTCCCTTCACGGTTACCTCGCCTTTTTTAAGGCCAGCTTGGTCCTCCAGAGCCTCCTTAATTTCCTCCTCTGTGATTGAAGGGTCCAGATCTAGCACGTTGAAGACTGCCTCCCTTTTATACACTATCACCTTCATCTCGTTCATCTTTCCCTTTATCTCGTTTCTCAGCACGTCAGCTTTCCCATTCCCTTTTAGTTTGATTAGAATGTCCCCCCCGTTGGTCTTCGTTACGTTATCCACCGTAATCCCTAGTGCTTGCACATTCACAGCAGACTTTATTTCCTTGAGCACCTCCGCGTAGGGACGCTCCCCCGTCCTTACAAGAACCGCCTCTCTTCCTCCCCCTCTTACTACTCTGCCTTGATACTTCCTGCTGATTATGTCATATTTGCAACCATCCTTAAAACCCACGAACTCAAAAAGCATCCTTGCGCAGTCTTCATCTATATTTTCATCCAGCAGGACGTTTACACTTTCAGGCTTATTCTCCCTATTCATGATTTCTTGTTGCATCCTGCTGACCATTCTATGTAAATGTGCCATGTCCATGTCTTTATCCACCCTACCCGCATAGTGGTACCATTCCTTACATTTACTGGACGTTCTGATAGCATACTCCCCTTTTTCTAGTCCTGTCACCATCTCAGCTATTTCTACCCTTCTGTCCCTGATGTGAGACATTAAAGTCGATGGGACCCGCTCCGTGTCAATTACCAACACGCAATCATTCCTTTCTAAAGCTTCCTCGTAGCTAAGCGCCTTGAGCTTAGTGCATCTATACACTTCCTCGTCCCAGATACCTACACCAGCCATCCTTATGAAATCCTGAAAGCCTCCCCCACTTTCTACCTGCCTCCTTATCTCATTTATTTTTCTTCTTTTCTCCTCTTTCTCCGTTTCTTCCCTACAGGCTTTACACTTGACCACCCTAGAGACTCCTATACTCCCCCTATTTACTGATCCTAGCAGTGTCAGGGTTTCCTTTAGCATATTCATGGCCTCCTCATTTCCCTCTTTTCCTTCCAAAATTTCCAGGACACCCTGCAAATTTCCCATACATACCTCAATGTTATCGCTTAGGCTATCCTCTTCACTTGACTCTTCTTCTTGTTCTTTCGGCTCCTTCTCGTTATCCTTCTCTCTTTTTTCTTTTTTGCTTTCCTGAACCACCTCGCCGCTGTCGTCCATCTTTTTCCTTTTACTATTACCTCCCTCTTCTTCCAATTGAAACCTGATCCGAAGATCTCTTGCTCGTTCTTCCGAACTATCCACCGTAGCCGTGCCCCCCCCAATTAGTGTTGATTGCAGTGTTTCTCCTAGTTCCACGAAGGAATCGGCAGTATCCTGCTTTTCCAGACTCTCCCATTTTTTGTCTTCACTATCGGTTCTTACCAATTGTTTCTCCCTTTCTTCCGTATCGCTAAGAGATTCCTCTCCTTCCTCTCCTGTTTTGCTGGTGTCCTTCTCTGTGCTTGGGGACATCGCCGATGGTCCCGACATAGGGCTGTCAAGTACCCTGTCCCCTATCGGGAATCTCCTTGTGTCCATGCTTCCGCCTACTTGCCAGGTACTTTTTTGCTGTTCATTGTCCTTATCCTTTTCCTTTCCATCATCCTTATTCCACTTCTTTATATTTATGTTTTTGTTTTTTTCCATACTAATCCCACGAGTTGGGTCGAAAGACTGTCCGGCGAAGCAGTGCGCCCTTACTTCGCTAAGGCGGGATACTCCGAGATGTCGCCAGGTTTCTCGGAGGGATCGTTTGTGACGCTCTAACCCTCGCGCCTTCCATACCATTGGCACGATGCCTTCCACCGTAGTAATGGGGATTTTTTATCGAAGTTTACTCTTCTAGGCATTTTTCACGGTTGCCTCCGGACGCAGTAGCTACCGCTGCTACACTCACACAGCATGGCTGCCTCCCCCATGCTGCCGGTTTTTTCTCGAGGTTTACTCCTCTATTCCTTTTGATCCGCGAGCAACTATTTGGGTTCTCGTAACCAGAACCTTATTCATTGCTTATCCCGAGAGTTGGTCGGTCATGAGGCTCTTACAACTCTGAAGAGCATGAGTCCCATAACAGACCACGCCCCCTGGAGACACCCTATGAGCCATTGGGACGCGCCGTGTCGGGTGGAAAGCCCCCCCCCCCCAGAGACTTGTATGAGAGATTAGGGGTGTGCCACTTCCAGCTTCCCTCATCCAACCCTCCGAGGCACGGAACCTAACCTAACCTAACCTAACCTAACCTAACCTAACCTAACCTAACCTAACCTAACCTAACCTAACCTAACCTAACCTAACCTAACCTAACCTAACCTAACCTAACCTAACCTAACCTAACCTAACCTAACCTAACCTAACCTAACCTAACCTAACCTAACCTAACCTAACCTAACCTAACCTAACCTAACCTAACCTAACCTAACCTAACCTAACCTATCCTAACCTAACCTAACCTAACCTATCCTAACCTAACCTAACCTAACCTAACCTATTCGAACCTAAACTAACCTTTTTTTTTTGGAGGAGGTGGAGAATGCCTTTTTCGGTAATGTGGAACTCTGGATTTAATACCCACAAAAAGTTACCTCCTCTAGTAATGACCAAAATCCTCGGAACCGTCATCTGACATTACTTCGAGAAGAATCCGCCGTCTCCTTCTTTATTCCTTTTCATCTCTTTCCCTAACAGACATTACTAGTTTCCAGTACTTACTTATCTCCAACGCTTTCCACCGTAACCTTAGACTTCAGTTTTTCCTCCATCTCTCTACGTCTCATCTTCCATCTATCACATAGCGCTTAAAACTTCCATGACCGCTCAGCACTTGGGTTGTAAAGTCCACTTCGCCGTGACTTCTACCCGTCCACCTTTCAACCGATGTTATTAGTCTTCACTTCTTCTTCCTTAGTCGTCTTAGTTTTTGCTTTATTCATAGTAATTCCCACGAGTAGGGTCGAAAATAGGTCCGACGGGGCAGTGCGCCCTTACCCCGTTAAGGCTAAATACAATGGGATTCAGCCAGGTTCCCCAAGGGGATCGTTCGTGACGCTCTAACCCTCACGTTTATTAACGAGGTTTGCTCCTCTAGGCTTTTTTTTCACCGTTGCCTTCGGAGGCAACTCACAGCGGGCAGTGCAATGCTGTGAGTTTGTGTGGGACTTTCACCCACTAAACCACCCTCCTCTGTACACCTCGGGAGTTTATGCACACCGGAACCGACAACAATGCCATAACGTCGATGTGCCTCCCGACCCTCTGCAAAATTATTTACACCTCCTTACCCTTTGTCCCTTCTATCCTCCTCTTCCTTCCGGCTCATAACCTTGACTATAAAATCCTCCATCCTCTTCCAGTTCCCTATATCCACCAACATAAAACCTACCAACTCCTCTACAACCGGGACATACCCTATCTCGCTCACCAGCTCCGCCCTCTCCTCCTCCCATCTCACACATTCATACAGGACATGGCCCGGATCATCCCTAATACCGCACCTGGAGCACAAATCATCCTGAGTTTTCTTGATCCTGTGTGTATAGGTGCCAAACGATCCATGCCCTGTAAGAACCTGTGTCAGGAAGTAGGATGTTGTGCGGAATTTGCACGAAACCCACGCCCGGACGTCAGGGATCAGAGTCTTCGTCCATTGGGCCTTCGAATTCAAGCTATCCCATCTTTGCTGCCATTTGCGGAGAGTCCGCTCCCTCGCCATTTTCCTGTTTCCAGGCAATCTCCCCCCAATTGAAAACAAAAAACACCTCTCTGCTACCAATAGGTCTATCGGTGGAAACCCTGATAGGACCTGGGCTGCCTCCTCTGAGATCGTTTTATAGCCAGACACCACCCTAACCAATACTCCTCTTTGTGCAGACAGCAATTTACTTTTATATTTACCCACCTTCACCACCTCCCTCCACACCGGAGCCGCATACAGCAGGATACTATGTAAAACATTGCCCAGAACCCTTCTCTTACTATATCCCGGCCCACCCACATTGGGCATTATCCTTTGTAGCTGGGTCGTTTTTTTCTTCGCCTTTGTTATGATATAGTCGACATGTTTAGCGAAACCCATGTTTTTTGACAATACCACCCCCAGATATCTAACTGACTCCCTAGCCGCAATTCTGTTGCCATCAACCACCAACTTGAAAGAGCCTAGTTTCCTAGGTCCTCTAATTACAACTATCTCCGTCTTCTCAGGTGCTATCTTTAGTCCGTTAGTCCTTGTCCACCTCACAGCCAAATCCACCGCTTTCTCGGCCTCATTCCTTAACGCATTCTCGGAGACTCCCGATACCCAAAATACCAAGTCGTCCGCGTATGCAATTGCGGAGGTCTTCGTACCATACTGCAAATTTAATATTTCGTTATACATGACGTTCCACAGGACTGGCCCAAGAACCGAGCCCTGTGGAACTCCCATAGTACACTTATGAGTTATCATCCCCGATACCACCGTTCTGTTTTGCAGATAGCTATTGATTAACCCCACCAAATACCCGCTAACATTTCCCTGAATCAATGCGTGCACAATCCTGGCCCATTTGGCTGTGTTGAACGCATTTTTTATGTCTAGGGCGACAATCACCCCCCATTTCTCGCTACTCTCCCTGATTTTCCCTTGAAGGTCCTTGATTGCTGTGGGATAACAAGTCGTTGTCTTCTAATTCCTTTGTCAGCCTATTTGCAATTAATCTCTCCATCAGCTTGCCCACCGTATTTAACAAGCATATAGGTCGGTAACTACCACTCTGCATGGGGTCCTTTCCATTTTTGAGTAACAATACCACCCTGGCTTTCTTGTGCTCATCAGGGAACTTTTGACTACGCAGTATGGTATTGAAGTAACCTAATATTTCCTCGGGTTTCAACTTAATTGCTATTTTTAGAGCCTCCACCGTTAGCCCGTCCGGGCCCGGGGCCTTGCCATTCTTCATACTGCTAGCCGCCTCTTCTAATTCCTCCCTGGTGAAGTCAGGGACGCCATCACTATCCAGGGCACCCGCTGTTTCGGGCCCACCATTCATTGTTGGAAACAGAGTTTCCAGGATCTTCTTTCTTCTTTTCACTGTAAGTTTCCCTAGTGCATTGTTACAAATTTTCTTTGTCGCAATCCTGAATCCCTGCCCCCATATGTCTTCTTCAAGCTCAGCTAGTAGCTTATTCCAGCTTGCTTTCTTAGCATCCAGAATCCCCTTTTTCAGTCTTTTTTTTTATATCTTTCATGACTACGCCCAACTGCTCCCTAGCATTGTTGTTTTTTTCTCTTGAGAATTTCCTTCTAGCCTCGATGTACTCTTTCCTATCTTCCTCTATGTTATCATTCCACCAATACGGTTTTTCCGCAGGTAAGCCGTTGTCAAGTGTCGTAGCCTCCCTATATGCCTGTAGAACGGAGTCGTATGTGGTACTACGGTTGTTTAATAGCGAGACGTACTTTTCTACGTCCAGGAACACCATTTTCTTCGGTTTTGTCATTTTAATTTTTTCCTTAGTCTTAATTTTAAAACTGATGTGTCCGTGGTTAGTGAAGGGGTTTGTATGGTCCACCCTCCAGTCGTGTATTACCCTACTCGCGTTCCCCGATCCTAACGTGACGTCGATGTGCGTTTTGGATATGCCACGCTCAAAAGTATGCTGTCCGTTATTGACAGCTGTCCAATTCAGCTGTGCCAGCCAATCCTCCACCACCTGCCCCCGGACGTCAGTAGTTGGAGATCCCCAGGTCGTAGATTTGGCGTTAATATCGCCCGCAATAATTGTTATTCCCATTGACCTTTCTGCGATGCCGAAAATACTGTCTATAGCCCTCGTATATTGAGTTACCCCAAGGCGATATATACACCGCGATTAGTATAACTCCACAGGTTTGGACTACCGTATATCCCTTACCCTTATTTATTTTCCCTACCTCCAGATCTTTGTTGGCTATCATGATTGCCACGTCTAGGTTATCATCTACCAGCCACCCCTTTTCTCTCGCAATTTTTTTATTAGGCTCGGAAATAATTACTATATCTATTCCCTTCTTCTTGGTCTCCTCGAAGACTAAGTCATGCGCCAGCCTAGCCCTACCTAGGTTCACCTGTAGTATGTCCAGCCAGTTCTTTTCCTTTGTCCCTGCCATTTGTGCTCAGATTCCCAGGTAATCTTCACTACAATACCTCGTCAATCTACCCTCGAGCGTATTTACAGTCTCTATGCAGGGTGTAAAAGGCCCTACACAGATTGTGTAGATAAAAGGTAAAACAATTATATAAATATAGATAAAAAGTAAAAAAATTATATAGATATAGATAAAAGATATAAAAAAGATAAACAGTATCTGTGTATAAATAAAAATAGTTAAAATGAAGTATATAATACTGAACCTTGCATATAGCATATACATATGACTCCTACCTGGATTATGAATAGAAATCACATCAGAGCTGACCCGATAGGTAAGGGTTATTAGACCCCCACTTTCTACCTGCCTCCTTATCTCATTTATTTTTCTTCTTTTCTCCTCTTTCTCCGTTTCTTCCCTACAGGCTTTACACTTGACCACCCTAGAGACTCCTATACTCCCCCTATTTACTGATCCTAGCAGTGTCAGGGTTTCCTTTAGCATATTCATGGCCTCCTCATTTCCCTCTTTTCCTTCCAAAATTTCCAGGACACCCTGCAAATTTCCCATACATACCTCAATGTTATCGCTTAGGCTATCCTCTTCACTTGACTCATCTTCTTGTTCTTTCGGCTCCTTCTCGTTATCCTTCTCTCTTTTTTCTTTTTTGCTTTCCTGAACCACCTCGCCGCTGTCGTCCATCTTTTTCCTTTTACTATTACCTCCCTCTTCTTCCAATTGAAACCTGATCCGAAGATCTCTTGCTCGTTCTTCCGAACTATCCACCGTAGCCGTGCCCCCCCCCCCCAATTAGTGTTGATTGCAGTGTTTCTCCTAGTTCCACGAAGGAATCGGCAGTATCCTGCTTTTCCAGACTCTCCCATTTTTTGTCTTCACTATCGGTTCTTACCAATTGTTTCTCCCTTTCTTCCGTATCGCTAAGAGATTCCTCTCCTTCCTCTCCTGTTTTGCTGGTGTCCTTCTCTGTGCTTGGGGACATCGCCGATGGTCCCGACATAGGGCTGTCAAGTACCCTGTCCCCTATCGGGAATCTCCTTGTGTCCATGCTTCCGCCTACTTGCCAGGTACTTTTTTGCTGTTCATTGTCCTTATCCTTTTCCTTTCCATCATCCTTATTCCACTTCTTTATATTTATGTTTTTGTTTTTTTCCATACTAATCCCACGAGTTGGGTCGAAAGACTGTCCGGCGAAGCAGTGCGCCCTTACTTCGCTAAGGCGGGATACTCCGAGATGTCGCCAGGTTTCTCGGAGGGATCGTTTGTGACGCTCTAACCCTCGCGCCTTCCATACCATTGGCACGATGCCTTCCACCGTAGTAATGGGGATTTTTTATCGAAGTTTACTCTTCTAGGCATTTTTCACGGTTGCCTCCGGACGCAGTAGCTACCGCTGCTACACTCACACAGCATGGCTGCCTCCCCCATGCTGCCGGTTTTTTCTCGAGGTTTACTCCTCTATTCCTTTTGATCCGCGAGCAACTATTTGGGTTCTCGTAACCAGAACCTTATTCATTGCTTATCCCGAGAGTTGGTCGGTCATGAGGCTCTTACAACTCTGAAGAGCATGAGTCCCATAACAGACCACGCCCCCTGGAGACACCCTATGAGCCATTGGGACGCGCCGTGTCGGGTGGAAAGCCCCCCCCCCCCAGAGACTTGTATGAGAGATTAGGGGTGTGCCACTTCCAGCTTCCCTCATCCAACCCTCCGAGGCACGGAACCTAACCTAACCTAACCTAACCTAACCTAACCTAACCTAACCTAACCTAACCTAACCTAACCTAACCTAACCTAACCTAACCTAACCTAACCTAACCTAACCTAACCTAACCTATCCTAACCTAACCTAACCTAACCTATCCTAACCTAACCTAACCTAACCTAACCTAACCTATTCGAACCTAAACTAACCTTTTTTTTTTGGAGGAGGTGGAGAATGCCTTTTTCGGTAATGTGGAACTCTGGATTTAATACCCACAAAAAGTTACCTCCTCTAGTAATGACCAAAATCCTCGGAACCGTCATCTGACATTACTTCGAGAAGAATCCGCCGTCTCCTTCTTTATTCCTTTTCATCTCTTTCCCTAACAGACATTACTAGTTTCCAGTACTTACTTATCTCCAACGCTTTCCACCGTAACCTTAGACTTCAGTTTTTCCTCCATCTCTCTACGTCTCATCTTCCATCTATCACATAGCGCTTAAAACTTCCATGACCGCTCAGCACTTGGGTTGTAAAGTCCACTTCGCCGTGACTTCTACCCGTCCACCTTTCAACCGATGTTATTAGTCTTCACTTCTTCTTCCTTAGTCGTCTTAGTTTTTGCTTTATTCATAGTAATTCCCACGAGTAGGGTCGAAAATAGGTCCGACGGGGCAGTGCGCCCTTACCCCGTTAAGGCTAAATACAATGGGATTCAGCCAGGTTCCCCAAGGGGATCGTTCGTGACGCTCTAACCCTCACGTTTATTAACGAGGTTTGCTCCTCTAGGCTTTTTTTTCACCGTTGCCTTCGGAGGCAGTAGCTACCGCTGCTACACCCACACAGAATGGCTGCCTCCCTGCCGGTTTTTTCTCAAGGTTTACTCCTCTATTCCATTTGGTCCGCGAGCAACTATTCGGGTTCTCGTAAACCAGACTTATCCCGAGAGTTGGTCGGTCACGAGGCTCTTACAACTCAACGAGCATTAGTCCCGTGACAGACCACGCCCCCCTGGAGACACCCTATGAACCATTGGGACGCGCCGTGTCGGGTGGAAAGCCCCCCCAGAGACTTGTATGAGAGATATAAGGTGTTCCACAGGAGACGTCCCAAGATTGACCCCGGTGGTACCCCACCGGTCATTTTTTTTCACCGCTTTCTCTCCTGTATTATCCATTAGCGTAACCTCTCTTTCGCTCAGGGAGCTTCCAACCATCTGTCTCAAGTACGGGAATATACCCCTTCGGCCGAGCTCTGCCATTATGTGCTGCCAGGATGCCGAATTGAATGCAATTCTCACATCCAGAGTAAGTAGCGAGCACAGTTTCCTGGTTCTCTGCGTCCCCGTTCTAGCCCCATTGGCAATTTTAACCCTTCCCCTATGGCGTCTACTGTGGATCGACCTTTCCGGAAGCCATATTGGCTATCACTAAGACTTTCTTTTTCTTCCAACTCCTTTTCCATTCTCTCCGCTAGCAGGTATTCCAGTATTTTCCCACTGAATCCAGGATACAGAGCGGTTTAAAACTAGTTGGGTCGCTGTCCGGGTTATTGTTTTTTTTTTGATAAGACAGAAGCGCGCACTTCTCCACTCTTTTGGAAAACTTCCACCTTTCAGAGCTTTATTTAGGACTTTAAGAAGGACTTCGGGAGCTTCGGCAGCCGCTAACTCAGCGTACTCTTCCAGGATACCATCGGGTCCAGGGGCCTTTTTGGCTTTTAATCTCATGGCAGCTGTATTCAACATTATTTATAGGTGAAAATGTCCAATCGGTGGTGTCATGTTCCGGGAAGAGAGTCGCACAGCATCGGAGCATCCCTTCCAAGTTAATTCTTGCTGGCCCTGTCATGTTCAGTATTTTAACGCGATTTTGTATCCCGTGCACCGTATGTCAGAGTCAATCTCAGCACATATTTTCCGCCAATGCTCTTTCTTAGACTTATTTATCTCCAGTCTTAGGATTCTTTTAGCCTCCCTATACTCTTCCTGGGCGCGCTTCTTTTGCATATCGTCCTTTCCTTTAGCTCTTGTCAGGATTCTTCTCTTTTTTAAGGCCAGTGCTCTTGCACCGGCGATATCATTATTCCACCAGTACACCGCATTCTTATGTGGAGACCTCTTTGAGCACGTGGCAGAGCAAGCATCTTTTAGAAGAGAAATGTATTCGGCACTATTCCGGACTATTATGTTGTCAAGCAGGGTTTTTAGACTACACCTGAATTTGCCGGTCACACTCGTGCTATATTTATATTTTGCCGGGAGCAAAGACTTCATTGGCTTAGTAAAGGAGACTTCCAGCATTTTGTATTTGTGTAGACTATGCGTTTCTTTTTTCAGCACACGCCAGTTATGTATTTTCCTGGACATATCAGGGATACACATAGATAGGTCTATAAACGACTCGCTAAATCTTCTAACAAAAGTTGGTCTGACGCCGTCGTTCAACACTTTTAGTTCGTACTTTGAGGTAAGCCCCATCAATTCTTCACCTCGTTTATTCGTCTTCTTAGACCCCCATAGTGACGAACTAGCATTGAAGTCCCCCACAATAATTGTTTTGGAGTTTAATACCCCGATCCTGTTATCCAGCTCTTGCATGGCGTTCCTGTACTCGTCCATGTTACTGTTAGGAGACAAGTAGCAAACTAGCATATTTAGGCCCTCGAATTTGGCAAGCAAGTAGTAGTTCCCCGAAGTAATCTCGAGTGGACAAAAATTTTGGTTAAGTATGCCCACAGCTACACTTCCTTCTTCGTTCAGGTACCAGCCGTCTTTGTTCTTGGTCATTTTCATGTTTGGTTCGCAAACCGCTACCAGATCAATGTTTAGTTTCAAGGCCGTGGCGTAAAGACGGTCTTGGACCTTGGGTCCGTGTTTATTTGGTGAATAGCTTTAGGTGCTTAGTCGCCACCTTTCCAGGGAAAAACGATAAAGTTCGAGTGGTAGACGTAGAGACGAAACATGGAGTTTACAGAAAACCAACTTCAAAAATATGTAGGCTGGACCTACTAGAAATGAGTTAGTCGTGAAGATTTCACGAGGGGGGAGAAATGTTGGATTTTACTTTTACATGTTTTATGAAATTTTCTATTTTAGCTGTTTTAGGTATTCTTGTAATGAACGACCCTGTATTTAAAAATGTTGCTATGATATAATTTATTATTGTCAATTTTAATGTGAGAGTAATAGAGATCGTAAATACGCCTATGATTTGGTAAATACACACATTTCGTTGCTCCATTAAAATATCAATTTGCTGTTAGTATTAAATACTTGAATATTTTGAAACTTTTGTACGTAATTGTTAAAGTGTTAGTATTGCTGTTGTGACAATAATTATAAACATCAGTGAATTAAAAAGTGCATTTTGAACGAACTACTGTAAGTACCAATTATCAGTTGAACTTTTTTTTCTTTTCTTTACACTCGTTAAATTTTGTGGAGGTTGGCGATGCCTAATAACTGCGGTAACTGTTCCAAATCTGTCTCCGATCGAGAATCAGTACTTCAGTGTGACGGTTGCAGGCGATCACTACACATGGAATGTACAGGGATATCTGCGTCTGATCGCGTAACGCGTCAGAAAGTTCGAGGTTTGAGTATTCTGTGTAACTCTTGCGTGGCCAACTTGGGAAATTTTCTCGATTTGAAGAAACTCTTTACTGATTTTAAGACTGATCTGCAGACAAAGATAGACAATCATATTGCTACTCTTACAGCCGAGTTAAATACGTTACAAAATAAAATTTCCACTTTGGAGACAATTAACTCCGTTGACACATTTTATCGAATAGGCAAACCAAATCAGCGCTTTCCCCGTATGCTAAAAGTAGTCCTGCCAACAGAGTCAGATGCCAAATACATTCTAAAAAATAAGAAAAGGGTTTTAGAGACTCGCTCAACCAGCAAATTTTCCATTATGGATGACAAAACTCCAACACAGCAATTGTTCCTTACAGAATTGCGCAAAGAACTGGAGAATCGCACCAATAATGGAGAGAAGAACCTTACCATAAAATTTGTACGAGGATCACCAAAAATCGTTACATTTCGCCAATAAACGCTCTTCTCAAAATTTTGAAAACTGGTTGTTACTTTATACTAATCTTGACTCCATATGTGCCAAATTTAATGAATTTGTGTGTTCGGTTGATTTAATTAAACCCTCCATAATACTTATCAGCGAAACTTGGCTTAAGCATTCAATTTCGGACTCAGTGGTTCGAATTGATGGCTTCACTATTTTTCGAACCGATAGACCCAACCGACCTGGAGGGGGTGTTTGCATATACCTCTCCGATTATATAACTAGTAATTTTTCTGTATCTGAGATAGATATAACTGTCCCAAACATTGATGCTATATGCATTAAAATATCCAAAAGTCTCATGTCCATACACTTAGCCTGCATATATCGTCCAAGCGACTCACAATTGGCAGATAATGTCACGCTCCTTGATAAATTGGATGAGTTATCCATACTTGACAATCTAGTTATCTTTGGGGACTTCAATTTTTCGGATATATCCTGGCCGATAATAAATATTCCTGAGGGCAATAATGCAAAAAATATGTTTATGCAATTTATCCAAAACTCAAATTTAACCCAAGTTGTCCACGAACCTACTCGTTTCCGACACAATAATAATCCTTCTACCCTCGATCTCATTTTAACCAATGACGAATGTTTGCTATCGGGCCTGGAGGTCAGTTCACCAATAGGTAAGTCTGATCATGCAGCAATAACTGTCAATATTCAACTTAACTTACCCGCTGCTGGCGATGATAAGAATTACATGACTATCGAAATAACTAATTTTATAAATGTCAATCGTACTCTCTCGTCCATCAATTGGGACAACATATTGCCTGGTAATAATAACTGTATGCATTTATGGAAATGTTTCTATGACACGGTAACAAAATGTTTGAATGAGAATACGAGAGAAACAAAAATTTTCCGTAACAAATTAAAACCATGGATCAATGGTGAAATACATGATTTGATAAAACATAAACGAAATTTGTGGGGAAGATTTAAACGCACCAACAATAATGAAGATTTCCTAACTCACAGGAGATTCTCTAATACAATAATTAGTCGGTTGGTTAACGCCAGAAGAGGTTTCGAGGAAAGTATTGCTAATAGTGGCAACCCTAAAAAGTTTTTTAACACATGCGTTCCTGTCTTTCTTCTAAAGTTGGTGTTCCTTTACTTATGAAAAGTGATGGAGTATTATGTTCGTCTAATTATGAAACTTCCGAAACGTTGTCCATTAGTTTTTCTAAGGCTTTTACTTCTGAACCAATTGATGACACTTTGCCTCCAATATTTGGTGCTCGTGTCTTAGAATCCCTTAGTAATATTGAATTTTCACCCCAGCAAATTAAAGAAAAAATATTAAATATCAAGACGAACACTTCTCCTGGTCTTGATGGTTTGCAAGCAATGTTTCTCAAAAAATGTGCAGAATCAATTTCCTATCCACTTTCACTCATCATGAATTCCTCTTTCACGCAATGCTCTATTCCACCAATCTGGAAATTGGCGTCAGTTACTCCTATATTTAAGAAGGGCAATAAACTGGATCCAAGCAATTACCGACCAGTAAGCCTGGTACCTATTGTTTGTAAAATTGTGGAATCTATTATTAGTGAGGCCATGTCTAAGTTCCTTCTTCAACAAAATGTCATACCTCTTCACCAACATGGTTTTGTTCGAGGTCGCTCTACCATGTCCAACCTTCTTCGTTGTGTTAATGACTGGACAAAAGCCTTAGACAACAAAGATCCGATTGACGTCATTTATTTAGACTTCTCCAAAGCATTCGACAAAGTCCCAAAAAGAAGACTTTTATATAAATTAGATCACTTTGGCATACGGGGTAGCCTGAACTTATGGATCTCCAATTTTTTATCGGACAGGATTTTTAAAGTCAGAGTCGGCCGAGAGTTCTCCAATGACAAGCCAGTTTCTAGTGGTGTTCCACAGGGTTCCGTCCTCGGCCCATTGCTGTTTGTTGTTTACGCAAGCGATCTTCAAATGTTGGTCTCAAACTCAGTTTCTTTTTATGCCGATGACACAAAAATATTTGCTAACCCTTTAAGAGACCATCTCACCCTCCAAAACGACCTACACACTATACAGCGGTGGTGTTTGGACTGGTTGTTTCCCTGAACATTAATAAATGTAATGTACTCCACATTGGCAAGACCAATCCCAAGTTATCATACAACTTAAATGGGCAGTTACTAAATACGGTTACCAGCCATGATGACCTAGGCATCTTAGTGAACTCAAATTTATCGTGGAGTGAACACGTTGTGTCCGTATGCAACCGCGCGAAATCCAGACTCTATCTGATACAAAAATCGTTCTCTAGAGTGTCACTTGAAACCTACTGTAAACTATTCAAATGTTACGTGCGTCCTATTTTAGAATATGCGGGTCCTGTGTGGTATCCTGATCTTATTCGCGACCAAGTTTTATTAGAAAACGTGCAAAGAAGGGCTACTAGACTTGCATTCGGTCGCGTAAGGCCTTCCTATGAGGAGCGACTGACTGGGGCGAATCTCATCTCGTTTCAAGACCGTCGGCTCCGGGGAGACTTGATATTATGTTATAAAATCATTAAGCACAACTTTGGTGATCTTTAATCTATGTTTCTATTCAACACTGATCTTAGACTGAGAGGTCACCCATTTAAACTTAAGAAGGAGTCCTTTAGATCCCGAGTAAGGCAGCACTTTTTACCAAACAGAGTGTTTGATGTCTGGAACAATCTTCCTGATGATGTAGTAGACGCACCATCAGTCAACGCATTTAAGAATAGGATTGATAGACTTCTATTTAATAGTTAATAGTGCGCATAGTTGCATTTATTATTTATCTGAATTTGTTTTATTTATCTTTTTTCGCTGTATAATTGTTGCGGTTATTCTTGAAAACTACGATTTTGTTTGTTATAGTTAATTTGTTATTGATTATGTTTATAGGCGTTTAAGCACCTTTTATGTTCTCAGATCATGGGCTTCATAGGTTCTTACCTCAGCCCTTATTTCTATTGTAATAATAATAAATAATAAATTTTACAAAACGTCAAGTGCAATCATTTTGTCTTGAATCATATTTTTATAGTGATTTCGCTGATCCTTCAGCCGGATCTTATATATTAAACTTTACAGGTAAGCAAGACATAACAACAGTAATTTAAAAGATATTTGATTATTTAAATTTTCTATTTGTTTTTATGTTTATCTTTGGATAATAAATAATAATAAATATCACTAAGATTTTTATGGTCACTTTTTTTGTTAATAATATTTTCTTATTGAGAAATAAAAGACATTTCTAAGAAGAGTCTCTTTTTTAAAACAGGTTGTATGTCTAAAATACTAACAGATACGAAATCCATGATATGATCATTTTCAAATACATGTTTGGCCAATTCACACCTTTCAGGGTGTAATCTGCAATCACTCTTATGTTAAGATATTCGACTTTTTAATTTTTGACTTGTATGGCCAATATACTTTTTTTCAAAGTTTTTACATGGAACACAATATACTAAATTTGATAATTCAAGAATTGGAGTTTTATCTTTTACTTTTGTGAATACTAATCTTATTGTAAAACACGTCTTATTTGCAATTTTAATATTCGTTAATGGTTTAAAAATTCTTTTTAATTTTGGTGTTAGTTCCTTTATATATGGTAAAGATACATAATAATTTATAATTTCAGTTGTATTATTTGTATAATTATTTACATTAGGATTTATTGTATCGATTACTGAAGAACTATTAAATAATATATTTTTTATTAATTTATTGGGATAACCATTATTTAAAAATAATTGATGGAGTATTTTAAAATTATCTTCATAAAATATTGGATCTGAAATCTTGGTTATACGATTTTTCATTTGTTTAAATAAATTAATTTTCATAGAATATTTATGATAAGACCAATAGTTCATTATCCTTCCTGAACTAATTGGTTTTTGATACCAATTAATAGAAATAGTATTATCAATATTTCGTATAAATTTAGTGTCTAAAAATGCTATACTTTGTTCTTTATCTTCTCTTTCGATAGTAAATTGTATGTGTGGATCGTAACTATTAAATATGAAAAGAATTTCCTCCAATCCATATTTTGGTAACGTCAAGACAATGTCATCTACATACTTTTTTATAAATATTAAATTAAATGGTAAAACTAGTATCACTGTATCTAATAAGTTGTCCATAACATAACATGCTATAATTGGAAAAATAGCAGAGCCCATTGGAGTACCGAAAATTTGTTTATATAATTGATTATCAAGTGAAAAATAAGTATTTTCAAAAAGAAATTTAGTTATTTCTTGAAAGTAGTTTTTAGGTATCGAACAATGTTGACTAATTTTATTCCAATTTTTATCAATAGCTCTTAAAGAAATAACATCTAGACTACAAATAACATAATTTTCAGGTAATTGAAAATTATTAAATCTATTAAAAACATCAAAAATTAAAAAATCGAATATCTTTACATAAAAGTAATTGCAAATTACACCCTGAAAGGTGTGAATTGGCCAAACATGTATTTGAAAATGATCATATCATGGATTTCGTATCTGTTAGTATTTTAGATATAGAACCTGTTTTAAAAAACAGACTTCTTAGAAATGTCTGTTATTTCTCAAGAAGAAAATATTATAAACAAAAAAAGTGACCATAAAAATCTTAGTGACATTTATTATTATTTATTATCCGAAGATATACATAAAAATAAAGAGAAAGTTTAAATAATCAAATATCTTAAAAATTACTGTTAACCAAAATAATTTTTTTGAGATTTTATTTTGATTACTTTCTGACTTTGACAATTATATTGACATCTTATTTTAATTTTATATATATTATATATATTTTAATTATATATATATATATGGTCGCAGCAAAGCTTCTTCAAAAAATTAACGTAAGACATAAAAAATAAATCAGTATTAAAAAAATTCAATCTCCATAAATTAAATCAACAGAAAATTAGAAATCAATACAAAGAAAATATAGAGAAGCGAATAAAAGAAATTCCAACTGAAATAACTGAAATACAATCGGGATGGCAAATGTTAGAACGGTGCATAAGATCATATAGAAGAAATATCAAAAGAAGAAATAGGACTGATGAAAAACATACCACAAAAGTAATGGTTTGATGAAAAATGCCAAAAGATTGTTTGAAGAAAAAAAAAGGCATGGCGAAAATATATAAGAACCAGTAGATCTGAAGATAGAGAGGACTACAAAAGACTAAGAAAAGTAGCAAAAAAAGTACTAAAATCTACAAAGAAGACTGAATTAGAAAATAAAATAAAGGACATCGAAAACGAAAGTTCTAAACGAAATACTAAAGTATTTTATCAAAAAATAAATGGCCAAAATAAAACCCATAAAAGCAAAACATCAGGTATAAAGAACCGGGTAGGACAATTAATTGAAGATGAATCAAAATATAAAGATATATGGATGCAGCACTTTAAAAATTTATTAACTGAAACAGCCGTAGATGAAGAAGAAATGGAGAGAATCGACAGTGATACAATAATTATGACACCGACAAAGGAAGTTATTATTTATTTATTATTATTATTATTATTGAAGTACAAAAAAACAAGTTATACATAATATGATATTATATCAATTATAAATATTTTGTTGCACCTAAGTGTAATTACACTTGTATGTGCAAATAACATAAACGTATAAAGAAAAAAAAATAGAACAAAATAGAAAGAGTAGACAATCAAAAATTCATGTAATACCAAAATAAAGAATAAAAATATATCCAAAGAGATTACATTATGAACAACAAAAGAACAACAATAAAAAACATCAATTTGGAAAGATACAAATGTTTTCGTCAAGTAATTACTCTATAATATACTGTTTAAGTACTCAAAATTATCATATATATACTTTTTACATTCAGAGACAAAGTTCTTATAACTACCTATGGCTTTTATTGCTTGAGGTAAAACATTATATATTTTCGGTGCTAAGATGGATTCAAATCTTTGATTAGCATCATATTTTCTATAAGGAACTACTAAATGGCCCTTAAGTGTATTTCTTGTTTGATAAAAATGATTCATATAATTTTTAATTTTACATTTATAACAAAAAATACAGCTACTAAGGTAATATAAACAACGAACATTAAGAATGTTAGTATTATATAATAGATGTGTTGAGTATTGTATGTCCTTAAAAAAGATAATACGTAGAATATAGTTCTGTATGATATTCAGTTGTTTCAATGTATTGTCATAGAGAGCCCCCCATACTATAATACCATACCTTAGGAGCGATTCCACCAAGGACTTGTAGATTGGTATTAAAATGTTTTGTGGTAAAATTCTACGTATTATATAAAATTTATGTATTAAACGTCTAATTTTATTAGTTAAATCTTGAATGTGCTTTGCCCATTTCAAATTTTTATCAATTGTTATGCCTAAATATTTGATAGTATTTGTTTCTTTGATATTAAAGTCATTGATAGCAATGGATTTAAATGTAGGTCTGTTTGGGTCGTTCAAAGAAAATGCTATGTAAAAGGTCTTTTCTGTATTTAAGGATAATTTATGTAAATCAAGCCAGGGTTTAATATGTGTAAAGCCTACAGCCACCTTATTTTGGATAATTTGCCAAGTTTTTCCTTTAAATAACAGCACTGTGTCATCAGCATAAGATATGGACATTCCATTTATGTCTCAATTTAATAAAGAATTTATATAGATTATAAACAAAAGCGGCCCAAGGACCGTTCCTTGTGGTATTCCAATTTTAACTTCTAGAGGGTCACTATATACATTTCTGATTTTTACTAACTGTTTCCTTTCCCTTAGGTAATTTTCGAAAATCTGTAATACCATGCCTCTGACACCGTAGTGCTCAAGTACATTAATAAGTTGTCCATGGGGATCTGTGTCAAAGGCCTTGGCTAGATCCAGGAAAACAGCAATAACTTCTTCATTATTATCAAGACTGTTTTTTATATTAGACACCAGTTCAAACTTTGCGTCAGCAGTACTTACGCCAGATAAAAAACCAAACTGATACTTATTTAATATGTTTTTGGAAGTCAGATAATCAAGAAGTCTAACTTTCATACATTTCTCAAATATTTTCACGAAATTAGTTATGACACTTATTGGTCTGTAATTGAAGATATATTTTTTCTCGCCTTTTTTATAGATAGGTGTAACAATAGATGTTTTAAATTGATTTGGAACTTTGCCTGTTAAGAAAATTTGATTTATTATATGAACTAATGGATCTAAGAAATAATTATGAAATTTTTTTATTATTTGTGCTGGAATACCATCTATACCTGGAGCACAATTATTTTTTAAGCTACTAATATGCATAATAACTTCTTCACAGGTGATTGGTTTTAATACCATTGAATTTAATGAATTAGGATAACATATTAATATCTGTAATGGGTTGTCTTATTTTATCAGCCATTTTTATTCCTATGTTTACAAAATAGTTGTTACAGTAATCACTTAATTCTTTATCACTGTTAAAGTGATCATTGTTTTCATTTAGAATGTTAATATAGGTATTAGTTTTGATGTTATTGTTATTACTTGCATCTGAAATTATATTGTATATTTTTTTAATATTATTCGCGTTATTATTAATTTGGTTTCTGTAATAAGTACATTTTGTGGTATGTATAAGTTTGTTGAGATTATTTCTATATGTTTTATATTTATGTAGTATTTCCTTATTATTTTTATTGTTTATTACTTTTCTTTTCAGTTTATCCCTTTGTTTTATAGATTGAATGAGGCCGTTAGTTATCCAAGGTTTGAGATTTTTATAATTCTTAGTAAAAATAGCTTTTGCAGTGAGACAATCGTTATATATGGTTGTAAAAGTGTCCATAAATTTTTGGTAAGCTAGTTCAAGGTTTACTTCAGAAATTACGTCATTCCATGTTATTTTTTGAATTTTATTTTCAAATTTACTTTCATCTAGAATTTTTATTATTTTATTTTCCATGTTTTTCTTGAAAATACCTGTGTTAGGTAGGGTAATATTTAAATATATTGGATAATGATCAGTGATGTCTGTGTCTAAAACGAATGTATCAATGGTAGGATTATGTAATGCTAATTGTTTCCTTATAAAGATATGATCTATACATGTACTACTATCTGGAGTTACTCTAGTGTAAGAGTTAATATAAGACTCAAAACCAAAATGGGATAAAATAGTTAAGTAGTTATTTGTAGAAGCTCTTGTTGGTTTTAAAATATCAAAATTTATGTCACCTAGAAAAATATCAATATTAGCACCCTTTAAATTATCTAAGAAGACCTCAAGATCTGATAGAAATAAGTTATCATTGATAGATGGAGCTCTGTAACATGTTAGGACAGAATAATCAATATTGTGTAATTTGAAAGTAATATTTGAAATTGTAACATTACTTAATGGCAAGATTATATTTTTAATGGTAAAGTTAATGTAATCCCTTATAAAAACAAGTACTCCATCATTTTGATTGTTACAACTGTTGTTAAAAAATGTTTGAAAACCCGAAATTGTATAATTATCAGTATTCATAATATGTCTAGTCTCACCTAAAATTATTATATCCAAATCTTTCATTTGAAAGGTTTCAAGAAATGCTAGGAAAGATTCAAAATTTTTTATAGCACTGCGAATGTTAATATGGATAATTTTGAGAACCGACCTTTTTACAGCAGAAACTGAATAGTAATGATTATATTGTTGAAAATCATATCTCTGATTAATATATTTTAGATCTTCAGTTTCCTCACGTTCTATTTCATTTAATATATCTACTTCAGTACAATCCATAAAATAATTAAAAGATTAAAAAAAAATATATGTATCTACAGTTACATTTACAAAATCAACAAAAAAAGGAAACAAAAAGCAATATTTTTCATGAATCAATATTCAAAATAATTTTTCTTATTTCTTATGTTTTGTAAATGAAATTTGTAGGTTAGACATTCGAAACTCTTACTCTCATGATCAGTAGCGTAGGTAGTTTTAAATTTCCCATTAGAATGTTCACAGTTTTTGCAGTATTTGTATAATTTAGGACAATCTTTTTCTAAATGTTCTGCTGAACAGGTGGGGCAAACAACTTTATTAGAGCAATTGTTAGCTTTGTGAAAATATCCTTGACAATTAAAGCATTTGGGCACACTTAAATCTTCATATACCATATATCTCTCCCATCCCAGGCATAACTTTTTCAATTTTAAAGCTTGGTGAAATGCATTAGGTGTACATTCACATATTATAGTTTTAGTTGTATCTCTGTTTTGTCTTATATAACTGACTGTAATATCTCCTTTTCTATTTCTATTTCTTCACGTGTAAGTTCCTGAGTTACTTTTACTATTTTTATTTTTGGTTGTCTTAAATGGCTTACTTCAATATTACAGGTATCTTTTAATTTGCTATCTAACGTTTGCTTGAGTATTTCTATATCATTTCTTCTTTGACATTTAATTACCATGTTACCAGATCTGTTTATTTTAGTGTTGGCTATGCCAATCTTAATTTCACCAGGGTTAATATTTCTTAGATCCATCTTCGTTCTTTCAGCTGATTGAAAAATATTAGATATAATCAAAAAAAGTAAAAATGGAAAGGCACCAGGAAGTGATGAAATTAACATGGAACTGATAAAATACGGAGGAGCGGAACTTACAGATAAGATACACCAATTTATATGTGAAATATGGGAAGAAGAAGAAATGCCAGAGGAATGGCGTAAGGCCCAAATAATACCTATTCATAAGAAGGCAGATCAGCAAATGTGCAAAAATTATAGGGGAATTACACTTCTTAACGCTGCTTATAAGTTAACCTCAGCTATTATTCAAAAGAGATTGCATGAAACAGGCATCAAAGCGGGAGAATATCAATGTGGTTTTGTGAAGGAAAGATCGACAACAGATGCAGTACATACTGTAACGGGTGACAGATGTGTAACGGATGAATGTGACGGATGATTGTGACAGATGCGCGAGAGGAATGCATGTATTTTGATGTAGCTGCTTGTCGTAAAGGGTGGAGTCCGTGAATGAGGAAGAAGATTTTGACAATAACTTGACATGATATATAATTATTTTAGGTTGGCAGTTATTCGGGAACATTCTAGTATTATTTGGATTTTAGTAAATAGTTGTTTCGAGAAAAATCGAGATGTCAAGTATTTTGCTATATAAAGCGTGTCATTCGCGGTAGTTAGTTAGTGTTCGTTCAGCTTTTGTCTAGTTTAAAAGTAAAAAGTGACAGTTAGTAACTTGTAACCAGCTGAATTCTTGTATTCTTACAATTTTTAAATAAATTGTGTTTAAAGTCCTCACAAAAACAAATCCTGGAAAAGGCCAACCAATATAACATCGACGTTAAAATATTATTTATTGATTTCCAACAGGCATTCGACTCCATATGGAGAAATAAATTATTGAAATCATTAAGTAAATAAGGAGTATGTGACAAGTTGACAAGATTAATCAAGATGACCCTGACTAAAACAGTAGCCGAGGTTAAAACGCAGAAAGGGATAACACAAGAGTTTGAATACAACAAAGGACTCAAACAAGGAGATTCTTTGTCAACAACATTATTTAACCTGGCACTGGATTATGTGCTAAAAAATTTAAGCAAAGGAAATTTAAGAACAAAGGGAGGACAAATAATAGCATATGCGGATGATATAGTACTTGTAACAAAAAACAGAAAAGTTATGGAAGAAATGCTGCATGAGATAATAAAAGAAGGAGAAAAAATGGGACTTATAATAAACGCAGAAAAAACTAAACTACTTAGATACAGAAAAAAATGCGAAAACAAATTTATAAAGATTGGGAACCAAACTTTTCAAGAAGTTAACAAAATAAAATACTTAGGGGTAACTATATCCAGCGATGGCGACAAAGAGACTGAAATCAAAGAAAGAATAGCAACGACAAATAAAGTATTACAAGCTAACAAGAAACTGTTAAGAAGTAACATTCTTAGCAAAAGAACTTAATTAAGGATATACAAAACAATAATCAGGCCAGTAATGTTGTATGGAGCAGAAACATTGACAATGACAAAAAAACAGCAAGAAGATTTGAGAATACAAGAACGCAAAATATTGAGAACAATTCTAGGACCAAAAAAAATAGGAGATGATTATATCAGACAGACAAACGCGGAATTATCACTTGAATTAGAAAAGGATATAGTAAGAAAAATTAAAGAGCAAATAATAAAATGGCAAGGACACATATGGAGAGCAGATTCAAACTCTACTGTAGTTTCAATGATCGAGTGGAACCCTTGCAGTAAGCGCAGAAGAGGAAGACCTAAAACAACATGGTTGCAGGAAGTAGTATACGATCTTAACAGCATAGGAATAAAAAAATGGAAGGAGAAAACTATATATACATATATATAATTAAATGTATGTTATTTGCCGACTACTAGGTATTAAACCAGAATTTTTGGGGTAAACGGCAATGTTTTTTAAGAAAACTCTTTTACTTGTTTTCCAAGCTTTCGAAATACATTTATTTCATTTTCAAGGAATAAGTGCGAGTTAAAACAAAATTGGTGTTAACAACTTGGTAAATATAACATAAAAAAAAACTATTTTAACTTTAATTTGGAATTTAAAAAAATTTTTTTAAGTCAAATTATTTATAAAACAAAATAACGTCATAAAATTAATAAACAACTTAATTGCTTACGATAAAATTTAATAATAAAAGAGTAGAAAATAATAGGTTATAATTTGATTTCTTCTTTTATAAAAAATGTGAATTTTGATTTAAATTTACTAAATATTTAATTGTTCTTTGATAAAAAATAAGGATATCTTATTCTTTTTTATAATTTTGAATTAAGCTTCTAAATATAATATATAATAATTTTCTAATAATTATAATAATATAATTTTTATTATTAAATTTTTTAAAAACATCATAAGAATCTTTAATTTAGTATTCTGTATTCTAATAACATAGTGTATATATATATATATATATATATATATATATATATATGTAAAGGTAGTTTATTTGCTGAATAATTAGGTATTAAACCAGATATATTGGGGTGTACAGCAATTAGAAAAAGTAAACTCTTTATACTTTTTACCGAGCTTTCGGAAAATTTATTTCCATTATCCAGGTATGTATGTGAGAATATTAAATTTTGATTTTATAATGGTAAATATGTAAAAACTTAAAACTATTATTTATAAAGAAAATTTTTTTACAACAAAAATTGTCAGAATGACACTTATGAAATTGTTTAGGCATTCGTTATTTTTTAATTAAGTCCTAGCTAGTTACTTATTTCTATCAAATTAAAATAAAAGAAGATATTTTTAGGTTAATTTTGAATTTCATAATGTCACTTTTTACAATGTTAAAATAATATGTCAATATAATTGTCAAAGTCAGAAAGTAATCAAAATAAAATCTCAAAAAAATTATTTTGGTTAACAGTAATTTATAAGATGTTTGATTATTTAAATTTTCTTTTTGTTTTTATGTTTATCTTTGGATAATAAATAATAATAAATGTCACTAAGATTTTTATGGTCACTTTTTTTGTTAATAATATTTTCTTCTTGAGAAATAAAAGACATTTCTAAGAAGAGTCTCTTTTTTAAAACAGGTTGTATATCTAAAATACTAACAGATACGAAATCCATGATATGATCATTTTCAAATACATGTTTGGCCAATTCACACCTTTCAGGGTGTAATCTTTACATAAAAGTGATTGCAGGTGTCAGAATAACATTAGTAAAATTGTTTGTAAAACAATAGCTATTTATTTTTGAAAATGCCAAAGGGTGCTTAATTTTTTAATTAATTTAAATTGAAAGAAGAAAAATAAATTAAAAGAAGAATTTCTTAGGTTGAATTTGAAGTTTACAATATTACTCATACATCCTTTTCATAAACACTGTCAAAATAAATGTCAATGTCAGAAAATAATCAAAATAAATTTTCAAAAAAATATTATTAAACAGTAATTTAGTAAGATGATTTATTATGTAAGTTGTTCTTTTATGTTTTTATCCTTAGATAGTAAATAAAAATAAACATCACTAAGATTTTTATGATCACTCTTTTTATTAATGATTTTTTCTTCTTGAGAAATAAAAGACATTTCTAAGAAGAGTCTTTTTTTCAAAATAGGTTGTATATCTAAAACAATAACAGATAAAAAATCCATTACATGATCATTTTCAACGACGTGCTTGGCCAATTCACATCTTTCAGGGTGTAATCTACAATCACTTTTATGTAAAGATAATCGATTTTTTAATTTTTGACTCGTATGGCCTATATACTTTTTTCGCAATTTTTACATGGAATGGAGTAAATTAAATTAGATAATTCAAGGATCGGAGTTTTATCTTTCACTTTTGTAAATGTTGATCTAATGGTAAAACATGTTTTGTTTGCAATTTTGATATTTGTTAATGGCTTAAAAATTCTTTTTAATTTTGGTGTTATTTCTTTTATATATGGTAAAGACACATAATAATTTATCATTTCAGTGTTATTATTTAATTGTAAATGTAATTCATTATTTACTTGAGGAATCAATTTATTGTTAAGTGAAGAAATATTATATAATATATTTTTAATTAATTTATTGGGGTAACCATTATTCAAAAATAATTGCTGAAGTATCTTAAAATTATCTTTATGAAATTTTGGATCTGAAATCATCGTTATACGATTTTTCATTTGGTTAATTAAGTTAATTTTCATTGAATATTTATGATATGACCAATAGTTCATTATTCTTCCTGAATTTGTTGGTTTTTGATACCAATTAATCGAAATAGTGTTGTCAACATTTCTTATAAACTTAGTGTCCAAAAATGGTATACTTTGTTGTTCATCTTCTTTTTCGATGGTAAATTGTATGTGTGGATCATAACTATTAAATATAAAAAGAATTTCATCTAAGCTATCTTTTGGTAACGTCAAAACAATGTCATCTACATATTTTTTAATAAATATTAATTTAAAAGACAAAACTGGTATAACGGTATCTAATAAGTTATCCATAACATAACATGCTATAATTGGAGAAATAGCAGCACCCATTGGAGTACCAAAAATTTGCTTATATATCTGATTATTAAATGAAAAATATGTATTTTCAAAAAGAAATTTAATTATTTCTTGAAAATTCTTTTTGGGTATAGAACAATGTTGACTAATTTTATCCCAATTTTTATCAATTGCTCTTAAAGCTGAATCCAAATATACATTACTAAATAATGAAATCACATCCAAACTACAAATAATATAATTATCAGGTAATTTAAACTTATTAAATTTTTTGAAAACGTCAAAAGAATCCTTTATGTAATATTCTGTGTTAAAATCATAAGCATTTGTTAGTATCTCGGTAATATGAGTGCTTAATAAATTTGTTGGAGTATTTATACATGCTACTATAGGTCTTAATGATAATATTGGCTTATGGATTTTAGGAAGACCATAAAATTTTGCAGGAATGCCATTATAGCAAGTTAATTTATCTTTTGTATTTTTATTTATATGTTTATTATCATATAGTTTTTTTACAATGGAATTGCACTTATTCTGAATTGTTGTGGTAGGATTTTTATTTAATTTAATATAAGAAGAATTATTATTTATTATGTCTAGAGAAAGATTAATATAATTTTCTTTTAGCATAATAACTGTACAATTACATTTATCACTGTTTGTTACAACTATATTTGGATTATTTTTTAAAAATCTTTTAGTTTTATGGAATAAATTGCGAAAAAAATTATTATTATTAGACTTATAATTTACATGGTTTGTAATAACATTTGTTGATTTTGCCATTATTGTTTTTCTTAAATTATCATCAGATGTAAGTGAAATTATATTATCAATATCTGCTAGGATATGTTTAATTTTAATATCTTGACCAAGTATTGGTTCAACACTAAATTTAGGTCCCAAGGATAAAAAACACAAAATGTCATGAGGTATAACTATATCAGTCAAGTTTTTAATCCATTTAGGATTTGTTTTTAATTTTAATTTAAACTGTTCATCTATTAATCTATTTAATTTATTAATATTTTTCTTTTTTGTAGTTTTTTTAGTACACATGTCACATTTATTACAATTTTTTACACCGTTTTACCTATAATCTCACTTAGATATACCTTGAAAATGAACCCATAGAGGTTCGAAAGCTCGGTAAATAAATTCTAAAACGAGTACACATTGGTTTCATTGCCACATCCCCAAAACATTCCCATTATACAAATAGTTGGCAAATATTTCTATTTAAATTATATATATATATATATATATATATATATATATATATATAAAGGAGGGTAGTCTTGACTGATATATATGAAATTAAAGGTTTTTTTGAGGTAAGCAGTCAAATAAAAAAGGGCAATTAATGTAAACTCTTTATATTTGCGAAGCTTTCGAAAATGTTTATTTTCTTCTTCAGCACAAACTAAAATTATAATAAACTTTTAACATTATATTATAATAGATAAATTAAAAACTTACTATCGTGAGGTTAAATAATTTTTGGCCTCATAAATGCGCACATTATAAAAATTTTTACCAAAATACAAAAATAAATTAAATTAAAAGAAATGTTAATTTAGAATAAATTTTCAAAATCAAAATTTGACGATTATGTCATGATGACATAAACTATCAGAATTTAAAATCATTAATCAAAAAGAAGAAGAAATGAAAGTAAGTTTTTAATTTATCTATTATAATATAATGTTAAAAGTTTATTATAATTTTAGTTTGTGCTGAAGAAGAAAATAAACATTTTCGAAAGCTTCGCAAATATAAAGAGTTTACATTAATTGCCCTTTTTTATTTGACTGCTTACCTCAAAAAAACCTTTAATATTATATATATATATATATATATTAAACCAGAAATATTGGGGTGTACAGCAATTAGAAAAAGTAAACTCTTTATACTTTTTACCGAGCTTTCTGAAAATTTATTTTCATTATCCAGGTATGTATGTGAGAATATTAAATAGTTAAAATGTATGGTTTGGAAAACTTAAAAAATAAAGTCCTCAAAATAACTAATAGACATATAAGTCAGTTGTGGTTTTGAGGACAGTCCTCAAAACTCCCTACCCACAACAAATTACTATGAGGACGGTCCTCAAAGACACCATTAGGCACGGGATTTTGTCCCCAAACCATACTTTAGACATATTTATATATATATATTTTGTTATGATGTCTTTTTTTTTCAGGGTTAAGTCTGTGAGTTTTTTAATTAATATTGTTGAAAGTATTTATTGTTAATTCAATCTCAGGGTTACTATGTATCGTGGCTTATCGTCTCCTTAAATTTCCATATTAGAATTGTCTCCTTGTTGTGATATATGTATTGTGTGTTGCGTTTTAGATAATGAAGGAAAAACGGCAACCTTGCTTATTTTTTGTATAATTTCTGAATCAATAATTTCCACAGAAAGTAATAGAAATAAATCAAATAAAGGTAAATATGTAATATTATCAAACACATTTTTATTATTACAAAATTATTGAGTTCAATGATGATTCTCTCAACACTGCAAAAGAATCTATTTAAAGCGCAACGCTGTGTCAAACAAAAATCTTACCTATATTATTATTTTTACATATGAGTGTGTAATTATGCGTGAGAAAAATTTGTCATCATTTGTATACTCATAAATCATAAAACAAATTAAATTCTTATATCAAATAAACTTGTTAAAGAAAGTAAGATTAAAATAATAGACAGTGGTGACATCTAGTAACACTGCGTCGAGGTTCTTATACTGTCACTTTTTTCAAACACGCGAGTGATTACCTCGACTGAGGAATGGAATTTAGTGTACAGGCTATGTGTGAGATGAATTGTTGTCAAATTAATGATTTTATAAAACGTGATATGACTGTGATGGTGTTTTTGTGGGTGTCCGTTTATCTCGGCAAACCTCGTTCCTGTTTCCTATGGTGAAATTGTGAATATATAATTGGAAAATTCTTACATATGTCCTGGGTAAGATTAAAGTTTGCAGCAGAATGGCGACGATTCTAGCTGTCTTCTCCACGTGTCTAAGCAGCAAGATGGCGAAGATTCAAGCTGTCTTCTCCACGTATGCCCAATGGATGTCTTGAAGTCGTCAAAATGGATCAAAATTCAGGTACAATTTGCAAGTTTTTTGGTTAAATGTATTCGTTTCTTTTAAACGTGACTTTTAAAAGTAATTATATGACTTGGAAGTAACTGCTTCCTTACAAGCTTAATTTTTTTTAACGAACACTCGAGAATAACGTGCTCTCTCTTCGTGTTCCCAAAATAGACTATTTGTTTATTAAAAAAATGAATAAATCAACAACTGACCAGCCTTCCCTATCTTGAATTATTTTACGTGTATTCTTATGGCCCAAAAGTCAATTGTTTATTTCGATTTTGTTATGCTACAAATATTTGTTTACTTTTCTTAAGCTAGGTTTTTGTGACAGATTTTTGTCGCGTATACATTTATATTTATAACCTATCCTAACATCTAATACTGTACAAACTGTCAAACATATTTTATTAAATTACCTAAACTATATTTCTTACTTGTATTAACTAATAAATGTCCTTTAATTTTATTTAATTGCCTTTTTTTATATAAATAGTTTGGAGGTATGATACTGTTTATGTCTTAAAAGGCTTTTAAAGCTTAATTCATTAGTCCAAACACTACCTCCATTCATTTTCATTGTGTCACCTATGAATGTTAGTTCGCAATGTCTCTACATATGTTTGTACAACAAATAAATGTTCTTAACACTTTGTCTATTGATATATACACTTACATGGTATTCTATGAACATAAATCTTTGATTTATGAGTATTCAAATTCTAAATGACTTTCTCATATTTTACTTTATTATTATTAATGAAAAATGAACTTGATTAAATTATGTATTTTTTTTAATATGTATCTATTATTATATTTCGTCTCGACTTCCCCCAGAAAGCTTATAAATTTCTGCTCCCAGAAAGTATATAGGTTTCTGCTTTGTTTAACTAATAAAAGAAAACTCATCAAAAATAACTACATTAGTCCTTTCTTTTATATACATAAATGATTATAAATATACTATGTTAAATCTTTATTTTGTATTTGTGTTTTAGGGTTAGGTGAAACTAGTCAAATGCCTTAAGCTGGCTTATATGGAACACACCACGTGGTTTTCCTGTTTCAGGATATACTAATCTATAACTATTAACTCCATTTTCGTTTACAATCATAAACGGTCCTTCGAAAGGTGTCTCCAATTTTGCACAAATATTATTTCTATGATTTGGGACCCTTAATGATTTTACTAATACTAAATCTCCTCTTTTGAAAGTCTTTGTTATCCTCCTTTTTCTCATTACCTTCTTCTTATACTTCTCAATCCTTTTCTTTTCATTTAATCTTGCAATTTCTATTAATTTTTGAAATTCCAGATCCTGTATCCACGGACGTTCTGGTTCTTGCCTTTTGAATAATACTACTGGAGATAATCCAGTTCCTTCTGTAGGTGTATTGTTAATGAAGTTCATTACCCTCGTTAGATTGTCTTCCCAAGTCCTATGATCATGTGTTACTAATAGTCGTAAGTGTTTGAGGGTCTCCTTGATGCTTCTTTCTGCTGGGTTGCTCTGTGGCCTTCTAATGCTAGTAAAAATAGGTTCTATTTTTTCTTTTTCAAGCCATTTTATGAGGTGTTGACTCCTAAAATATGTTGCATTGTCAAGAATGCAGCTCTTGAATTTTCCATGTATTTGGAAGTAATTTTTGAAAATTTGTATGATTATTGTTTTATTTGTTTTAGATCTTGGGTGAAGATATATAAAACGAGTGAAAATGTCAATTATAACCAAAATATAATTATTTCCATTGTAGCTGGGTAATAGATTGCTAATGAAGTCTACTGCTACCAGATCAAGTGGATTATTTGTGGTGATAGATTTAGGTAGGTTGGAAAATGGTTGATTTTGCTTTTTCGCGTATTGACAAGCTCTGCATCGTCTTACTCGGGTTTTTACCAAACTTAAGTCGTTTTTGGAAAAATAATTTTCTCTAAAAACTGCATGTGTTCTCCTGGTACCAGGATGATTAAGTTCAACATGCAATTTATCTATAATTAATTCAGCCAATTCATTAGTTATTAACTAAACTTCTACTCCGTGTATAATTTTATAATATATTTCATCTTTGTACAGTGCTCTAGCTTTATCTCTGTCATTCATACTTTGTTGGTTTTGTTTAATAGTATCTAAAGAATATATGCCTTCATTATGTTTCATCAGATTTAATCCAATTCTATGTTGTTTTGCGTTCATCTTCTCTCCATCCATCCTTGTAATGGCATCACTTACTATGTTCTTACATCCAGGTGTGTATTTTATTGTAAACGTGTATTCTTGTAACAAAAGTGACCATCGATGGATGCGTCCATTAGAAAAACAATTGTTTAATATTGTAGTCAGAGCCTGATTGTCTGTTTCTATTGTAAAGTGACCTCCCAAAAGAAAATATCGCAGTTTATTCACACTGAATATTATACTCAAAAGCTCAAGTTCCGATACTCCATAGTTCTTCTCTGCACTCCTCGTTATTCTTGACACGAAAGATGTAGGTACTTCCATACCATCCCTTTCTTGTGTTAACACTCCAGCTAGACGTTGTATGGAAGCATCTGTACGTAATGTGAATTCTCTACTATAGTCTGCGTGGTACAATTTGGTGTTCTCACAAAATACTTCTTTAATTTTTGTGAAGGCATCTTCCTGTAAATTAGTCCATTTGTATGGAACATTTTTCTTTAATAAGTTTATTAGTGGAATTTCTAGTTCAGATAGATTTGGCACTAAACGTTTAAAGTAGTTAAGCATTCCCAAAAATCATCTTAAGCATTTTAAGTTGGTGGGTCTCTTATATTCCTTTATAATTTTTAAACGTTCAGGATCCATTTCTATTGTCTGTTTAGTTATTTTAAAGCCTAAGTAAATCACTTCATCTTTAAAGAATTCACACTTTCCAATGTTAAGTTTTAAACCTCCTTCATCTAATTCTTTAAATATTGCACTAAGGTGTTTAAAATGTTGTTCCTCATCCTTGGAAAAAATTAGAATGTCATCCACATAATGTATCGTATAAGCTTCATGCTTATCTAGAATTTTATTTAACGCTTTTAATAGTGCGCTTGTGGCACTCTGTACCCCAAATGGTACAACGTTAAAGTGGTATACCCTGCCATTTATTCTAAAGCCTACTAAATGTCTACTTTCTTCGCTCAAAGGTATTAACCAAAAACTGTGCCGAAGATCCAATTTGCTAAAAACCGCTGCATTCGTAATTCTACCTAGTATTGCTTCTACTGTTAAAGGAATTTCAAATTCAGGTATTGTACATTTGTTTAAATTCCTGCTGTCCAAACATATTCTTAATGAATTGTCCTTTTTTATTACTATTACCATTGGATTTATGTATTGTGTTGTACTATAACTTATTACTCCTTCTTCTAACAATTTTTTTAATGCTTCATTTACTTGCTGTTGATGTTTATATGGTATTGGGTAACTTTTTGATTGAAAAGACCTCATGTCTTTTGCCCTGATGGTCTGTATATAATTCTTGGCTACTCTGGATTCCTCGTTAATTAAAACAATATAATTATTTATTAAATTCATCATTCTCTCCTTCCAACTCCTCTTACAATCAATTCTCATTTCCTTAAGATCCATCCCTTTTTTAGCTTCTATCGCTTCTTCATCATAATATCCATTTCCATCTCCACGTACATAATGATTATTAATTATATTTTTTTCTATAATATGCATTTGCATTAAATAATTATCCCTTTCAATACTCTCCTCTTCTTTATTGCTTCTTATAATATTTATATTTTCACCTTCTTTGGCATCCTTCAATTTTTCTATTTCAAAATCCACCTCGTAGCAGTCATTGAGATACACTTTACTTTCTTTAAAGTTAATTATTATTTTATTTGTTGATAATTCATCGTTTCCCAATAAAATGTCATACTTCATATTTTTAATTATTAATAGTTGCGTAGTAATATCTATTTTACCATCAAAAGTTATAGTTGTTATTACTGATTTACTTGTAAACCCTAGATTCTTGTCATTTATTCCTATAAAATTAACTCGTGGTATAGTTATTATGTTTTTCTTTAGACAGCTAATTCGTTCAATAGTTTTCTCACTTATTAAAGAAACGCTTGACCCTGTGTCTAACATGATTCTTACAAGTTGTTCTCCTATTTTTGCCGATAATATTGAAACACTTGTGAGGACTTTAAACACAATTTATTTAAAAATTGTAAGAATACAAGAATTCAGCTGGTTACAAGTTACTAACTGTCACTTTTTACTTTTAAACTAGACAAAAGCTGAACGAACACTAACTCTACTACCGCAAATGACCCGCTTTATATATCAAAATACTTGACATCTCGATTTTTCTCGAAACAACTATTTACTAAAATCCAAATATTACTAGAATGTTCGCGAATAACTACCAACCTAAAATAATTATATATCATGTCAAGTTACTGTCAAAACCTTCTTCCTCATTCACGGACTCTACCCTTTATGGCAAGCAGCTACATCAAAATACATGCATTCCTCTCGCGCATCTGTCACAATCATCCGTCACACATCTGTCACCCGTTACACTGCCCCCTCCTTAGGTTCATTCCTCCCGGAATGTGATAACTCTCCGGAGTAGACTTCAGGGTCATCTTCGGAACTGGTCGAACCCTCTACCCGAAGTTGCTGTACCTCCCTACTGTGGTCACCCTGATATAACGCCAACCTATCATGATGGACTAC